>QEPC01000820.1:730067-852950 GCA_003113815.1 Sphenodon punctatus | reverse complement strand
GCCATAAGGGGGCCGAGAAGGAATTTTGAAGAACACCTCAGCTTTATGAGGTGCACTTGTGTTTTGCCTTCTTCGTAGTATTAGAATAATCATATAATATACGAATAATACCAATTCGACACATTCGGAAGGTGAATCTTTCATTGGCATTTGAATTTAAAATAGTTTAAGTGAAACATAATTGGCATTAAGTTCATGATTACAATTTGAAATGGAATTTGTGAAGTATTTGAATGTTAATATGATGTCGCACTCATGCGGGGGTCCAGTATGGTTAATGGCTAACCAATAGTTTTGGTTAGGTAGATATAGAATAGATGAAAAGAGTCATCTCCATAAGAGATGGGGGGCGTGATATTTGCTGATAAGCTGGGCGTGGCTACAGCAAGATTGTCCCCCTTGGGAGGGGTGTCAAGAGGGGGTAGGGGCAAGCATGGCCCTCGATCTTAATGACACCCTCATCCTTACTCATGCCCGGATGGGCAAGTTTCCCCTTCGGCCTTGGCCAGGGAGCTGTTCGAAAGGGATGTTTTAAGGTTGAATTTGGTGCTGGTATTGGAGGGCATATCCAAGCCAGACACCTGGTTTGTAATAACATAGAAATTTAGGAACAAAATACTGGACCCGTGGTTGCTTAGAAGCAACGCCACCAACTTATTTGATTGTTTTATTAAAGAGTGCGGCCAATTGAAATCAATTTTATGTCTCCGTGTCTCATTTCCCGGGGGAGGCGGTGGGTGCGTCGGCAATGCCCCAGGAGGATGTTGGGCAGCACCCCAGGTGCATGGGGATTGGATTTATGTAGCTAACTGAACTCTTGTAGTGAGCTGCTCTAGCACACAAACAAAAAAAGCCTGCCAGCAAAGACTAAGAAAAAGCTCTGACCGAAGCCAGAACTAACCAAAGACAAAGAGCAAGCCCAAAGAACAGCAGCTTATATCTACCCTCTATGCCCGCCTTGAAGCCACCACTGATTGGTCCTCCTGTAATGGTGGAAGCATGCAATAATTGGCCATTGAATGTGTGTATCAATCTTTTGGGCTCCTCCCCCCGCCATGCCGGTCTCTGAATGGCACTGCATGTGCTATTTACCTGAATAAAAGTCTTAAAGAGGGAAACTTCAATTGCTTATAAAAGTTGGACCCTTTAACAAATCTTCCTACAGTTTGGCAGAGATGATCCTGAAGGTCTGAGATAACCTTCCCACCCTTCATGTAAAACGGATGGAATACGTAGACAATACAGCCAGAAATGCAATTACAAGTAAATCGCTTATAACATAAGGACCATTTATCCAATCCTTATGGAATTTGGCAGAGAGAGTAATCTTGGCTAGAGGTATAAATTTGCCAAGTGTCATCCACATCATATGGGAGACAAAGATGTTATAGCCAAAAGTGTGTATGCAGAATTCTGTAAAATAAGTTTCAACTGCTGATTAAGTTGAATCCGTTTATCTAATCTTTCTGAAATGTGGCACACACAATGCTCTCTGTTGGGAGGTAAAATTCTCTCAAGTGTCATCAAAATTAAATTACAAATTAAGAGAAAAAAAATTAAATGCATTTTTGGCTGCTACGTTGTTTTTTTTAGGCAAAAAAATATTGTTTTTTCATTATGTTCTTTCATTTTCGTTATTCAGTAATGAAAATGAAAATTCTCAATTTCATTTTCATTATTATGGTAATGATAACAAAATGCACACCCCTACTTCCTTTGCTTAATCCATGTTGACTCTTCCCCATTATGTCTGTTTATCAATACGCCCAGTAATTCTGTTCTTAACAACCATTTCCACCAGTTTTCCCAGCACCTACACCAGGGTCTCCAGTCTGGAGTTCCCAGGAGTGCCTCTTGAGCTCTTTTTAAATATTGGTGTTACATTCACTACCCTCCAATTCTCAGGTACAGTAGCAGATTTCAGTGATAGGTTACAAGTTACCAATAGTAGGTCTGTGATTTCATATTTGATTTCCATCAGAACTCTGGTGTACACAACATCTGGTCCTGGCCATTTGTTACTATTTAGTTTGTCAATTTGCTTCAGCCCCTTGTTCAGAGTAATGTTGATTTGTGATAGGGCTGAACTGAGAATCAATTTGTTTCTCACGAAAATCTCAGGAATTGAGAATCGTTACCAAGATCTTGGAACAATCTTGGCAATGGTTCGAGATCTCAGTCAAATCTCATCCAAATTTACTGTGTACTGTTTTTCATGATTTATCGTGTACTATATACTGATTTACCATGTACCCCACTAGCCTGGTAATGCGCATGTGCAAAATGGCCACTTCAGCTGCTCTTCTAAGATGACACCAGTAGTTTTTCTATCATTCTGGAAAAGGGCAGTTATTTGAGCATGTGCGTTACCATTGCAAATGTGTTCCTTGGTAAGTGGTACCCAGTGAATTGGTATATAGTACACGGTAAACCATGGTAAACAGTACCTGGTAGATCATGGCAAATTGAGAAAAAATTTCAACTAAGAAAGTGTTGAGAACCAGGGTTTTCTCAGTTATCGATTCTCACTAAAATAGAGTAGAGAACCGTGATTCTTGGCAAGTATAGACAGAAAAATCAAGATCGAGTTTCAGCACTAATTTGGGACAGTTCTTCCAATTCATCACCTACAAAAATTAGTTCTGGCATGAGTATCTCCCCAACATCCTCTGCAGTGAAGACCAAAGCAAAGAATTCATTCAGCTTCTCTGCAATGGCCATATCCTTCCTGAGCACCCCTTTCACTCTCTGATCATTTAATGGCTCAATTAAATCTCTAGCAGGCTTCTTGCTTCTGATGAACTTGAAGTTTTTTTAAATTAGCTTTTGCATCTCTAGCAAGTCACTCTTGAAGCGAGATGGGTGGCGGTTGGAGCAACGGCGGCGTCACTGGCTTGCTGAAGCCGATAAGATTGCAGCATAGAGCCAGTTTACGAGCCTATGCCATGGCTATGCAGGCAGCAAAGAGGAAGTTCTTTGCTGCCCTCATAGCATCCGCAAAATCCCGTCCAGCGGAGCTGTTCTGGGTAGTGTGGGGGCTGGTCAGTCTGGTCTCCCTCAATCTTGGAGTGGAGTCATCTACTGCCCACTGTGACATGTTTGTGGATTATTTTGTGGACAAAATCGCTCGTATTCACCACAATTCCAATGCAGCATTTATTACACTAGGGGAACCAGCGGTTATGGAAGACCCGTCATGTCCAGTTTTTTGGGATCAGTTTCAGTCAGTGATGCCCGCCGATGCGGTGGATGTTTTTGAGCGGTCAGGACCACTTTTTGTAAATTAAATCCCTGCACGTCCTGGCTGGTTAAGATCTGCCAGGAGACAATGGGGTTGTTGCTGGCTGGAGTGGTCAATGCCTCCCTACGGGAGGGCAGAGTGCCAGGCTGTCTCAAGGAGGCAGTGGTGCGGCCTCTGCTCAAGAAACCATTGCTTGATGCTGGCTCCCCTTCCAGCTATCAGCCTGTCTCTAACCTTCCCTTTTTAGGGAAGGTTATTTAACGGGTAGTGGCTTGGCAGCGGCAGGGGCATCTTGATTGCATTGGTTTTCTTGATCCCTCTCAGTCCGACTTTCATCCGGGTTATGGCACCGAGACTGCGCTTGTGGCTTTGGTAGATGACCTGCGCCAAGATATGGATCAGGGTCATTCAACCCTGCTGATCCTGTTAGATCTGTCGGTTGCGTTTGATACCGTTGATCATGAGACGTTGGTGACGCCTGCAGAACTGTGCAGGAGTGAGCGAGACTGTTCTTGAATGGCTCCACTCATTTCTGACCAGAAGAACCCAACAGGGGGTTCTCGGGGACTGTTTTTCATCATACCGAGACCTCTTGAGTAGAGTTCCACAGGGTTCTATTCTGTCCCCTCTCCTGTTCAACATGTATATGCAGCTGCTTGACAAGGTAATTAGGGAGTTTGGTGTACCGTGTCATCAATATGCTGATGACACCCAACTGTACCTCTCTTTTTCAACAGACCGAGGCCTGGCAGTCTCAGTGCTTACTCGGTGCCTGGCGGCTGTGAGGGATTGGATGAGGGCTAATCGACTGCGGCTGAATCCTGATACGACGGAGGTGATGTTAGTTGGTAAGGTGATGGAATTGGCAGCCTCTATCATTGATGGGGTCTGTCCTCCATTGACCTCCCAGGTAGGGAATTTAGGGGTGCTCCTCAATGCACAGCTCCGCCTGGATCTTCAGGTGGAGGCTGTGGCGAGGAGTGCTTTCCGCCAGTTGCATCTGGTGTGACGGCTTCGGTCATTTGTTTCGGACTCTGACCTGGCCACAATCATCCATGCTTTCATCACCTCTCACCTAGATTACTGTAATGCACTCTACGTGGGCTACCCCTGGTGACAGCTCGGAAATTACAGCTGGTGCAGAATACGGTGGCCCATCTCCTAATGGGACTGGGCTGCTGGGAGCATATTACACCAGTGCACTGCTCTCTGCACTGGCTGCCGGTGGTTTTCCGGGCCCAATTCAAGGTGTTGGTTTTAACCTATAAAGCCCTAAAGGATCTGGGTCCTGCCTATCTGCGAGACCACCTCACTCCCCGTGTCCTGGATCAGCCCCTGTGGTCGTCCAGGGATGCCCTGCTCGAGGTCCCCCGAGTTTCTTGGGTGGCCACGCAGGAGAAGGCATTCTTGGTGACTGTGCCGTGACTATGGAACTCCCTTCTGGTGGGGGCCCAGCTGGCCCCAGACCTCCCCTCTTTTGCAAGACCTGGCTGTTCCGCCAGGCATTTGGTGGAGGAGAGGGGTGGTTGTTTTATTTCTTTCCTCCTTTTAATGTGTTTTAATTGTTTTGAGTGTTGCAGAGCATCCCAAGCTGCTTGTGGCAGGAGGGGCAGGGTAATAAGTTTTTGAAATAAATAAATAAATAAAATAGAACTGCCTTATTAACATTTTACTTTTAATTTGACAATACTTATGCTCTTTCCTATTTTCCTCATTATCTTGTACTCATCAGACCTCTTTTGGAGTACTGTATTCAGTTCTAGGCTCTGCATTTCAAGAAGGTGGTCAAGAAACTGGAAAGGTTTCAGAGGAAAGCAACAAAGATGACCAAGGGTCTAGAATGTATGTCATATGAGGAAAGGCTGAACAAAACTGGCCATTTTTACCTACAGAAAAGAGGCGCATGTTGATAGTTTTCAAGTGTCTAAATACAGGTTGAGAAGCCTTACAGGAAGATGGATGTAGATGGGATTAACTTACTGTGGTTGAGTGTTGTCAGGATCCAGCCCATGAGTCTGAGTCACTTTAGAGAATTAACTTTCATCCATTTATTTACATAACACAGTCCATATATATGCATGATTCCCCACCTTAGTCACAGATATCCAAAATAGCATCAAAGTCTCTGCCAGCCAGGCAGCAATCCTTTGGCTGGGTTACTCACACATCCAACCTCCATCTAGGAATCAGTCTCCTGAGGTTAGTGCTCCATGGCCTCATTCGTCTTGGAGCAGAGATGTGTCTCCTAAGACATCCAGGTAGCGTCTGCCTTTCTTCTTCCTCTCTTTTATACACTCGAGTAGGCATGGCTCGAACTCCACTCTACAATTCTTGAAGGGCCCGTAGTCCTATTGTGGCTCCACTCTGCTACAGTGAGTTTAGGCTAAATATTATTAAAAACTTCCTAACGGTTAGAATGGCTTAAAGTCAAAAGAGCTACCTAGGAAGGATGTGGTATCTTCTTCCCTGGAGACATTTTAAAAAGATTGGACAGGCCTCTGTCAGGGATGTCTTAGGCATAGGGTGTTCTGCCTAAGCGTAAGAGGACCCATTAGGTCCCTTCCAATTCTACAGTTCCATAGTTCTATGACATTTCCAATGTATGTCTTCCCAATATTCCAGGCCTCTCAAGACTTCTTAATTAAACATTCCATGGCTCTGGTTCATTCTCCCTCTCTCCTAAGTTCACTTCCTTCCAGTATGAATTTCACCCAACTGCTTAGGGCTGTGGGTTTTGTATAGCTTAGCTCTCAGCTCAGCAGTTCCCAATTAGAAGAAGGCAGCTTCTTTGATCCCTACAGGACAAGTTCACTCTGCTACAAGCATTTATAAACGTAAGCTGATGTCCAACACTCTGAGGCAAACAGCAGTTCCTACAAGTCATGGGCTTGATCTGGAACATTATGATTCCTTTGCAGAATATCTTTTTTCATGTATTACACATGAACAGGTGTACTAACTGGCTTGTTTGAATGCGAGCCCTATTTGCCACCCTAGATGCAAAACGTCTGTTGAAGCATCAATATTTTAACATTCATTAGTTCCAACAGTTTGTCGTCACTACCTCACAGTGTGTCAGTGACAACAAATCTCACGCAAAGCTTCTAAACGATGTCCCTGGGGAGGACATGCCATGGCAGGTTCTACCTTATTGGCAAGGTCAGCGACACAGATTTCTTTTAAATATTCTCATGCTGGCCAAGAGTGACAGCCATTCAACATGAGAGTGGAGGATTTTGAAAAGCCCTTTTTTACTCTGTACAGGACAAGACAAACCAATGCTGGAAATCCCAAATATGGCTCACTTAGCAAGCAGCAAGAAGTTAAAAAGACGTTCCAAGTGTGAAAAAGAGCGATTGTCGCTGCACTGCAGAAGGAAGCAAGGACACAGTCTTTTCCCATACCCCTGGGATGCCCTGTGAATGCATGCATGCCAGCAATGGGTTTCCACATGGTTGTGCGCACATACAGCTATGCGTGGGATATGCAGGGCATAGGATCGGCTACACCAGGAAGGCTGCCCTTTATTTAATTGCAACATGACAACCACCTCCCCATAATAAAGCCTGATCTAGAGGTACATATCCCATTATGGCTAGGAGGACCCAAGGTACAGCCTGAGTTCTGTCCTCTTTGCATTAAGCCAAGCAAGTCCAACAACCCCACCCTACCCCTTGATCTGAGACCTTTGGCATGGAATAGGGAGTGGGGTGGGTGGGTGGTGATCTTGTTAAGAACATAAGTAGTGCCATACTGGGTCGGACCAATGGTCCATTGAGCCCAGCACCTGTAGACAGTGCCCAATCTCAGTCACGTGGAAGAAATACCTAACAGGTCTGGTGAGAAATACCCAATAGGACTGGTGAGGTTGCAGCTCGTCTGCATACGCTCCCAGCATCCTCGGCTGTCATCGCTCGAGGACACCACGACTCTCCTGGGGCTTGGCCTTCCTGCCGCCCCAAGCTCCACCGACCAGCGGGCCGAAAAGCGCGCGCCTAAAGGCGCGCGCCTTACAGGTACTTTTCTCCATTTCTTTTCTACTGTACTTCCCCCTCCTATCTTACTCACTAACATGTCTGCCCTATTTTCTCGCCTTTTCTTTCCCTCCTCTCCTTCTCCTCTTCCTGTCCATCTTTTTCTTCCTCTACTTTTCTCCTCCCAGCTTCTTCCTCCCCCCAACCGATCACCACTCTCTAACCTCCCCCATACATCCTTTGCTCCCTTGGCTACTTTCTCTCATTGCTCCCCTTCCACTCCTGTCTCTAGCCTTCCTCGATGCTCCCCTTCTCCCAATCTTATCCCTATTCCTCCTGTCTCTAGCCTACCACGACGCTCCCCTTCTCCCAATCTTATCCCTATTCCTTGCCTCCCCCCTCATCAACTACCATTTTTCTGCTCCCTCTGGAACTGTCGCTCATCTATCAGTAAAGCTCCCTATATCCATGATCTTTTCCTCTCTCGCTCCCTCCAGCTCCTTGCCCTTACTGAAACTTGGATCACTCCCTCGGACTCTGTCACGCCTGCTACCCTCTCCTGTGGGGGTCTCTCCTTCTCTCACCAACCCCGCCCTGAAGGACGGGGTGGTGGGGTGGGCCTCCTTCTTGCTAAATCCTGTCAGTTCCAACCAATTTCTCCTCCCCCCTCTCTCTCCTTCCATACCTTTGAGGCTCACTCCGTGCGCCTCTACTCCCCCCTCCATCTACGTGTTGCTGTCATCTACCGTCCCCCTGGTCCTCTCTCTTCCTTTCTTTCTGACTTTGAGTCCTGGCTCACTTTCTTCCTCTCTGTTGATATCCCCACTCTCATCCTTGGTGACTTCAACATTCATGTTGATGACCCATCTCAGCCCTCAGTCTCTCGCTTCCTCTCCCTAGCCTCCTCCTTCAACCTCCACCTTTGGACCAACTCCCCCACCCATACTAATGGCCATTCTCTTGATCTTGTCCTCTCTAGAAACTGCTCTGTCGCTGATCTCTCCTTCGATCCTCATCCTATATCAGACCACTTCCTTGCCTCTTTCAACATTTCCCACTGTCCCCCCTCCTCTTCCCCTTCTCTACGCCCCTTCCGTGACCTTCAAGCTATTGATCCCCTGGACTTTGCCTCCTCTCTCTCTCCCCTTCTTCCTACAGTCTTCTCTTCCTCCTCCCCTGACTCCGCTGTCTCTGCTCTCAACGCCTCTCTCTCCTCCACACTTGACTCCCATGCCCCTCTCTCTTCCCGCCCTGCCTTCTCCCACAACCCCCGTCCTTGGCTCACCCCTAGTATCCGCCACCTCCGTTCTTGCACTCGTGCTGCTGAACGACTCTGGCGCAAATCCCATTCTCACGCTGACTTCCTTCACTTCAAATTCTGTCTCTCCACCCTTACTTCTGCTATCTCCCTTGCTAGACAACACTACTATGCCTCCCGCATTGAGTCCTGTTCTCGGGACCCTCGCCGCCTGTTCTCTACCTTTGACTCCCTCCTCAAGCCTCCCTGTCCTCCCCCTCCTTCTTCCCTTTCTGCTCAGGATCTTGCCTCCTTCTTCACCTCCAAGATAGACAAGATCCGCCTCGACATCGCTTCCCACTCCTCTCTTCCCACTCCCACCCCTCTCCCTCCTCCCCCTCCTTCTCTCATGTCCTCCTTCTCCCCTGCCTCCCTTAAGGAAATCTCCTCTCTGCTCTCCTCCTCCAACCCTTCCACTTGCCCCCTTGATCCCATTCCTTCCCGCCTCCTCACCTCCATTACTCCCACTGTCGCCCCTTCCTTCCTGCACATCATCAACCTCTCCCTCTCTACTGGCTCTTTCCCTTCTGCCTTCAAACATGCCACAGTCTCTCCTATTCTCAAAAAGTCCACTCTTGACCCCTCTGACCCTTCTAGCTATCGTCCTGTCTCACTCCTTCCTTTTGCTTCCAAGCTGCTTGAACGTGTTGTCTACTCCCGCTGCCTTGACTTCCTATCCTCCAACTCCTCCCTTGACCCCCTCCAATCTGGCTTCCGCCCCCTTCATTCTACTGAAACTGCTCTCGCTAAGATCACCAACGATCTTCTGGTGGCTAAATCTAAACGTCTCTATTCCATTCTTGTCCTCCTTGATCTCTCTGCTGCCTTCGATACTGTTGACCACTCACTCTTGCTGGATTCCCTTCACTCCCTTGGCTTTTGTGGCTCTGTCCATAACTGGTTCTCCTCCTACCTCTCTGACCGCTCCTTTAATGTGTCTCTCTCCAACTCCGCCTCCTCCTCCTTCCCCCTCTCAGTTGGTGTTCCTCAAGGCTCTGTTCTTGGCCCTCTCCTCTTCTCGATCTATACCTCATCCTTAGGCAAACTCATTGCCTCCCATGGCTTCCAATACCACCTCTATGCTGATGACACTCAACTCTCTCTCTCTACTCCTCTCTCTCCCTCTGTTCAAGCTGGTTCACACCCCATTCTCGCAAATATTGGCAAAACGTCAACTCTTGTGACGATTTGGCAAGATAGTGAGTTTGATCCCTATTTCATACCCCTTATCATTTTTGTTGCCCTTCTCTGTTGCTACTATAGGTTTTTCAAGATGGGGCAGCGAGAGCATCACACAATATTCAACGTGCGGTCGCACCATAGATTTATATACTAGCACTAGGATATTTTCAGTTGTATTCTCTATCCCTTTACAAATAATTCCTAATATTCTAATTTCTTTGACTGCCACTACACACTGAGCTGAGGATTTCAACATATTGTCCACAATGACTCCAAGGTCCTTTTCCTAAGTGGTAACTCCTAATTTAGAACCCAACATTGTGTACATAAAGTCTGGATTGTTTTCCTCTATGTGCATTACTTTGCACTTGTCTACATTAAACTTCATCTGCCATTTAGATGCCCAGTCACCCAGTCTTGCAAGATCCTCCAGCAGTTCTTCACATCTCACTTGTTTTTTTAACTACTTTGAATAACTTGGTGTCACCTGAAAATCTGATCACCTACCCTTTTCAGATCGTTAATTAATACATTAAACACTGATTCCAATACATATCCCTAGGGCACTCTGCTATTTGTTGGGGTCCCTTAGTGAGGCCCCATGAGCAGAAGCAGTTGATGTGTCTCACACATCCAGGACCTCAGTGGTCCAGAAGATTAAATAGCTGCACCCACCTTAGCCCCTGGCAAGGACTGGGCTTCTCCTTTGCCCTTGAGTTACCCTCTTCCCCATACCAGAAGATGTTTCACCATTCTTTCCTGTAACCTTCTTGAAAATTCCAACTATTCTCTCGACCATTGGCGTGACAAAAAGAACCAGAATATCAATAGTCTATTCAATGCAAACACTACCTATTTGGTCCTATTTGGTCCATGGGGGAAAGTGAAAAGAACAGTTGCCTCTTAGCCAATCAGAGGTTCCTGGAAAAATCCTTCCCTTCCCCAAACTGGTGACCCATATAATTCACACTGCCACATCCTCCAATATGTCATTTAACCAAATAAAGTGGCTTCATAATTATTTATTTTATTGCATTTATATGCTGCCCCCTCATGCCTACAGCATGGCTTCCAACATAATTTACAACAATATAAAACCACATTACAAATCTACAATATTATTATTAAAACAAATTTAAAACACCCCCACACAAAACTTTAACCCACCCTCCCCTCCCCCGAAGGCCTGGGAGAACAGCCATGCCTTACAGGCCCGACAGAAGGCCAACAGACTCAGGGCCAGCTGTGCTTCCTCTGGGCGGGAGTTCCACAACCGTGGCCCAGCCACCGAGAACGCCCTCTCCATTGTGACCCCACACTTTACGCAGGGGACCTCCAGAAAGGCTGGGCCAGAGGGGCTGTCCCGAGTCACGGAGGGCGAGGCGGTCCCTGAGGTATCCAGGTCCAAGACCGTACAGGGCTTTATAGATCAAAGTTAATACCTTGAATCTGGATCGGCACATTACAGGCAGCCAGTGCAGTGCACGGAGCACAGGTGTTATGTGCTCTCGTCGGCCCGGCCCTGTTAGGAGACAGGCCGCTGCATTCTGCACTAGCTGCAACCTCCGGGCCAGCGTCAAGGGAAGCCCCACATAGAGCACGTTACAGTAGTCCAGTCTCGAGGTGATGAAGGCATGAATCAAAGTGGCCAGGTTGGGTCTGGAGATGCATGGGCGCAGCCTCCGCACCAGATACAGCTGGCGGAAAGCCGCCTTCACCACCACATTCACCTGCTGATCTAGACGGAGGTCCGCATCCAACAGCCCCAGACTCCGAACCTGCTGGGCCACAGAGGGGTGCACCCCCCTCCACAGGAGGGGGCAACACCTCCCCCGCTCGGTCGACCACCATCACCATTGAGCTTCTGTCTGCTCTGCCATAACCAACTCGTCAACTTATTCCTGCAGACACCGCCTAGTGCTCCAACTATCCTAAGTAATTGGGGGGGGGGGGAAAGAGGACAGAGGGGAGTGACTAGGGTCAACTTGTCTACCTGTCAACGATACTCTTGGGACCAATTCTCAGGGCGCTTTCCCAAAGGGCAGTATGTGCAGCATTTGCCTCCAGGAAAAACTCCAGAAAAATACTGTGTAGTTTGAGTATTGTGGCAACACAAAGCCATGCAGCTTTGCCTCCGATCATGCAGAGGATGCAGAGCTCAATTTTCCAGCATTATATCCGCTGCATGATCGGAGGCAAAGCTTCGCGGCTTTGTTTTGCCACAAGACACAAGCTGTGCTGCATTTGTTTCTGAGTTTTTCCTGGAGGCAAATGCTGCACATATTGCCCCGTGGGAAAATGCTCTCAATCATTCTCTGGAGGTAAAACCCTTAGTCAGGAGGTTGCTGTCTTGCAAATTTCCTAATGTAGTTAAGGTCTGCCATCTTACTGGCTACTGTGCCTGGTGCCAACCCCTCAAATTGGAGCACAAGCTCAAACTCACTCTCAGGGTGCTTTCCCACAGGGCAATATGCACAGCATATTGGGGTTCAGGGATATGAAAGCCCAAATACTAGCCACACTGGAACCTTAACTGCTGGAATTGATGGAACATCTGCTCATAAGCTGCAGGGTCAAAGGTCCCTGGACTGTGTCAAGGAGAACACTATTGAAGAATAAACAGATCCTCCAGCATTGGCTCAATTGTCACGTTGGCTCTGGCTGCCAAGGAACAAAACTGGTCCATCTGAGAATAAGAAAGGCCATCAGCTATGCTGTTAATTCCTCAAATGTGTTTGGACATGAAAGTAATATTATTCTGGCAAGCTAGCATGAATACCTGAACCAGTCTTATTACCCGAAGGGACTTTGATGACAGAATAGATAACATGAACTGCCGCCATGTTATCACACTAGAAAAGGATTCTTTTATTAGAAAAGGCAGTCACCCGGAGGCAGACCCCTACCACTATAGGAAAAGTTCCAAGAAGGTGAGATTTCTGACAATTTCAGAATCCTTCCATTCTGGTGGTCACAGCTGCGTGCACCAACAGCCTCAGAAGCATACCCTAAAACGTAGGACCCTCTGCTGTATCAGATTTTACATGTAAGTTAGCTTCCAGAAGCAAATTCTCCCACCAAAACCTGCCCCCTCTGCTAAGGTGTCCCAAATCCCCAGATTTTCCTTAATTTCCTTGGTGATCCTTACATGATGGTTAGGGGGAATTCCCTGCAGGCTTGGGTGTACAGGTGGAAGAGAAAAGCCCAGGCAAGCGCCACCACCCAGCAGGAAAAATTCAGGGACCCAAGTAATTACTATAGCTATTTAACCGTGACTTTGTCAGCATCCATGCATGCATGAATACCCTCGCTCGGGGTGACTAGTTTGTCCAATGGCAACCAAGATATGGAATGAATGGTATCTAACTCGATCCCAGATAGATTAAAGATGTGGCCGGGACTTCTGTTTTTTCCAGCATGGGTGGGACCCCTAGTTCGTCAGCCAGGTCCTAAAAGGTGCTTAGCAGCATGGCACGCTCAAAAGGTGACAGCCTCTACTATGAACAGGAAGTCATCTAAATAATGTGTGACTTGCTGTTTCCCCTACTCGTTTAATCACCCAGTTGGGTATCAAGATGAACTTCTCAAAAGTCACACAAGACTGAACATTCCATGGGTATAGTTTTCTCAAAACAGCATTGACCATGGAACTCAAAACACAAACAACTCAAAGTTGTCTGGATGAACAAGGGAGCAGACTTTATGTTGCTTTTTACTAAGATCACCCCTTTGCCACATGCTCACACCATTCTGACCATAGCATACTGTACAAAGCTCAGAGAGTGTTAGCATAATTCACCTAACCCCCTCTGGGGTAATAGAGATGGAGAAGAAGCTGAAACTCCTCGGGTGCCTTTTGGGGGGATAACCCCTGGGAGGAACTTAAAAGTCACGTATTGGGGGGTGTAAGTAAGTTTATTGAATGGCACTAGCTTACACCATGGCCAAAGAAAACAAAATTAAAACAATTCAATGTTCATAAAAAAAATTGTGTTCCATCAAGCAAAGCAAATGATCAAAATACAAAATTTTACAAACAGTGCTAATACATCACCCGACTCTCAATTGATATCTACTTTTTATTCCATTGTCTGTCAGCTAACAAAGCAAAGGAGGCGTATTGGGGGTGAGTCAAATGGGCCCATCATCCTATTTTCCATAACCTCTTTATCTACCTTGATGTGCACTATGTACTCCTTAACCCTGATGGACTTGAGGTTGGCTGTCCTTTATGCAGCACCCCCAGAATCTGACCCCTCCCCTTCCTTGAACCCTTCTCTAGTCACATATGTGGCTGCACTATGGTTGCAGTACCAACACAGGACAAACGCCAAGGCCTCATGCTGTACCAGAGTAGGTGCTCTTCCCCACACTCTAGGTGCTGGGTAGAGAAACGTTACCCTTTGTTAGGTCTCAGCCCAACTGTCTACTCGCATTGTTGTACTGTTTGTACTTATTGCAGCTGGAGACGGTGCGATTACCAGCATAGGGGGTGCAAGAGTAGTGAAATCAGCACATGGGGCAAAAGCACCTCATCATGTTTTTATAATCCCAGTATACATCCCCTAGCAATGTGAAATTAATTTTCATTTTTTTAATTACTAAAAATGAACAAAGTCCCAATTTTTTTAGTAATTAAAATATGAAAATGATAGTCAAGGGTAATAGAAAACAGTTGAAAATGAAGGGAAGATGTATTCAGTTTCTTTATTAAAATGAAAAATAATGTGTTTGCACGGCCTTTTTGGAAAACGGCAATGCATGCACAGAATGGTCCTGGTGGCCACTTTTTGCATGTGCAGGGATTTAATTTTTAATATAATAAAATAAAAAGATAGAGTCCTTTACCAACCCCCTCCCCTCTGAAAAATGAATGGGTCATGATATCACTGAGATCATTGCCTTTCTCTATGGAGTCCAGAAGAATCCTCTTTTCATCTGTATTTGCTTCTTCAGTTACAGTTATAACTGTACGACTGTAGGACACTAATACCTCTACAACAGTCTGAGCTCAAGGGATGCCCAGCTATATGCTCAAGTGTGTGCATCTCTTAGGATGACTACAATACATTTATATCTGGTTGGATGTGCTTATATATAGCATCAGGCCTGGCTTTAAGCTAAAATCGACAAGTGCATGGGGACCCCTACTTATCCATCCACCTTGCTGCCTTGTACCACAATAAATTTGGCATGTGACAAGTAGTTTGCTACGGATCACTTTCTTTTAGATGCACGACATATCTGAAAGGACACTTTTTGCACTGAAAATATTATTGTAGATCTGGTATTTCCTGTGGCGTGAGAAATTAATTTCTTGACCAACTCTGAAGTTTACCCACTAGAGCTCTTTTCAGTGTCCTTCAGAGTGTAGGGAGAGAGACAGCGGTCAGACCCCAAAGCTGGACCTGCGTGAGTTAGGGCGAATTCCCAAATGGTGCCAGCTACCATATTCTAGAAGCTGAAAAACTTCCAAAAGCAGTATTTTGGAAATCTCATCTCAGCTGCTCTAAGCTAAGGGAACTGTGTTTAGAAGCTCTACATTCAGAGATAAAAATATCTTACTGTAATTTATTATTTTAGCAAAGATTTACATGCAGCCTTATTGTACAAATATTTTTGTTTGAAAGGAGAGAAAATATGGGAGTGCAAAGTTTTCCAAACATCTGCCCAAGTAATAGCCTGATCAGAGACAGCAGACAGATAACAGATCTTAGTAATAACATACTCCTTCCCACCATAACAGTCTTAGCTGATGAAGCTCCTTAACAAAAGCAATGACGACTACTGCATGACTAACGAGGCCGCAAATTGTTATCTCAGTGCTAAACAATTGTCTTGCCTCTGGTCTCGAGCTTAGCGACAAGTAGGTTTATCAACAGGAAGAGAAAGCGGAAGAAAAAGAATGTGCAGGCCAGAATAATGCAGTAACGAGACTCAACTTTCACTACATGGCTAAGAAATCTCTTTGGGGCAAGCACTTAATACTTGGTGTATAGGTTTTGTTTTTTTACTTCCCAGAAAGGCCAATATAGTAATTACACCCACATATATAAATATACCTAGCCTCATCTCTCCTTCACCATCTTTTTTTTTTTCCATCTTCATTACACTACTCCTCCCCTGATGCTGATGCTGCTTCTACCACAATTCCCCTACCTTAGAGTGGCTGAGACAAGATTTCCAAAATGCTACTTTCCTATATTTGAGGCCAATATAGTAATCATCCACAGCACCATTATTAGTGTTGATTAGTTTTATCATGGCTACTAGGCAAGATTCAGGCAAGTGCAGACTGTGTCCACGTACAACAGGTCCTTGGAGAAGGGGGCAACACAAAAGGGGCTTCCAACACGGGTGAAATGAAGCAACCTGATTCTCCTTGCAGATATAATCCACATTTTTGGAATGGTCTGTGAATATCAAAAGCAGATTTTTGGCTAAGCTGGAGCTTTCAATCTGTTCCAGCTATTTCCCTTCCCAGAGCACAGCACCGATTTGTGCAAGCACAAAAATGTATTCTTTCCAATGGACATTTGCAAAATAGCACCGCACTGTTGTACGGTACAATGTGGTGCCATTTTGCACATGTGCATTGGAAAAAACCCACCTTTCTGTTCATGTGCAAAAAGGGACTGTATTAGTGTATGCATGATGCTGTGCTCAGGGAAAGAGGCATACACTCCCATCCAGGAGCTCCAATAGAACAGGGACCAGACTGTCAGCCCATGTTCCAAAAGACCGAGACTGAAGCAGGCAGATCCACTGGAAATGGAATCTGCCCCAAAAGAAGATTCCATTTACACCCAAAACGTGGCGTCCATGAATACACTAGAAATAGTATATGTAAAATATACAGGTCTGCAATGCCAGGAGCCCCAGCCTCCGAAGGGGATGCTATAACCAATTTTAAAAACAATTAAATGTGTTAACATTTTCCTTTTTTCAACTGGAACAGTCAAGCATTCCTCCATTACAATGGGGTCCACACAGTCATTCTAAAGGTCCCAAATTTCTTGGATCTGGCACTTCATGGCAAAATGTTATTTCTTCTTAATAATTTCTTTATTTATATAAAAATGTATACCCCAACCCTCCTGCGATGCAGCTCGGGATAGCTTACATCACCATAAAACATGTAACAATAAAAAAACAGTAAGAAGAAATATATCAATAAATACATATAATCAAGGTAATATAAAAACAAACAAAACCACCATTTCCCAAGGAGCCCTAAAAACAGAATTTACAGCCAACCCCAACCAAGTCCCCCCCAACATTACCCATCTCCCCCACCAAACCAAATGGTACTTCCGGGTACTCTGGCAAATTCTGACGTTCCGGGTACTCAGTCCAAGTACTCAGCGGTATTTCAAAACTATTTCCGAAGACCCAGCATTTGGAGCTCTGAATTCCAGACCTCAGAAACACTCAGAAGTTTGGAACTCGTAATTGCAGAAACTCAGAACTACTTGGTGCCAAAAAAAGCCATCACTGTATATGCCCAGCCCACCTATGCAAGGCAAGCACTCTCCGCACACACCATTAACCAAAAAAAAGCTTGAAAGTATTCCCCCAGTGTCCCAGCTGGTCACATCTTGGCAAAAGTTCTTGAACCCACAGCCAAAGCACTACTCAAAAAAGCAGGCTAGCAAAAGTGGGACAATTGCTCAAGACGACAACCCCACAAAAGTGCAACTGCATGCAGAAATGCAAAAAAAGCCAGCGTTAGTGTACACACAGCATGGCCCACCATCAGCAATGAGAGCACCTACGTTAAGATCATTATGCCAACCAGGCAGAGCACAGAAAAGCAGGCTAGCACAAGAGTGGAACAATAGCTCGAGAAGAATACAAACCCACAAAACAGGGCAACTGCGTGCAGAAATCCCTCCAAAAGCCAGCCAGCCCAGCAGACATAACAACCACAAGAAGGAAACTAGACATTCACACACCCCACTCCAGGGGTACCCATTTTTTTTTTAAAGACATGGCATTGGTACTGTG
Organism: Sphenodon punctatus; assembly: GCA_003113815.1. Lineage (NCBI taxonomy): Eukaryota > Metazoa > Chordata > Lepidosauria > Sphenodontia > Sphenodontidae > Sphenodon > Sphenodon punctatus. Next base: position 835,249 of record QEPC01000820.1, on the reverse strand, counting down.
TCACTGGTAACTTGAACAGACCAGGCAAGGGGAAGTGGAGCCAGGCAGAGAGATCCTTCTGACCTCATGGTGCCAAGCAGCTAACAGAAAAGTAGAAGTTAGTTACACTTTACAATCAGACTCTTCTGTGCCATGTGGCAGTCACAGTCTTGGTAAGAAAGAACACAACACACAACCCCACTAAAAGCCAGCCAGTCAGCCAGCCAAGCAGAAAAGCTATAACACCTACAAGAAAGAAAACAGACGTTCACAGACCCCCTCCCAGGGGCACCCTCATGGCATGGCATTGGTACTGTGGCACTGGTAACTTGAACAGACCAGGCAAGGGGAAGTTAAGCCAGGTAGAGAGATCCTTCTGACCTCATGGTGCCACGTGCCAACCAAGCAGCAGGCAGAAGCAATGTGGCACCCAATTTTTATTTTTATTTTTTTTAAAAAAGCATAGCATGGTCAAGGTAAACGTAACCGCCATTCCCCAGCATTGGCGCTATGGACAGGACAGGATAGACAGGCACACCTCCCCCTGCAAGTCAATTACTTACAGATCCAGCACTGTAGCACACAGCCAAATTCACCAAAGAGAATGGAAAATGGATGCAGCTACTTTTATTTTGCCCTGTCAGCCAATCAAAACATGTCATCTGGCTTACCATCACCCAACTGTTCCCTCCCATACCTCCCGACTACCAAATATAGCACTTAGTTTCATTTCCAGAAGAAGCTCACCTGTCCAGCCACGCGCGCAGTGGCTTTCCAAGTTTTCCAAGGAATGGTCTTGGTCCTCGGAACGTCAGACTTTCAGAATAGAGTACCATAATCTTTGGCGAATACCGCAGTTTTCCGAAGACCAAGTTTCAGTCAACCATGGTCAATCCTGTGGCAGGGCCAAAGCACCCTGAACATCTGTTCAGTGGCCACCAGATGTTCACCACAGTCAATACGCACCAGGGGTCAAAATCAACCACACTTCCGGAGCTCCGGACCATCTCCGAAAGCATGGTCAATGCGATTCCCAACGGGAACAAAAAAAAAGTAATGTCTGAATGGCAACCACCATCCGGAAGCAAACAAAGTGATTCCCAGTCAGGGACAAAGCACGCAATGTCGCTGCCAGGCAACCAGCAACAACACAGGCTACGGAGGAAGATTTAAAGGGCACACAACAGTAGGGAAACGTGGCAGGATGGAGCAAGGCGGAAGGGAGAGGAGAGCGGTGGGCGAGAGAGCAAGGGAGGAGGGGAAGGGGGTGGTTGTGCTGCACATGGAGGAGGTGAAGGGGCAGCAGCAGCAGGAGCCTGGACGGGCCGCCCTGGGGACAACGACCGGGCGACAAGGCACCCCGAAAATGGGTAAGGGGACCGAAGAGGAGGGAACCCAGTGGCACAGGGGCACCCAGGGGGGAGGGCCAGACGGCCCATGGGACAGGGGCAGAAAAGCAACAAACCACCCCCCCATGTCCCGCAGACACGGAAATGGGCCCGGGAGCCCGAGTCCTCAGAGGAGACTGGCGCAGTCCAGGAGGAGGAGGAGGAGGAGGAGAAGCAACTGGAGGAACCATGGGGGAGCTGGCCCTACCACAGAGGGGGGCAATGGGGGCTCAGGGAGACCCAGGACTTTATCCGCATCTGGGGGATCCTGGAGCATCAACCGGAGCTCGCGCTCAATCAGCGCAATGAACACGTGTTCCGGGAGATCGTGCGGGAAATGGAGATGGTGGGGCATCACAGGACCGTGGCACAGTGCCGACTGAAGGCCAAGGAACTCAAGAGGAGGTACAAAACCATTCGGGACAACCACTGGCGGTCTGGGCATGGAGCCTGGACCGCCCCCTACTATGATGCCCTGGACCGCATACTGCACAAAAAGGGCTCAATAGTAGCCCCATGCCTCGTGGGGAGTGCTGTGGTCCAGGGCAGGGAGCGGGGCAATGTACCCCCTCCCCTCACCACCCCCAAGAAGGCACTGGCTCCAGGGCCCCCGACCCCCAGGAGGAATGCCCAGTGACCTCAGGGACCATCAGCACCCCACACACACACACCAACCCAGAGAGCCCCCACCCTCTGGCAGGACAGGACAACTCTGAGGCCAGCACACTGGTCACCCTCAGCCAGTGGTCAATGGGGGACCCCAGCTACATGGAGGGGCTGGCCTCGGAGGAATCGGAGACAGACATAGAGGGTAAGCAAGGAGATATAATGGGGGGATGGACCCAGGGGGAGGGGGTTGGGGATGGCCTGGCCGGGAGGAGGACCCGGGTCACGCAGGGAGGCCGGGGCGCTGGGAAAAGCTGGGGGGCCGGCTGCCAACCTGGGGGGGGGCACACACACCCAGCCGTGTCCCTGGCCATGGGGCGGCCGGCTAGGGCGGCTAACCACCACCATCTATGTACTCTACAGGGCAGCCCAATGGGCCCCAGCAACTCGGGACCGTGCCCCCAGCACAACGGATGAGGGAGCACCGGGCACGAGTACGGCGCCGGAGAGAGGACAAGATGGAGAACATAGTCCGGACCACCACAGAAAAGGGGGAGCGGATGATAGCGGCCGTGGACCACATGGAGGCAGCCACAGAGCGATCCCTGCAACAGGCGAAGGCAAGGGACAGGAGGATCCAGGCGGAGGTGTGTCTGGAACGGAGGCAGGAACTCCGGGACCACAGAAGGCAAGTAGAGACATTTGGGCAGCTGGAACAGGCCATCGAGGGGATGGTGCGGGAGCATTCCGCAAAAATGGATAGGTCCCATGACATCGGGACCTTGCTGCTCCTGCACGCTGGCACCGTAAGTGCCTATGTGATGGAAGCTGCCCCACTGGGCACCTGCCTGTCCAGGCCCCGATGCCTGGCCCCTTGGCGCCCCCACTGCCTCCCCAACCGCCGCCATGCCAGCTGGGGCCACACATCCACCTCCCAGTCCCTGTAGACCTCTGGAGGGAGCAGCCGCCCGGGGGGGCCCTCCAGCCCTGGGTCCTCCCTCCCTCCCAAGATCGCCTGCCCCTCCGGACACCGAGACCTCCCAGGACACCATTGGGGACACACAGACAGCGGGGGGCAGGGGAGCTCCCGGAGCTCTGCGGAGCCCACAGGGCGGGCGAGGGGGAGGCCCCGGAGATGCGGGGGATGGAGGGAAAGGGGAGGATGGTCGGGAGGGGGCATGGAACCTGAGCAGTGAGTGGTGGTGATGGTGGTGGCGGCGGTGTAGGGGGCACATATATTTGGGTGAGGGAATAAATGTCAGGGCACCACTACTGCCTCCTTCGGTCTGTTCCTGGAGCCAGGGGTGCGGGCGGACTGATGGCCGTAGAGGGGCTCGCCCAGGGAGCCGGCTGGGGCCTCAGGGTGGTGGGGTTGGGGTTTAGTGCCCTCACGCCTCAGCCTCCCGGCTGATATGCCTGACCAGGGAGGCACGGATGCCCTTGGCGTACCGGTACTCCCTCAGATTGTCCACGTACAGAGGCACAGGTCCGGGAGGGCGACAGGGCACGGGGTATTCGAGGGCTGCCCCATCGGTCTCGCACACATCATGCAGCACACAGCAGGCACCTATCACCAGGGCCGAGGTCTCCACCTTTTAGTCCAGCCGGTCAGCAAGACTCCTCCAGCACTGCTTGAGGGCCCCGAAAGCCTGCTCAACCACGGTCCTGCTTGCACACAGGCGGGAATTGTACAGTGCCTGCACCGGGGACCTAGTACACCTTCATCAGCCACCGGGTGAGAGGATAGGCCGGGTCCCCCAGGATACAGGGGGGCATTAGCACCCCCTCGATCCAGGTCATCCCCATGTCCGCAAAGTCAATGCAGTATATCCGGGCATAGAAGAGGGAGATGGTCATGATCCGGGCATCATGGCTGCGCCCAGAGTTGCCCATGAAGATGTCTATGAACTGCCCCCAGTGGTCCATAACAGCCTGCAGTTGCAGGGAGCGGTAACCGTGTTTGTTAATATACTCCGCAGCCTCCCCAGCGGAGGAATAGAGGATCTCTATGTGGGTGCCAACCATGGCACCCATGCAGTTGGGGAACCTTCCAGACACAAAGCCGGGCAGCACGGCCTCCTGGTCCACCAGCTGGATCACTCAGTCCAGGAGAATGCCCTCCACTGCCTCACATACATCCCGGAGGATACAGGCAATGGTGCTCACCCCAACACCGAAGTGCTGCAAGACGGACCGGCAGGAGTCAGGCGTTGTGAGGGTCCAGACCCCGATGGCCAACCACTGGATCATGGGGATGGGGGTGTGCTGTTGCTCCAGCCAGGGCATGAGCAGCTCCGCAAGCCGCAGTAGGGTGAGCCTGTCCATCTGAAGGTGTGCCCTCCAGGCGGCCTTGTCCAACTGAGCGAGCACCCGGAACCACCACCCTGTGTCTGCTCCATGACCGATACCCGCCGGGCAATGGACATTGCGAGCTGAGCGGCGTGTGCCATGGTCTCCCTCCGCCATTGGAGGTGCCCAGCTGCCTCGCGGAGCACAGTGGCCAGCTGCCTTGCGGAGCACAGTGGCCCTGTCCCGGCCGCGGATCAGGGCCTGCCGGTCTGCCCTGGACACCCGCTGAGCCCTGAGTCGGGCCAGGGAGCGCCTGAGGCCATGGTGGACTCTCCAGGCCCTAGCCATGCTCCAGGCCATGTCAACCCGCAGGTGGGTGTCCAGGTGCACCTCTGCGGTCAGGAGGCGCAGCTGATCGGTGTGCGAGTGGTACCACTCGGAACAGAGCATTAGGTGCATCCCGCAGGCGCCCANGACACAGCACGGCACGGTCCAGCACCAGAGACAGGAGGATGAGGAGGCGGACGGGAAACAGCCCTGGCAGCAGCCGGAGGGCCCAGGTGAGGCACACCGGCAAGGAAGGGGGACCCCAGGGTGGCCGGGAGGAGGACCCGGGTCACGCAGGGAGGCCGGGGCGCTGGGAAAAGCTGGGGGGCCGGCTGCCAACCTGGGGGGGGGCACACACACCCAGCCGTGTCCCTGGCCATGGGGCGGCCGGCTAGGGCGGCTAACCACCACCATCTATGTACTCTACAGGGCAGCCCAATGGGCCCCAGCAACTCGGGACCGTGCCCCCAGCACAACGGATGAGGGAGCACCGGGCACGAGTACGGCGCCGGAGAGAGGACAAGATGGAGAACATAGTCCGGACCACCACAGAAAAGGGGGAGCGGATGATAGCGGCCGTGGACCACATGGAGGCAGCCACAGAGCGATCCCTGCAACAGGCGAAGGCAAGGGACAGGAGGATCCAGGCGGAGGTGTGTCTGGAACGGAGGCAGGAACTCCGGGACCACAGAAGGCAAGTAGAGACATTTGGGCAGCTGGAACAGGCCATCGAGGGGATGGTGCGGGAGCATTCCGCAAAAATGGATAGGTCCCATGACATCGGGACCTTGCTGCTCCTGCACGCTGGCACCGTAAGTGCCTATGTGATGGAAGCTGCCCCACTGGGCACCTGCCTGTCCAGGCCCCGATGCCTGGCCCCTTGGCGCCCCCACTGCCTCCCCAACCGCCGCCATGCCAGCTGGGGCCACACATCCACCTCCCAGTCCCTGTAGACCTCTGGAGGGAGCAGCCGCCCGGGGGGGCCCTCCAGCCCTGGGTCCTCCCTCCCTCCCAAGATCGCCTGCCCCTCCGGACACCGAGACCTCCCAGGACACCATTGGGGACACACAGACAGCGGGGGGCAGGGGAGCTCCCGGAGCTCTGCGGAGCCCACAGGGCGGGCGAGGGGGAGGCCCCGGAGATGCGGGGGATGGAGGGAAAGGGGAGGATGGTCGGGAGGGGGCATGGAACCTGAGCAGTGAGTGGTGGTGATGGTGGTGGCGGCGGTGTAGGGGGCACATATATTTGGGTGAGGGAATAAATGTCAGGGCACCACTACTGCCTCCTTCGGTCTGTTCCTGGAGCCAGGGGTGCGGGCGGACTGATGGCCGTAGAGGGGCTCGCCCAGGGAGCCGGCTGGGGCCTCAGGGTGGTGGGGTTGGGGTTTAGTGCCCTCACGCCTCAGCCTCCCGGCTGATATGCCTGACCAGGGAGGCACGGATGCCCTTGGCGTACCGGTACTCCCTCAGATTGTCCACGTACAGAGGCACAGGTCCGGGAGGGCGACAGGGCACGGGGTATTCGAGGGCTGCCCCATCGGTCTCGCACACATCATGCAGCACACAGCAGGCACCTATCACCAGGGCCGAGGTCTCCACCTTTTAGTCCAGCCGGTCAGCAAGACTCCTCCAGCACTGCTTGAGGGCCCCGAAAGCCTGCTCAACCACGGTCCTGCTTGCACACAGGCGGGAATTGTACAGTGCCTGCACCGGGGACCTAGTACACCTTCATCAGCCACCGGGTGAGAGGATAGGCCGGGTCCCCCAGGATACAGGGGGGCATTAGCACCCCCTCGATCCAGGTCATCCCCATGTCCGCAAAGTCAATGCAGTATATCCGGGCATAGAAGAGGGAGATGGTCATGATCCGGGCATCATGGCTGCGCCCAGAGTTGCCCATGAAGATGTCTATGAACTGCCCCCAGTGGTCCATAACAGCCTGCAGTTGCAGGGAGCGGTAACCGTGTTTGTTAATATACTCCGCAGCCTCCCCAGCGGAGGAATAGAGGATCTCTATGTGGGTGCCAACCATGGCACCCATGCAGTTGGGGAACCTTCCAGACACAAAGCCGGGCAGCACGGCCTCCTGGTCCACCAGCTGGATCACTCAGTCCAGGAGAATGCCCTCCACTGCCTCACATACATCCCGGAGGATACAGGCAATGGTGCTCACCCCAACACCGAAGTGCTGCAAGACGGACCGGCAGGAGTCAGGCGTTGTGAGGGTCCAGACCCCGATGGCCAACCACTGGATCATGGGGATGGGGGTGTGCTGTTGCTCCAGCCAGGGCATGAGCAGCTCCGCAAGCCGCAGTAGGGTGAGCCTGTCCATCTGAAGGTGTGCCCTCCAGGCGGCCTTGTCCAACTGAGCGAGCACCCGGAACCACCACCCTGTGTCTGCTCCATGACCGATACCCGCCGGGCAATGGACATTGCGAGCTGAGCGGCGTGTGCCATGGTCTCCCTCCGCCATTGGAGGTGCCCAGCTGCCTCGCGGAGCACAGTGGCCAGCTGCCTTGCGGAGCACAGTGGCCCTGTCCCGGCCGCGGATCAGGGCCTGCCGGTCTGCCCTGGACACCCGCTGAGCCCTGAGTCGGGCCAGGGAGCGCCTGAGGCCATGGTGGACTCTCCAGGCCCTAGCCATGCTCCAGGCCATGTCAACCCGCAGGTGGGTGTCCAGGTGCACCTCTGCGGTCAGGAGGCGCAGCTGATCGGTGTGCGAGTGGTACCACTCGGAACAGAGCATTAGGTGCATCCCGCAGGCGCCCAACCAGCCACGCTCCATGGAGCTGGATGGCCCGTGTGGGGTGCAGCCGGCCCCGTTATAGCCTGGGTCACGTGTAGGCCCGCTCCCAGGTCGTGACCTGGTGACCGGGTGTGGGCCCCCGTGTCGGCCCGGGGCCCTCCCCCCCCCCCCAAGCTGGGCGGGAGGGCCGGGGTGGCCCATTGGGCGCACCTGCTGTCCCTGCATGGGGCCTTATGCACGGACCAGCGTGTGCCCGGGTGGGCTGGAGGAAGCTGCATTCCTGCTGTCATCACCTCCCACCTCTCTGTGTTGGCAACATTGTGTCCTCACCGGCCTGATTAGTGTGTCGGCTGTCCTGTCTGTGTGCTTGGTTCCTGCAGCTGTGCTGGGTCCGCACCCCACACCTTGCTTGTTTGCCATGCCTTGTTGCGGCCTGTGGCCTTATTGCTTGGCCTTGGGGCTCCCCTGCGTCCCCTCCCACCCCTCCGGGGAATGTAGGCCCCCCTTTCTGTGGTGTCAGTCCCCCTGGCTTGCTGGACCATGGCTGGCTGCGCTTCCACCAGGCTCCTGGCCACAACGGGGCCCCCCATACGTGGACCTTCCACGAGACCATGGCCCTGTGCAACCTGTGGCATACCCCAGCCATACAATTGCTCCTGAGCTGCCTGGACAGCCTGCCGGGTGCCTATGCAAGCCTGAGCTCTGGCCTTCGTTACTTCAGCAATGAGGCGAGCACACACGATTGCCGGCTGCATGTTGAGAGGCTGGGGCTGGTTCCCTTTCCCAATGGGCGCATTCCGGAGATGAAGTGCTCACATGTGGGGTGGTCTGTGGTGGAGACCGTGTCCGTCCTCTGTGTGCAGCCTGGCCACATACATAGTCTGTCTGGTGGAGGGAGGCCCTGCCTTGGCCGTGTCCTACTTTGGCTGCGTTTATGGGGCCCGTGGGTACCAGCGCTCTCGTGGGGCAGTCTATCACCAGCTCTTGGAGCTCAGTCACCTTCTGTGGCCCCCCGCTGCTGACTTCTGCTTGTTGGAGCCCACCGCGGTGGAGCTGTCGGCGCTGTCAGGTGTGTGGTCCCGTTCTAATGTGCAGTTGGGGCTCTCCATACAGGATCCATTCAAGGCGTACTACCTGGTCGCCCACCACCTATCCATGCTGGGGTACCACCGGGGCATGCTTCATTGACCGCACTTTGTTCACCTGGTGGGCCAGCCGGCCCCTGGTCCCCACGTGGCCCCCTGCAGATGGCTGTGAGTCCCCCTGTGCCTTCCGGGCCCCGGTTGCTGGCCCTGCTGTGAGCTCCCACCTCCTCCCTGCTGCCATGATCAGCTGCCTGCTCCCTCCTTGATGTTCCGATCATGCTGCTGTGCTGCCTGCTTCCCAGGGTTCCGCTGCCCCTGCCTGTGGCTCCGGGGTCCCACCCACCCCCATCTGCCTCTGCAACCATTGTTCCCCTCTGTGGCTGCCTTCTCAGGTGTCCGGGTCCAGCTCTCGGAAGCGCCCCCCAGCTCCCCTGGGTGCTGCTGACCATCCTCATCTGCCTGCACTCCCTCATGCGCCCCAGCACTCCCCCCCCCCCCCCGGTGCCTGTGTGACCTCGGGGTTCTAGAGCCCCCAGACTGCACCTCCAGGCTACCTCCCGCGGGGGTGTTTGTGCCTTTGGACCATCTGCATGGCTCCGGCTCTCCTGCCTCCCCTCCATGGCACCCTCGCCGGTGCTTGGGGTCCGTGTGCGCCTCCTGGACCATGCCCGGGCCGCTACCTGTTCCATGTGGCCTTCCCCTGTGCCCCAACCTTTTGGGGTCCCCCCGTTCCGGTACTGACTGTGTAGCTGTGGTGGTGCCCGTGCGGGCTGTGCTGTTGTTGGGAGTTTGACTGCAATTCCCCGTGCCCGACCCTGCCCCTGGGGCATTTCCCCTCCCTCTTCCCTGTCCCGCTGCCCCCCTCCCCCCTGTGCCCATTGTACCGTGCGTGTTATCTGTCCTGCTGTGTCCCCCCTTCCCTTTCTTTCCCGTATGGGTGTTTATGGGTCCGGGCATGCGTTTGTGCTGTGTTCCACTGTGCCCTCGTTGTCTCTGTGCCTGTTGTGTGTGGTACCTCAGTGGCTCTCCTCCCTCTTCCCCCTCCCTTCCCGTTTCCCTTGTGTGGGTGTTCCCTGTAGGTGTTTTTGGCTTTGCTTGCCCTCAGTGGGCCATGTCTGTGTCCCGCCCCTCCCCAGTGCCTTCTGGGTGTTTTGTCCATGGCTGGGAATCAGCATCACATCTGTTGCACTGCCCCTGACTGTGGTCTGGCGGCCCGATTCCCTGCCCTGGTCCTGATCCCATCACGTCTGTTCGGGGCTCTCCTTGACCACGGGGGGTGGTTGTTTGGTTCCCCACCACTGGGAATCCACTGTGGTGAATCGGGACCCCATAACGTCTGAAAAAACCCTTCCTCTGGTTACATAATTGTTAAATGAAGTTGCAGCCACTGCCATCAACAGTTGACCTGATTATAGACTAATCATTGTTTTTTCAAGCCAGCAACAGCTAATGATGTGTTTGCTGGAATTGAAATAGTCACAAACAAATGATAATCCATGTCTCCTTGTTTTGTGGTCTTGGAATAGGCAACTTTCGTCAAGTAAGTAAAAGCTATTAAATGTAGTGCACATGCAATTATTATTTTTCTAAGAATGTCTATTATACTATTTTAAAATAAATCCACAGGCCTTTGTGCACAAAGCAGAGGAGTGCGCTAACTATTTCAATTGACTTGGTCTCGGTCATTTATTTAGAGAACAAATGAAAATTGATTTTAATATTACCACATGTACAGCTGTGTCGTTACTTTTTTATATAAACGTTTATGCTGAAGCATTTGGAACTTGATCATAACTGTTGCTCAAAAGCAAAAACTTGGCACATAAGAGGGAACCACATACCTAATGTAAATACATCACATCATCAAAGCTCACAAAAACAATCTTTAATTTTCAACAGACATAACGAAGGAAGTCCACTCAATACTCAAAAAATTGGTTTCCAATAAATATTACTTTGACAAAACTGTTTCCCCGTTACATCCTTCATGCTTATTATTACTGCCCATACTTTATACATACTTTGTACGCGTGTACATGGTAGACATCAGGGACAGCGACTATCTTGTAGGGAACACTGTGCTCAAATCATGACCTCACTGGGTGGCATTGGGCAAGATTTAGGGTGTTGACTAACAAAACACTAGCACATTGCAGTTCAGAGTCGGTCCTTGCAGCTCCTAATCAGCCCCCACTCACATGTTGTGTGTGTCCAGCGCCTAACAAACAGGTAGCCTCCAGCATGTGTCTCATGCCCTTTTCAATCTGGGTTCCGCCCCGGCTATGGTACTGAGATGGCGTTGGTGGCTTTGGCCGACGACCTCCGCCGGGAGATGGATGCAGGATGGTCGACAATTCTGGTCCTGCTAGATCTCTCAGCCGCTTTTGATACCATGGACCATGGGCTGCTGTTGAGACGGCTGCGAGATCTGGGGGGTCTGGACGGGACTGTTCTTAGATGGTTCCGCTCATTCCTCTCAGACAGAAGCCAGCAGGTGGTGCTGGGAGCTGAAACATCATGCCCCCGGGCCTTGACCTGTGGTGTTCCCCAGGGTTCCCTTTTGTCTCCACTGTTATTTAATGTGTATATGCAGCCCCTGGGGGAGATCGTGAGACGGTTCGAGGTGTGTTGTCACCAATATGCTGATGACACACAGCTGTACCTCTCTTTTTCAACAGACCCAGGTCCTGCCGTCTCGATACTTTCCCAGTGTTTGGAGGCCGTGGCGGATTGGATGAGGCAGAGCAGACTGAAGCTGAACCCAGATAAGACGGAGGTGATGGTAGTGGGGAGGGCAAACGAGGTGTCGGCTCCTCCTATTGGGGTGGGGGGGGTCTGCCCTCCAGTTGCCCAGCAGGAACAGAGTCTGGGGGTGATTTTGGATGCGGCCCTCTGCCTGGATCGGCAGGTGGAGGCAGTGGCTAAAGCCGCCTTCCGCCAGCTGTATCTGGTATGGAGGCTGCACCCATACATCTCCAGACCCGACCTGGCCACTCTCATCCATGACTTCGTTACAAGGCTTGACTACTGCAACGCGCTCTATGCGGGGCTTCTATTGATATTGGTTCGGAGGCTGCAGCTGGTGCAGAATGCGGCAGTCCATCTCCTTATGGGGACAGGTCGCCGTGAGCACATTACACCAGTGCTCTGTTCTCTGCACAGGCTGCCTATAGCGTAACGAGCCAAGTTCAAGGTGCTAGTATTGGTATACAAAGCCCTCTATGGTGTCGGCCCCTCTTATCTCGGGGACCGCCTCACCTTCTGTGACTCAGGACGGACCCTCCGATACAGTGGGGCACCTATCTGGAGATTCCCCCATGTAAGACGGGGGGCCACCATGGAGAGGGCATTCTCGGTGGTTGGGCCACGGTTGTGGAACTCCCTTCCAAAGGAAGTCCGCCTGGCCCCGGGTCTGCTCACCTTTCGGCAGGCATGCAAGACTTGGCTGTTCGCCCAGGCCTTTGAAGGGGAGGGGGGGAAGGGAGGGATAAATGGGGGAGATCGGTGGGGTGGGGTAGGGTTTGGGGGGGGGGTTAAATTATTTAAAAAGTGATGCTGGTTTTAGTGTATTTTATTGTTTTATCGTATTGTTAGCTGCCCCGAGATGCCGTGGGTATGAGGGGGCAGCATAAAAATGCCACGAAATAAATAAAATAAATAAATGGGCAGACCCCACTGGCATCACCAGAGAGCAAGAACAGAGAGAAAGGAAGGAAGCAGTCACTCCTCAAGACACTAGTATCTGCCCTCGGTATGGTGCTGACAGACCTATAAACACAGAGGTGCTGCCTGCAACCTAGTTGATGGTATGTGGACATATTGGTGTACATTAGCCCACATTTGCCTGAAATGCAGGATCCATATTCGCCAAGACCATGCTGTTAGTGGAGGCTGTGGGTCTGGTGGGTGATGGTCCCATGTCCCGTGGGGGCAAACACATAACAAACAGGCAGGTGGAAACCCACCTACTGTGGCCTACTCACTTATTTGATAACACCCTTAGTCTCAGCTTCGATTCCCCATATGTAAAATGAAACTGCTGGTGCTAGGTTTGGCCACAGTCACTGTAACATTGGGACCATTTGGCGTGTCCTCTCTGTGCTCTAGAGCTACCTAATAGCCACCCAAGGGCATAGTTATAATAGTTGTAGCATATGCAGTCGCACTGGAACCTACGAGTCTGGGGGTCCCCCATGTATGTAGAATACATATGCACACTGCAGTAGATTGCCCCAGCAGGGGGCCCATTCCATTTTGTGTACCAGAGCCCATTCCCACCTAGCTATGTCCCACCTAGCATAAAGGGACACACAAAATTGGCAGTAGAATAATTTCAGTATAAGAAACTTGTTCTTTAGGATCGGGGGGGGAGATATATCGGGGGATGAATTATATGGGGGCATTGTCCACCATCCCATATTTATTTTTGCCCCCTGTAAGAGTAAGATGTGTTCCAGGTTTCCCTTCAGGTTGACAATTGATGACTAAGATGTCTAAAGAATCTCATGAGTGACTGCAGGCCTAAGGCCAGTGAGAAATAATCACAATTTGTGTAAGGAAACAGCTGCATAGCGCAGGAACGTCCGACAGGCAAGCACTACTCATCCCCCCAATCATGTAGTCTACCCTCCTGGCTCCTCCTCCCTTCCCCTGAAGTGCAAATGCTCTTGCTACAGGCCTGTATCAGGGTGTTTGCTATACAAGACAAAAACTATGGTCTTGGGGGCGGGGAGGCTGCATCCAGGTGGCTTCTAGATGGTCATGTTATTGAACAGGTTGGCCATTTTAAATATCTCTAGATTGGTTTCTCACAAGGTGGACCTGGGAAATGCATGCTCTGGAATCAAAAAGAGCAGTTATGAAAACTATGGAAGCAATACTGCAGTTAACTAGGCATTTGGGGGGCAAGCTGGTTGATCCAGCCCCATAGGCATTCAAAGCCAAAGATATCATGCACATTTTATTTGGGGCAGAGATCTAGAGTGTTAAAGACTGCAACATTTTAGAAATTCCACAGGATATTTTCTTTCAGAAATTAGTAGACCCTCCAAAATACACCCTGGCAGCAATGGTCAGGGCAGAACTGTGGGAGTGTCAATCAAATCCAAAAATCGACAAAAGACTTCTTGGCTTTTGGTTCAGACTTTCAAACAGACATGAACCGCATTCCGTGGCAATGTCTAATGGAGACAATTGAAAATTCTACAGCACTGAAAGTCTATTGGTTTGATCATATTCACCCTTTATTAAATAAGTGGGGGGTTTCTGTTATAGGCCAAAAGGTCTGGTTGTCCAGACAGGTCATGGGGCTAGAGTTTTTAACTGACTATTTAGACAAGCAAACTGAACTGGCAGCTTTTTATGACTGCAGTTTGTCACCATGGTATCCTTTTTTCTCCCCAAACCCTCTCAGGCATCTAACAGTATATTGAGATCATATGCCTTACAATCTTTTACAGCACTTCATTTTCAGACTTTTCAACTGGCAGTGATCAAAGGTCTTGGAGGATCTACCACATTATCTGTTGAATTGCCATCTGTACAAAGATCAGTTGCACCTGAACCTGGTTCCCCCCCCCCCCCCCCCACACACACACATTTGGACCTTAAACTTTTTCTATGATGTGGCTCAAAAACTTGACTTTCTTCTTAGCCATTTTCGCTAGCAGTGCGGAACAACTTAGAGAAAAGCTGAATGGGTGATTTTATTACATGCCTTGTTGTTTTACCTGTATTTATTTATATCAATTGTTTTTTTACTTGTATCTTATTTGTATTGGTTATACAATACATGATGGCTTTCCCTAAAGGATGGAATAAAACTGACTTCGTGTTTGCTATAACAGGCTCTGGCATTATGAAATTGATAGAATTTGGAATTGGAATTGTTATGAACAAGGGTTTATTACAAGCAGGGCTTGTTAGACTGACCTGTGCAAGCTCTTTTACAGGCTCCTTATTCAGGTAAACTAATGGTTATGCCACAAATACCATTCATTTCTTCATATAGGTCTGGAATCCTCAATTCTTTCCATAGTTTACAGCAGCAAGGGCACCGCAGGTTTCTTCCAATAAATGCACTGGCAGCACTCGTATTTTTTGTAAGATTGCCATTAGTTGGTTGACAGAGAAAGCACTTCTTCGGTGGGATAACATGAAGCAGAAGAGGCATGCAGAGCAGAGGTCCCCTGGGTTAACAGAGGGTTCTCACTGAAGGACTCTTGGCTTTATATAACCCCTGCTTAATCCACTACAGCCTGGATTTGTTAATCTGAGAAAACACTTTTGAATCTTAGCAATTAATATCTTCTAGTTCACCCTGCACAACTTTGTTTTTCTTAGCTGTGAGAGGAATTCTCTTATCTGTACTGAAACTGCAGCTCACTTACCGGCAGCAAGTACAAATGTCAGCATTAGATGACATTGGTATGTAACGTCTATGAGCAAAAGGTTTAAGTATCTGCACTTAAAATGCACCTTAAGAGTCAAGCTTTTAGCTGATTTATGTCTTATGTAACCCTGCGAACATCGATGGGCTACATCAGGGTAGACCAGCATGGGAATTCAGAGTAGGTGCCTTACCAGTAAAAGCCCATTCTCTTGTCCCTTGTTAATGCATTTCACTGGAGCAATAAGAACTATGTATATCGGATATAATGTAGACATCTTAAGAAATGAATGACTATAGAAACCTGTAAAACAATATTGCTAGCGGTATAAGAGCAGCTACTCTTCACCATAATCAGGAATAGTACTTGTACATTTTAATATTTTACCACTAGCCACCATAAGTATCCATGCAAACAATCTGGATTTGTTAAGAACTTGACTGTTCCATAGCAAGCCCATGAGAAGTTTAATAAAGCTGCAAATGTGGAGCTGTGGCCATTTATTGAACAAACATCTTTCCACATTACATCAAGAAGAAATGCTGTATGTTGCAGGCATGCCTTTGGCCATTTTAATGGGTGGTCAAGGAAAGTTTGAGAATATTAGTATGAACCTTTGTTTCACAGAGATTGAGAACACAATAGATCACTCTTTCTAAAACAACTGCATAATTTTGTTTCGTCCACCTTCTTAGCACGAAGACCTAATTTTTAGCTTTCTGCTGTCCATGGAGTAGTTGAAATGCCTTGAGTCATGGTAGCAGCTGGTGATTACAAGGTAGGCCTATGATAATAGGTTGTGTAATTTGGAGTTTAAAGCTATTTCCAGCATTTTGCATGGACATTTTCAGTTCTTTATGATCTTTACTTTACAGTCACAAGGCATCTTTAGACATAACAAAAATCGGGTGTTGAATCCCCTAAGCATGTGTTCAGCCGTTGTGTGTAAGCACCATAACAATCCCAACACCAATGTGGCCACCTGTTGAACATGTGATGTGAATACCATTGCATCACAAGGCCAATGTGCATGTGGCCTACGTTGTTTCTAATGATATCGCATGATATACCCCGAGCTGTTTCAGGAGGGGCGGGCTATAAATGCGAATAAATAAATAAATGTTAGCAGGTACAACACAGGGAAAGAGGTGACAGCGCTTGCGTGCTGAGATTGGGTAGCGAGCAAAACACCAATTTTCCCCAAGATGGGCTGTGTGTCTAAGCAGCGCCATATGGTGAAAAAAGGGCCAAACTGGTGTTCATATCAAGGTCAAAACACACATTCAGACACCCGTTGACGTTATGTCAAAAGACACCCACAGCAGTCTGAAGTTGCCCGAGAATCAGTGAGATGAACCAATATTTATTTTGGTTCAGTTTGGATTCAAGGGGTTTCTAGTTTGATTCCAATTTAAGCCCATGTAAAGTGGTAATGGTGCAAACTGATTTAAATCAAACTTCAGTCTAACTGGATGCAATTTTTTTTTTAAAAAGAGTTCAACTTAAAATTTAAACGACTTTGGAATTCTGAACTCTTTACAAAAGCATATAAAAGTTTTTTTTAAAGTAACAACTCTGGGTAAGGCCAGTTCCACACACACACAACTGGTTGGGAGGCATTTTTTATTTCCTTTTATCATGCCCCCACCCCTCCTCTTAAGAAGAAATTTAAAAAAAAAAATTAAAATCCAAGGTTATACAGATGCCCCTGGTTAATCCAGGGAAATGGATTAATTCAGATCAAAACTCAGGGATCCCAGGTGAAATCTGGAGGGAAGTTAACCCTAGCTCTGTTCCAGTTCAAGATCAACAGACAGGACAAAAATCACCATTTAGGTTCAGTTCTGGTTTGAGGGGGGTGGGGGAATTGAACTATTTCTTGGGTTTTGGTTTGATTCTGCCTTGACCAGGGGCAGCTGGTGGGTTTTGAGGTTGGAGTAAGGCCGGCAGGCTATGGTGGGCGGAGCCAGGGCAACGGTGGGCGGCATAACCCAGCAGCAAGGAGTTCCAAGGGTTATTACATTACTTAATCAAGCAATTACAGTTAGGTTAGGCAGGTTATAATCACCTCCTCGGCCAGGTTTAAAAGTAGGCAGACAACCTTAAATGTCACCTACAAGCAGTTTTAGCAAAGACACACACACACGCAGCAGAGGTTAAGAATACTGCTTCAGAAAGAAGGGACTTGCTGCATGTATGTTGGAGGAACCCCTCCTCCAGAAGTCCCTTCTGAAGCAGTATTCTTACCCTCTACTGCGTGTGCGGCGCGCGTTGGGGGGGGGAATTTCAAGGCCCATGAGTCACCAGACTCACAGTTACATCTCACGATTTAAAAGCAACCCATTTCGAGCATAATGGGTAAAGCTCGCCAGGCTCAGTTACATCTCATGATTTAAAAAGCACCCCATTTCCAGCACTGAGAACACAGCTAAAGCTCGCCAGATGCACAGTTACATCTCACGATTGAAAAAGCACCCCATTTCCAGCATTGCGAACACAGCTAAAGCTCGCCAGACTCACAGTTACATCTCACGATTGAAAAAGCACCCCATTTCCAGCATTGCGAACACAGCTAAAGCTCGCCAGACGCACAGTTACATATCAGGATTTTAAGATCACCCCATTTCCAGCATTGCGAATGCAAACACAGCTAAAGATCACCAGACGCACAGTTAGGGGGCAGGGTGGGGGACCCTCGGGAGGTGGGAGGATCCTTGGGGGATGGGAGCAGGGTAGGGGGACCCTTGGGGGAGGGAGCAGGGTGTGGGGACTGTCAGGGGTGAGTGGGGTGGAAGCAGGGTGGGGGGACTATTGGGGGTGGGGGGAGGAATCACTTACCTGGCTGCTGCTCTGACGGTCCCCGACGGCCCGGGCTGCAGGCAGAGGAGGGTTTGGGGTGGGGAACTTGGCTTGGTTTTAAATTGCCCGTGTACCCTGCTCCTCAGGAGCCAGGACATGCAGGCAATTTAAGTTAAAAACAAAAACAAACAAAAGTTCCCTGCCTTGCCTCTGCCCCGCCCTCCCCTCCCACTGCCACCGCTCTGAGCGGCAGAATGGGGGGAGGAGGGGGAAGAGCAGCAGAGGCAGGGAAGCAGTTGAGGCTGGCAGCGCGCTGTTTGAGGGAGAGCTCAACAGTGCGCCACCAGCCTCATCCCTAGCATGTGCGGCTGAGGCAGGGACCAGAGCGCATGCGCCCTGGTCCCTGCCTCAGCCACCCGGCCCAAAGCTTCTTGCCCAGGCGTTTGTATCAAGCACCCAGGCGAGAAGTTCCATTGCGCCCATTAGACGCAATGGAAGAGGCTAGTCCCTCCCTCCATAGCACGCCCTATGCGTGCTGTGGACTGAGGGGCTCGGTCGCTCAAATCGTGTTTTCAATAGAAAACGTGGTTTGGGTGGCTGAGCAGCTGAGCCTTTTTGTCCCTTCTGGAACCCACTCTCAGAGCAGCTCTGAGAGTGGGTCCCAGAAGTGAGATCACTGACAGCAGCAGCAGATGCGCGGGGGGGGGGGGGGTTGGTTTTTTTTAAAAAAAAGCAGGGGCGGGGTTCCCCATGGTGCTAGGGGGGCACTGCCCCACACATCCTGGGGGGCCAGCCATCCCTGGCCTTGACTCCCTGCCTAGAATATTAATTCTGAATGCTCAAACTATGTAAATATTTAGTAGTGATACAAGTTTCTTTTCCACAAAAAGAAATGCTTAACATACCTTTATTGTTGCTTCAATTATTGGCTGCAATCCAAAACGGCCTGCATGCGGAACCCACAAGGGATCCGTGTGGATTCGGAGCAGCACAACGTCTCTGCTATGCGTTTGCACGCATGTACGTGCGCATGAATTGCGTGTGGGTTCTGCGGGCCATGGGGACGACCCCACTGGTTTTTAACACTCTGCTTATTCTATTACCCAATTTTTCGTACAGTTGGGAAGTTATATAATAAATATTTCACTTAACTCTACTTTCCTACAAATTTAACCCATTGCTAGGATTGAAATGAGCAGCTAAACTGCTGCTTGCAAGAAACCTCACCATATCAGCAACCAGAATGGATTTCCCAACACAATGAAATTTCTCAAGTCTCACAATACCATGAGATACTGCCCCAATTTATCAACTTTCTGCCTACTCTTTACCAGATATTGCCTACTGTTCATTTACTGCTTATTGCATTGCGGAGGGGACTATTTTACTTCCAGTGTTTTTAGTCTCTACATTTCTGAGACACTCACTGTGCGAATAGCCCACCCCTTAACCTCTTCCCCCCACCAAAAAAAGCCCTCCTCAGCCTCCACTCTAGTGCCTTCAAATCAGAATTGTTGTTCTATGTTGTTTCCTTTGCTTTGACCAATTTGCAACTGGATTGCAGATTAGTAAAGGAATCCGTGTACCAGCTAGTGAGCGGAAGTTTAAGGGAAAATGATGCGGTCTTGCATCAGAATTATGCAAGGATCTTATGAGACTGGGCATCTGCATGGCAGATGAGATTTAATGTGGACAAGTGCAAAGTGATCCACAGAGGGAAAAATAATCCAAACTATGAGTACAAAATGCTGGGTACTAAGCTGGGAGTTACTACTCAGGAACAGGATCTGAAGTGATTGTGGACAATATGCTGAAATCCACAGCCCACTGTACAGCAGCAGTCAAAAAAAGCAAATAGAACGTTAGGAGTTAGTCGCAAAAGGATAGGAGAATAAAACTGAAACGGTCATAATGCTTCTATACAAATCAATGGTGAACGCACACCTGGAACAGTGTGCACAGTTCTGGTCACCCCATCTCAAAAAAGATATAGCTGAACTAGAAAAGGTACAGAGAAGGGCAATGGGAATGATAAAGGGTATGGAATGGCTTCTGTACAAAGAGAGGCTTGACAAGGTGGGTCTCTTCAGTTTAGAGAAGAGAAGACAGAGGAGACATGATAGAGGTTTATAAAATCTTGAGTGGTATGGAATGAGTAGATAAGTATGGAATGAGTAGCTGCCAGCAGATTTAAAACAAATAAAAGGAAGTACTTTTTCACTCAACGCATAATTAATTTATGGAATTTGTTGCTAGAGGATGTTGTCAAGGCCAGTAGTATATCTGGGTTTTTAAAAGGACTGGATAAGTTCTTGGAGAGTAGGTCGGTCCATTAATGGCTATTAGCCAAATAGTTTATGGGATCTTACTGTCAGGAGCTGGGACTAAACAACAGGGAATGGATTGTCCATTGTGACCATTGGTTCTTCTCACATACAATCGGAATTGGCCATTGTCGGAGGATGGGATACGGGGCTTGATGGACCATTGGTCTGACTCAGTATGGCACGACTTATGTTATTACCTCTCGGGATTTGAAACAGACTGTAAAGTGGTAAACAGGATTCTAGTAAGTAGAAATTTAGTAAACTGAGAAACGAAATGTTGGTCATGACATTACTGAGAGGTTCTCAATTCCACAAGACAGTATTGACAACTGGGATTTCAGTAAAATTTCCCGTTTTTGACAAAATTTCATTTCAGCCTTACCGATGGTCTCTTTTCCTTCTCTCAGTGGCTGTGGAGAACAAATGTTCTTTGTTCTTTATGGCTTTAAGCTGGTACTTATGTTGCTATAAAGTACCTGCTGCCTCTCGAGAGGTGAATACACACAGTGTCAGTTCCAGAGTCTTATGGTGGCTGTGTCCATAAGCAGGTGACCCAGGCATAGGTAGTTATCACACACACAGTCTTTGCCTTCCAAGGCTGATAGCCCCAGACTGTATTAAAGTTGGAGTAATAGTTAATCTGGCACTGATTAGCTGGCAGGTTCCTCCACCACTGATCTAAGAGGCAGGTTGTTGGCGCTGCTAAGGATGTCACTGAACCAACAGGTCATTTTTAGACAAGACTCACCCATCCTGGTCTACCCACCCCCATGGATGCCCACCTAAAGGAGATGTGGGTGGAGGCATGGTCCCATGACCCATGCACCTCCCATTCATGCCCCCACATGGAGCAACCTGGATTCTTCTTGAATGGGTGGTGCGTGGGTGCAAGTGCATACCAACCACACACCCATCCTCAGCCGTCTAACCCACCCCAAATCACCGGAAGTGTGCGACAACGCACATGGACTAGCCCCCCAGGTGGGTGCATCTAAAAACGGCCTGTGTGTCATGTTCAGCAATCTTCCCTAATCTGCAGGGGTTACCCTAATCATGGTGCATACAAATTAATAAAAAGGTCATCCTAGTTGCCAACAGTTATACAGGAAATTTGTGCATCTCCCTCCAGCCTCTCATAGTTTGTATACCTCATTTCTTGGTACGTGCACCAAGGTCTTCAATTTATAGAAATTCAGCATTTTCTCTCCATATCCTGTGATCTAATTCTTACTTGCAACTTCCTTGGGTCTGTCCAGTTACAGAGTTGCAACCAGTTACGCAACCCTCCCTTTAAAATACGGTGCAGATATTTAGGGCAAGAGCATATTCTAATTTGGAGCTTTTGCTTTGTCAGAGCAAATCGAGAAACAAATTGGATCACCACTATTTTTTTTCATCCAAATTCTTATTTGCTGTAAACTTAGGAGTCTCTGGGTGTTTTCCATTTAGGGGTGTAACTAGGTGGAAATGGATCCCCTGCTGGGGCACTCCACTCCAGTGTGCATATGTATTATCCAACATGCATACAAGCCCCATACGCTTATGGGCCCCAGAGCAGCTGCACCTATTATGGCTATACCCATTTCTATGCCAGGACTGCTTGGAATGCCACTTGTCCTCCATGGATTTCCTTTTTAGCAGTACATGGTTCAGGGGCACAATCAAAAATGGTTTGGACTCGGAGGATGGGGAGGGTGAAGTCCCACTTCTGCATCACTTGCAGGGCGGTTGAAAGTGATAAGCCAACAGCGTGCTTCCCTGTACTGAAGCAGGGCTAACAATTACTGTTGCCGCTTCTTGTGGTTTCACCCCAAGAGATGACAACTAGGGCTGCAGTTCAGTTAAAGAAAAGTTCGTTGACTAATCTGTAGAATTTGAGTTGATTAATTAAAACATGCATATGATTTACATAATTTGCATACTTTTCCAAAAAGTGAAAAATTCACCAGAAATTGTGGTCAAAGTGTTAGACATGTTTAATGAGCATATTAGGGTGCTTAATGAACATTAAAAAGTAGAACAAGCATTCTACTCTAAATGAAAAACATTTAACATTAAAGAGCAGAAAAAGTGGGGGGGGGAAACCCAAACAAAAAAATGGCCTTCCTTCTTTGGGTTCTTTACAAGACTGCACAAGATTATACAAGTGTTGTTCCATCTAGTGAGAATATCCTGCTACAGCTTGCTGTCACCTAGTCCAACCCCTTTTTGTTTCGCTGACAGCAGAGTTTCTTTATGTGAGCGATGCTTGAAGTGACCAACACTTTTACAACACTTGCTAAGCTGCTTGTCAATGAGGGGAACAGAAAGAGCCTTGTTTATGCTCAGTTGTAGAGTATGAATGGCACATCACACATTTTCAAAATTGGATTTCTCAACCCCCAAAAGAACATTTCTTGCATTATCTGTGCATATCGCTACAACTTTCTCACTGATCTCCCACTCCGATCAATGAATTGATTAATCAGGACAGGGGCCAATTTTAATCAAGTGATCACCAATTCATTGAATCAATTAATTGATTAAAGGTTGCAGCTCTAGTCACAACCCAAGCGCTCTGCTCCTTTGCAGAGTGCTCGTGGGTGACTGGTCATCTCCTGCTCCCCATGCCTCCTCAAAGGGCCTTGACTGGGAGCCTACAAGAGCCCATGAAAAGACAGCATTGGAGGCACTTATGGGAAGCTTAGGAGCTGCATTCCATGCAGTTTTGCTCCATCTCCACAACCATCACTGAAAGACTGCCTTTCCTTCCATGCTCCACTGCAACCCCCGTGGCTGGCCTGGAGTGCTCTCATGTGGGTACCACCTGCCAATCTTGTCCAAACAACAAGGGCCCACAGAATGGAGTTTTGGGTTACTGCCCCAGTATTAAGACCTCCCTTCCCCCAGAGCACGAGCCTGAGCATATTCAGAGGCGGTGTAAAACTTTTGGGGTTTTGGCAAAGCATTTAGCAGGAGGAGAAAGGGGCTGGAGCAGCTGGGTTTCTGGGGTGAGGGTTGGGATCTTTTTAAAGGGACTATGGATGGGTGAGCTCTCCAGCACAGGAGGAGCCAAGTGGGAATTAACTCAACCCCATTCCACATCAAATAACCCCTATAGGGGGCACTTCACTTACCCAAATAGGGATCTCAGGAGTGATGCCTCACGGAGACTCCCCTTAGCCAGCCAGAATAGCTGCAATACGTTCGTTTATTTGCCTTAGGGCTTAGCACCCCACACTAGGGCTTTAATGCCCTCCCAGCCTCCACTTCTCCCCTTAATAGCTGGGCCTGTTCCACCAGGTAACAGGACCTCTCTCAGCGTGGGTCCCCAAACGTAAATACAGCCAACTGAAACTTCTCCCCTTCTGGGTTAATTATAGTCCTTATGATCTCATAGGCCCTCCAAGTCCTGAGCCCAGGCTCCAGATGCTTCCTGATTTTGTTAACACAGTCTGGGCTCTCAGAGCCATCTCCAGGTTTTGGTGGGCCCTTGCACAACAAAGTATCAGTGCCCACCCTTTGCCCTGCCTTCTATCAGATCAAACTGATGAGTCAAACATATCATCCTGGATTGAGGAAGTGAGCTTGGTACTGGCACTCATTCAGAATCTAGTTCCCTATACAGCTACCGTGCACCTGCAACTTCTCAACCTCATGAATGTTTTCCTCTCCCTTCTCTGTTAGACTGTAAGCCCCTTAGTGGTAGGCACCTGTCTAACTACCAATTATACAGTGCCAGGTACATTGCTGGCATTGTATAAATAATAATAATTAATTCACCATTAGATCTCTCTCAAGTGTCCTGGATTTTCAAGGACATCCCCGAGTTAACAGAGTTAAGACAGCTTGCAAATTGCTGTCCTCCTTGCCAGGAAGTCAATGGGCCAAAGCAACAGGGATCTCAAAAGGTGATCAAAGCCCTCTGTCTTTCATTAGTCGTTATCACATATATTTGTGTATTCTCCCAGGGCAGTGTCAGGAGAGGGGAAGACAAACTTCTGCTTTGTTAGAACTAACTGGTTTAGGCAAACACACAATGGGAATTTTTACACACACCTTAAAGTGCTCGTCTTTCAATCTTCTGGGTTTACAAGTCCACAAGTAAGTTCCAGATGCATTCTTCTTTCTCACACACACTGCCCTGAGGCAGTTCCTGGATGCATTCTAAACACAAATACTGCCCTGAGGGAGCCTAAAATAGCCACAGCTGTAGACGTGACAGGCTGCCATGGAAACCAAGTGAACACAGCTGCCTGGAGCAAAGCAGTTTACCAGGAGAACATTTTACACACAAAGGTTCTAGGAGAAGTTCTACGCAGAAGTTCAAAGACCCAGATGTTTAAAATCTGGGTGAGTGATTTAGACCCACAGAAAGTTCAGGATATAACAGCAAACATGCCAGAGAAGTGTGTAAACACACCCCATGTTGCATTGGGAATGCTTTAAATTCCCCCTTCCTCCACCCCTACAGCATTGGGGGGGGGGGGGGAGAAGATCTCCAAGCTAATAAACGCAAGCATTTCACAAACTTCTTTCCACACCGATTATCCTTCCCTCCCCTCTACCAGCAGCCACCAAATTGGGGGAGGAGGAGGGGGGGGGGGTGACAAGAAAGCAAGTCTTCCTTCTCCTCCCTTCCCCCACTCACAGCAACCTTTAGATCTGACCCCAAGCTTCACAATGACAATACTCCACCCTCATCAACAGAATAGTAGTAACTAACAACAACAACAAGCACCCCCACACAGCACTTTGCAGGCTGTCCCAGCCTCAGATACTTATTTCAAACACAAACAAAAAAGAAAAGTCAATTAGGATTCAGAAGCCCCACTGCATGGAACACTGACAGCCACCAAGGTGTGAGGAGGAGGGGATCTCTTCAGAATCAGAGCCATAAATCCATCTGCCCCCTCTCAAAACAACAAAAGGGCCAAGCATAGAAATGGCTCATGCAGCCACAAACAAGTTTAAAAGTTCCAAAGAAGTGATGAATAATAGGCAGGGAGCCTCCAAACTCACCTCATTCAAAGTAGTTTACAAAGCAAACAGACACTGTTTGAACTTAGCTGAGAAACAAACAACAGCCCCCATCTGAAGTTCTTTTCTCCATCCTCGTGTGTGCTTAGCTCAGCTGCCGCCTGCCTTGCTGCTGCTGCTGCTGCTTTCTCACTCCCTGGGGGAGCAGCCCACGTGGGAAGTGCTTCTGAGCATGCCCACCAGTTCTGTGGCCCTGGGGCAGCCAGCTGATCAGCTGTGCTGGCAGGTGGCCAAAAGGGGGGGGTGCAGAAGTCTGTCAGTGGCAGCAGCCCCAGTGCCAACCCAGGTTTGCCCCGGGTCATAGGCCCCCTGAAGGCTGTGGGCTCTAGGCAAATGCCCTACTATGCCATTGCCTACCTCCTAGGATCGGTGGGAGCTGGTTTGCCTTTCTGGCTGGCTAGCTGTTTCTTCATGAACCACCTGGTCCCAATTAGGTCTCCATCTTGATTAGCTCTCTTCACCCTACCCAGGTGCCACCTGAAGGGCTTTAGGCAGTTCCCTGGCTTCTTGCTGGCTCTATCCAGACCCTTTATAATGCTATAGGCATGTACTACAGACACCTTACAGTATTTTTACTGTATTTTGCGTTTATTATTGTAAGTCACCCTGAGCCTTTGGGAAGGGTGTGGTATCAATTTAAACAACAAACACATAGAAAATGCCAGGTGGTATGGTCATGATATCAGAGTCTCTGAGGCCTTGTCTGAAATGAAGAAAGTGTTTACTCCCATTTAAAATGATTGTGCAATTGTGCCAGGTATCATTGCATTGGTTTATGTTCCTTTGATGTCATCTCCACAGCCATAAATTGGGTGGTTGCATGTACATCTGTATATATGTGCATCTATATATTAGGGTACAAAATGGAGACTACAAATTTACAATTTACATTGTGCATCTATATACATGCACAATACATGTGCATCTATATATTAGGGTACAAAATGGAGAATTTACAAATTTACATTTACAAATTCTCATTAAATTGGACTGATATTACTTTTGCTAGCAGTCTCCTCCAACTCCCTTTACATTTTCAATGCGGGGGGGGGGGGAGGCCTTGATAAAGGTCATGGATTAACAGCAATTTTCTAGTCAACTGTAGTTTTAGCTCTTGCTTGTAAAGGTCAGATGGCCCAGATTCAACTGATTTTAGCCTTAAATTTAAAAGGTAAATAACTCTCTACTGTACTGTGTGAAAAGCATGTAATCTTGGACAGATGCAAGTTCTGAGTCAGGGCTGGCATTCAAATTGAGGAGGCTCAGGGAGAAAATAAAATGCTGCCCCTCATAGCTCCACCCCTTTAATAACTGACAGTGGTGTCTGCTTACAAAAAACAAAGAAGTGTCATAAGTTTAGACTCGTGCACACACAGGCTTTCCCATGTGTGTGTGCATGCCCAGAGGCATGCACACAGGCTCTCCCTTTCTTATAAACACACCTCTGACGTGGGTAATTTAGGAGCTGTTGATTTAATGAACGTGAGGGGTCAGGTAGGTCAAGACCCTGCAGGAAGAAGTCACCCCAGGAGCCCAGAGTCACAGGCAAAGAGCAGGCCCCTCAGATATAGCCCATACCAGAGCCTTCGGAATGCTGAACCCGACACTACCAGGACCGGCTACCCTTGCTGACAGAAAAGCCTCGGCTATGGCTACTATAGGGGCCTGGCTTAAGCTTCGCCCTGCTCTGAGTGTCAGAAGCCGAGTGTGAAAAGTCGGAGATGGATCACTGCCTTATTTCGACTGTTTCTTGAAGATAAAGTAGATCAGAGGATTTCTTCTTCTTGAAGCTAATACAGCGTTTGTACTCTCGTCAACAGAAGTTGGCCCAATAAAAGATATCATCTGAACTGCTTTGTCTCCCTGTCTTAAGTTTGGGACCAACACAGTAATAATCCCCCTCTCTCTAGACTACCATTCCTTATACACTTCTTCTGAAGTATCTAGTACTGGCAACTGTCAGAGAGAAGATTCGGAGGTTCGGAGTCTGGGGGTGATATTGGATGCGGACCTCTGTCTGGAGCGGCAGGTGGAGGCAGTCGCTAAGGCTGCTTTCCACCAGCTATATCTAGTGCGTAGGCTGCGTCCGTATGGCTCCGGCCCGGCCCTGGCCTCCCTCATCCATGCCTTCGTCACCTCGAGGCTCGACTACTGCAACGCGCTCTACGTGGGGCTTCCCTTGTTCTTGGCTCGGAGGCTGCAGCTGGTGCAGAATGCGGCGGCTCGTCTTCTTACGGGGACGGGCCGCCGGGAGCATATTACACCTGTGCTCCGAGCTCTGCACTGGCTGCCGATAGCGTGCCGAGCCAAGTTCAAGGTGTTGGTGATGATCTATAAAGCCCTACACGGTCTCGGCCCCTCATACCTTAGGGACCGCCTCGCCCTCCGCGCCCCAGAGCGGCTCCTGCGGTCTGCCGGGGGTGCCTTCCTGGAGGTCCCCCGTGTTAAGCGGGGGGCCACAATGGAGAGGGCATTCTCGGTAGTTGGGCCACGGCTTTGGAACTCCCTTCCGGAGGAAGCTCGCCTGGCCCCAAGCCTGTTAACATTCCGGCGAAGTTGTAAGACCTGGCTGTTCGCCCAGGCCTTTGGGAGGGAGGGTGGGTAGGGAAGGGTGTTTTAGCTCCCCCACCTACTTTGGTTTTATATTGTATCTTAGTCCTGTTTTAATATTTTATAATATTTATGAGAATTTTAATGATTTTATTGTATTTTAATGTTTTGGAAGCCGCCCCGAGCTGCATGGCAGGAGGGGCAGGGTATAAATTTATGAAATAAATAAATAAAATAAATAAAGATACTGAGCTAGATTGGCAGTTGGCTTGAACAAGTACATCAGCGCTTATATTTTTAGCTTCTTATGTTTCAAAATGCCAGCATTGCTCTGTCCACCTTACCTTGTTTTACCATTACCACCAATGTCAGTGGTGGAGGATTGTATCCAAAGTAGAAGATTGCCTCCGGAGGGCGCACCACCACCATGTGGATGGACAGCTGACTAATCTAGATGAAGGGGTACAAAAAATATTCCCACTTGGCAGCTGATTCTAGGTATGTATAATCACATAGTGCCATGTTGTTGCTTAAGATCTTTTAAAAATAATCATTATAATAACATTTATTATCTAACAATGACATTTTTATTTATTTATCTTAACGTTTATATGCTGCCCAGGTGGCATATACATTTTAAGATAAATTAAAAAATAAAAGGCCAGTAAAATATTTTAATCCATGAAAAACATCAAATTGACCTTGTGGGAGAAAAAAACAAAACCAAACCCAACAAGCCAGGGTAGCTTGGATCACAACCTTTCCTGACTGAAATAACAAAATGCCCTGGATGTAAGAGCAATTCCAAAGGCAATGTGGTTTGTTACAATTTCTGCGACTGTGCGTTGGAGTGCTCAGAACAAGGCAAAGGCTTACAGAGAGCTGAACAGAGAAAGCTAAGACTCTAAAGAAGGCCAAAGATATCTGCCATGTCAGACTACAAAAACCTGCCTCAGAACATACTGATGAGAAGCTACATGAGAATCAACAACACAAATCCGTGGGATTCAGATATCAGAAATCACAGCATGACACTGTTTGAATGCTTTTGTGTACTGCCCTGGCAGAGGATACAATTAAAGATGATATCTTGCTTCCACATTATTATGTTTCAAGGGCCATGCTGGATAATTGGTGCCAGGAGTCAGGGTTTCTAAAACTGAACGCTAATATTATAGCACTGGATACTTGTTTATGCTGATGCAATTGCATTCACACCCACAGGCTGCAATCCTTAAACCACGTACTCTCAAGTAGGATTATGGCCTGCATATATGAATTGCTTTTCCGCAATCGATGCCTAATTACAGTATTACGGTATAGCGCTAAAATGAATATTGCTTTCCGCATTCTTGAAGCTAATTTTCAGTTTCATTCTCACGAACAAATATCTTCTGAATTATCTTCCACACTGCTGCAAAAATGGCAGCTTTGCTTATTTGGCTACTTCCTTTGTTCATTTGCTAGTTACCTCATTCATCTTGGCGGTACTATTTAGCATTTCCACCCATCGAGCCTCCTCCAGTTTGCTGGATGGCTCCATGAGTGGGTGATGGGTGTAGAGGGATGGGGGTCCGTCGGGAGTGCACACGCACCCCCACCCACGCTGTTCACACGAATGCACATCCATCCCCCCACCCACCGCTGCAGCGTTTACACAGATGTCTCTCCCCACCGCATATCTGGGGGGGGGGGCGGTCCGTGTAAAAACAATCTGTGCCTCCCTTATCCTGAGCTCGGTGTTTCAGTGCATGGGGGTGAGAACAGGATCCGGAGGCCAGATCTGGAAAATAGAATGGGGCCAAATAAAAACTAGTCACAGATTGCATTCAGCTCCCAGGCCTGAGACTCCCCAGCCTTCATTTAATGCTGGCTGTCAGTGACTGAAAATGTTAGCCTTGATCCGTAGGACTTGTGCATCTTTTATTCAGATTTCCATGGTCCAGCTCCACTCCAACATCCTACTGACATGTTTAACTGTATTCTGCTCTATTACTTTAGTATTTAATTGCATTCTGTCTCACTCTCCTCTTATGCAACCCACCCTCATACATGCTGTCTTTGCAAACCACTGCCACTTGTGGTTCATACACAAATGCATGATCCCCCAAAAGGTTGCTGCTGTTTGTGATTCGTGCACAAGAGTGTGCATTGAACCATCTGCTTCCAATCCTTAAGTTGTTAATGAGTTGACAGTTCCATTAAGGGAATCCATGTCACGGTGTGTGTGTGTTGGGGGGGCGGAGGCTGTGCCCCATCTGAAGAAGGATCCTTTTATTGCTATTTGGGGGATCCCAAGCATGGTTACCTCCTGGGCGCTGTTTGTGGATCACATCCTATGAGTATGCCCATCCCCTCTTCTTCGCAAGGAGCAAAACGGCGCTTTGCCTCCACTCGTCTGTATTAGAAAACAGGCAGGGCTGGAGGCGGGGGCAATGTGGGGCAGCACATGATAAGGCTAGTGGGTCAGGTAGAAGCAGTTTGAGTTTGGCCCGTGCTGGATTCTGACATGCTGAAAGGGGACACATGAGCTTATCCGGGCCCTGATGTGCCAGAGGACAAGGGTAGGAAGGGAGGACTTGGGGAAGTTGGCCCCAGCTGCAAGCGAGTGAACAAGCAGCCACCCCCTCACTTAGACTGGCACTGCAGACCATGGTTGGTTGCTGTATCTTGGGGAACAGGAAGGAATTCTGCCCCGGTGCGAATTGGCCTTGGCAGCCTTATGGGTTTCTTTCACCTTCTTTGTAGTGTTCTCACTCTCTTGAGCTGGTTGAACGACTGAGGGCATATTTAAGTCTGGTCTGGAGAAGTAGGGACCAGTCTTTGACTGTGGATTGTACAGTGCCAGGTACATTGCTTGCACTATATAAATAAATAAATAAATAAATAATGATAATAATTAAGAAGGAATAGGGCTGATTGTACTTGTCACAACCTTTGGCAGTCCAGTGAAAGGCAGAAGGGAAAGACAAACAAACAAAAAGCCCAAAGAAAAGTGAGGCACCGCTATAAGGTCACTTTCATTCTCTCCCCCCCCAGCATATTCTGGCTGCAGGAGGGAATGCGCAGCCAGGATATGCATGGGGTGCCACCGGTCTGAGCCCCCCCATTGCACTTTTGCCAGCAAACACTTGCAGCAATACAGAGCAGGAACTCCATCTCTGCATCTCCGGGGGCAGGGGGGTGGGTGGGGAAGAACTTTCAGAAAGTGGTCTAAGAGATGAAGCGGAGTGGTGTTTTCTCATTGTCAGTATTAATGATGCATGGACTCAAACCTTCAACAAGCCCCAGGGGGCATGGCAGCCACTGCAGGATAGTACAATCTCAGCTTGGTGTCAGGACGATCTCCACTTCCTCTGGACGCACCTTTTGAGGGGTCCAGTTTATGGAAATGCTCCCTGGTCACGGTGGGCCAGTGGGGCTCTTGGCTAGCAAGTAAGTGGCCTTAAACATGGGTTTAAATTAGGAGGTATTATTCCCCAGACTGAAGTTAATGTTTAATAAATTGGTGGAGTTTGCTATCCAATATTTTGCATCTTGCTTACATTACAATGTACAATTAATTTATATCCCACTCTTTTCCAAGAAGGACTCAGAGCGGTTTACGGTATAACAAAAATACAGTCTTACAAACAGAAACATTACAATATTAGAAGCATAAAAATACTTTTAAAACTCCCCCACTCTGCCATACCTCAATTCACAATTATACCCCCCCCCCAATTCACCCTGTCTGTACTCATGACTCATGTCTGTACCCCCCCCTCACTGGGGGGCTGTGGTATCACTCCCCACCCTTGATCCCCTGTGCACATACCCCCTTCTCACCGGGGGATTATGGCACCACCACTCATAGTACCACCTCCCCTCATCCCTGCCCATACCCCCCTCCCAACGGAAGCATGGCATCACTCCTCACCCTCTTTCTACATACCACAGCCTTCCCTCTCACAAGGGGGGCCTAACACTCCCTCCGGCCACAACATTCCAATCCCTCCATCCCCCACGCCTAATCCCCCATGCCTCCAGCACCCAGGCCACCCCACTAGACCCAATTAAACCCAATTCAGACCACAGCTTCCCATCCACATCTTTCTAGGACCAATTTAATAAAACAACAAAAAGGTGCACATGTGGGCCCAGCTGCCAAATGGCAGCTGGTCTTTGGTATCTGTCTTCAGCAGCCGCCTGCAGCAGAGTTTGGAAGCTTTGTAGACACTGAAGGAGGGTTGAAGGATGGGGACAGGGGCAGCCCCAGGTGTCAGTCCAAGCAACCCCTTCCACTCCCCCAGTCCAGCACAGCTCCTTCTGAGCCTAAACCGTTTTAAATGCGCATTTGCCATGATCATGTAAAAGCCAAAAACCATTTTGAATGTGGTTTTTAAATAATGCACATTTTTAAAAACCGGTTTTGGCATCCCCCGATCATCAAAGGGGCTCAAAACCGGTTTTAACAAATGCACATTATTTAAACAACATATTCAAAACGTTTTGACTTTTACATGATCATGGCAAATGCACATTTAAAATGGTTTAGGTGTTTAAATGAGTATTAAAACACGCGCATTTTTCACCAATCATGCGCAAATTTGTCTAGTCTAAAAGCGGCCCATGGTAGCCTTTCATTTAAATACATATTTATCTATATATATGCACTCAGCAATACAGAGCTACATAGATTCTATACGTCGTTACAGAATTTTTAAAATCTATTTTTGCAGTGAGATGGTTTGGGTACAATATTGTACTTAGCACACAGTGCTATGGGGCTCTCAGAGTATTGATAAGAGTTTCTGTATTGAAAACGTGCGCATGCCAAGAAGCCAATTGACAAATATTGCTAACTTGAATGGTGCCATGCTCTTTTAAAAATACTAAAAAGTCTTACTCTATATAGCAGAACCCTGCCATCCTGAGCTCCTTGGGGCACCCCCTTCCATCTAGTGCCAAGTAGCAGACTCTGAAACAGACAAATCCTTCCCCTCAACAGGAAACTCCCCCTGCCACCCCGAAGCTCTTGGGGCATCCCCTTCCCTCCCAGGAGTCATTTTATGGTAAACCAATTATGCCACCTCTTCCTCTGCTTCCCCTCCCCACCCTTCCCCCGGGCAAGCAAGCATTAGTGCCAAGAAGTAGACTCTGAAACAAACAAACAAAAATCTTTCCCCCAATCAACAACCCCCTGAAGCTCTTGGGGCACCCCTTCCTGCCCAGGAGCGATTGGATGGAAAACCAATGCCTCCTCCTCTCCCAGCTCCCTGGCAAGTGAGCACTAGTGGCAGGCAGCAGACTCTGAAACAAACATACAAAATCCTGCCCCCCAACAGGCAACTCCCTCTGCCATCCTGAGCCGCTTGGGGCACTCCCCAACTGAACTTCCCTTCTCCCTCACAGGAACCATGTGAAAAACCAATGCCATCACCCCTGGCAAACAGCAACACTGCAGTCTCTTTGGGCAACCCCTTGGCCTGTACCCCCATAGGGTCCCCTCTCCAGGATAAGGACGGAGGACCCCCCCATCTGTCTACCACCCCTTACCTCACACTTGAAAACACTACCTAACCAACCCAGGAGTACTGTGCCCCAACCCCTCCCCCCACGTCCCAGGTCCCAGCACTACCACGCTCAGCTCACTGATCCTCCAAGATGGCTACAGAGAGTATAAGGTCAAACTGCCAGGGCAAAGAGAGAGAAAATCCTGCCCCCAGTGTTTCCCACCACCAATCCCTGAGCTCTGCTGGATGATTGCCAGTCAAATATTCAGGGCAATTCGTCAGCAGAGCCACTCTGCCCGCCCCTATCCCCCCCTCCCCAAATCTCTGAGGCTAGCTCTGGGATTGTATGCCTTTTTTGAATTTGAAAAATGCAACCAATGAAGAGCAGGGTACAGCTTTTGATTCCAAAACAGTCCCCAAAAGAGTTATTCAAAAGGTGCCCCAAAACACTTAAAATAGCTGTTTCAGATTTAAAATCATAAACAGAAAATTTAGTTGTTACAGATCTTTTCCAGTTCTCGCGGGGGGGGGGGGGGCAGGGGGAGGCTTTACGTTCTAATGGAAACTGAAATTCCCACCCCTATTTTTAGCCTCAATCTTCTTCCTCTGCAGGTTTGAGGCAACACTGAAGCTGGGTAGCAGCCCAAGTACATCTCCCCACTGACCATGTGATTAAGAACAGGAATATATACCCTCTTATGTAATACAATGAGGTACTATACTGTATTGAGAGTGTGGGAGAACTGATGGTAGTTTTTGTTGTTTCTAAACTAATGTACACTTTCCGTGCTCTTTTGAGCATGAATGAATTTGTAAGAGCCTTAACTCCTCTCTTAAACTGAAGGTCTTTTCATCTAAGAATACAGAATGATGAACAAGGCAATCAAAGTGAAGGAAGTACTCTACCAAATACCAAAATATCAGAGAAGCAAATTTTGCTACACTGACATAGGGTAATTTCAGACGTGCACTGGGCACGTCCAACCATGCACCGGGATCCGTTTAGGATCCTGGTCAGGAATCAGTCCGGCCATCCTTTATACGTGCTGGCTGATTCCTACAGGGGATCGGGGAGGGGGCAGGGCAGCACAGCACGACGTGTAGCCGCACAGCCCCGCCCCCCCCTCCCCATGCCACCTGCCCTCCGGGAGACGGGTGGGCACAGTGGCCAATCCGGCCGCTGCACCCGATCCCACATCGGGGTCCGGGCCATGGTCCGGGATCGGCGGAGGTAACAGACGTTACTTTCCGCTGATTCTGGACCATAGTCCAGCTAACCATGGTTCTGGACCTCCAGGCAGCTGAAGGTCCAGAACCGTGGTCAATGTGTTTCCCGCCGGGTGTTCACCATGGTGAACATCTGGCGGAACGCACTACAGATGTGACGGTACCACGGCCACCACAGGGGATTCACTGTGGTTGACCGTGGTATCGTAATGTCTGAAATTACCCATAGACAAGCGATCAGGCTCATCCCAAGCATAGATAAATTGGATATTTGTTTTTCCTTTAGCGCTAACAGGAAAAACACAGGCATGCCTAACAAGTCAAGAATTGTGCTGTGACGGCACTAAAGAAGTACCAATGCCAATTAGGTTGAAACACCAATCATGACTGAGGCACCCAGAAACTTCTGGGTTTAAAAAAAGCAAAACTGCAGTGGTGTGCAATTCATGCTGTTTTAATTAGTTACAAAAACAAATGATGCCCCAGTCACTTTTGTGACTATTAGTATTCTGTGTATGTGCTGACCTTTTCCAATATGACACTAACACTGCAGATGCCATTATTAAAAATAAAAATAAAATAATTTTTTTTAAAAAAACCTGTGCATTCACAAAATGGCTGCCAGACCATTCTGCACAGGGACATGATTTCCTAAAATGACACCAACGGAATCGGTGCTATTTTGAAAAAGGGCTGCCCATGTGCAGAATGGCTTTAGCGGCCATGTTGCACATGCACAGTGATTTTTTGTTTATTTTTTTAAATTATTTTTAACAAAAAAACAAAACAAAAACAATGAAAGTGAATGTTTTCTTTACAAGATCCCCTGAAAACAAAGGGATTTTTTTGTAAACAAACATGAAAAATGTTTACAAAAATAAACGATGTGTGTGTTGCACACCCCGAGTTAAAAGGTGAAGAGGCTTCAGTCTGAAGGGGGAAGCTGGAGAGGTTGGAGCCCAAAGAAAAGCTCTCCTGAAACCTAGAAGGTAGCAACAGGCTTCTGCAGG
Source organism: Sphenodon punctatus (assembly GCA_003113815.1). Classification (NCBI taxonomy): domain Eukaryota; kingdom Metazoa; phylum Chordata; class Lepidosauria; order Sphenodontia; family Sphenodontidae; genus Sphenodon; species Sphenodon punctatus. Next base: position 800,014 of record QEPC01000820.1, on the reverse strand, counting down.
GCTGCAGAGGAGTATGGCCTGTTCAGGGAGGCCGAAGCCATGGGACCAGTGCAGGAGGTCAAGAAGTTCCTAGAGAATCTCTGCAGCAATGGTGCTCCCACGTGGGAACAATCCTCTCTATGGGCATTACCTCCGGGGACACGTGCGTTTATCAGTTGGACAACTGTGGTAATTCTAGAGCTAATACATGCCGAGGATGAGCGCTATGGGTGTTAACTACCAGTCTACCTCACAGGGGTGTTGTGAAGATTAAAAAGTTGTTAATTAATTATTTGTGAAGCGCTCTGAGTGCCATGGCAGGGGGGGCACTATATAAAAATAAAATTTATTATTAATTATTATTATTATTATTAATTAGTAATTATATTATTAATAATAATAAATAATAAACGTGAAGGTGGCCTGCTGCGGCCCATTTTGTCCTGTAGGCCACAATCACATTTATTGGAGCCCTTTCAGATGTTTGCCCCGGATTTCTCCCAGGTGTGTTAGTGGCTAGCCCAGACTGTGAACCCAAAGTCCTCTGGGGTTACAGCCTGGGCTACCGTCTGCCTGATAAGACCAGCATGGGCTACAGCAGGCTAGAACATTGTGTGTCAAGTGCTGTGTCCCAGTCTGGAGCGGGTCTGCCATGGCTACCTGTCATGGTTGGTGGCAGGGTGCTGGGTTTTGGGCGCAGTGGGGCCAGCCGGCTGCACATTCGTGCTACTCCCCAGAGGACTGGCCGCGTGAACATTTGTTCCATGGTAGGTCCCGATCCTGACTTTACAAGGCAGCTTCCCCTCCTAATCTGGACCGGGTTGTCATGGACATGCTGTTACTTGTGGTTTTCCCCCAATGAGCCCAGAAAGGCCTTTTATAAGACTGTTTGTTTAAAGACTCAGAATCCACAGAGTGGAAAGCCCAGAGAACTGTTGGTGGAGTAGACTGGCTATAAGGGGACTTTTGGAGGTCAGACTTGCTACATCCACAAAAGACAAGTGAGGGTACTTACTCAGGACTAGTACCCTAATCAGGCTCATTACAAGCAGGAATCGCTAGAGATCCAGGGGTCTGTGGCTGGGTTCTGGCCATAAGTGACTGTGACTGGTTCATGTGGCAGGTTGCACAGGTAATTCCCTGCCATGTTAGTGCCCTCTACAGGCTCTGGGTGATAATCTGCTCACAGTTTATTTGTGGGGACAAATAACTGACTAGTCTCTGGGTATACATAAATGCATATTTGTTTCAGCCCTCTACATGACCTAACTCTGATTTAAATATTCATATTAGTTATAATTAATACAGTGCACATTTCCAAGTCATAAAAGATATGGTGATCAATTTTGCAGTATTTAGCAACATAAGGTTACATTTAATACAGTGGAACAGGGATCCACTAGCCACTGTATAGCTTTCACAACTGACCCCAGCAACCTGTTTTTTGTTTTGTTTTTTCCTCTTGCATACTCTACACTGATTTTGTACAGCCCTCTGTGTTTATTAAAATTGGCCCTGGCTTCAGTTTCTGAGGACTAGGGTTAAAGTTATCTGTAGTGTTTTCCTTTGTTTTTCTCTAAATGGATGCCACTGTTTCTGGATTTTCATCTCTTGATTTTGGGGGGGGGGGGGGGGAGACAGTTATTGCTACTGTGTGTCTGTCCAATTCTTGCTGTGTTAATCCAGCATTGACCGCCGATGTTTTGCTCCCTGGGAAGCACTCTTTAAAGTCTTTAAGTGCTGTTGAGAACAAGAGGGTAAATAGCTCTGTAGTGACTTTAGGAGGATGAGAAAGTCCAGCAAGCAAAAAAACGAGGAAGGTTTTATACAAGTTCAAGAGAAGAAGCTGTCAACATTTGTCAAAGGAAGATTGCTTCTTTCAGTCCCATTGGAATGAAACCTCTTTCAATAACACACTAGGGTGCCAGAATGGCACACATTAATAAATAATAAAATAATAAATTATACATAAGGCCAGTCATAGAAAGACTTTGGACTTCAGAGGAGAGCAAATCAAGTGTGGTTTGGGTTGAAAATAAACTAAGCCTGCTTTTAGACGTGCGCGGCGCACACGTGGCGTAATATCCCGATGAGTGTAAAAATCCCCCTTGATCGACAACCTTCGTGAATTGGATCAGGGCCGATCGATCCTTCTGATTCCATTAGATCTGCTGGTGCCGGCTGCTTTTGACACCGTTGATCATGAGATGTTGATGACCCGCTTGCGGGAACAATCCAGTGTGGGCAGAACGGTTCTTGAATGGTTCCGTTCCTTCCTGACTGGGAGAACTCAGTGGGTGGTACTGGGGGACTGTTCTTCATCCCCCTAGAACCTCTTGTGTGGAGTTCCGCAAGGTTCTATTCTGTCCCCTCTCTTGTTCAATGTGTACATGCAGCCGTTGGGCAAGGTTATGAGGGGGTTTGATGTTTGGTGTCATCAATATGCTGATGACACCCAACTTTACTTCTCCTTCTCATCTGACCCAGACCCAGCAGAAGACGTTGCAGCTGGAAATCCATTTCCCATTGAAACCAATGGGATAGGAATAACTAAAACAACTAATACTAATAAAAGAACTAAAACTAATGGGATTTTAGTAACTAAAACAAAAATAAAAAATAATATATTTTTTTCTGCACACCGTCACTTCTGATGTACTTGAAAAAAGCTTTTAATGTTATTTTTTGTGGTGTTAGTGAGTCAGTCCTCAAATTCCCTCTTGGCCTGTCTTATTAGCATTTTACATCTAATTTGGTAACTCTTTTCTATTTTCTTCATTAGGACTAGTTTTCCATGTTCTAAAGAATGCCTTTTTGGCTCCAATAGCCTCCTTCACTTCTCCATTTAGCAGCACTGGAAGATATATGGTCTTCTTGCTACCTTTTCTATTGGTGGAATACATATAATCTGCACTTCTAAAGTGTTTAAAAAAAAAAATAAAAAAAAAATTCTATGTCTTTTGCACGCATTTAACCCAGACCAGCCAAATAATTTGTGCCAGGCTAGTTAAGAGCAGCTACTCTCATAGGAGAGAGAAGGGATTTTCTGTTCTTCTTTCTGACTCGTTAATGGACCTTCTCCTTTCAGGGAGATGAATAGGGTTTTCCCAACACTTGGGGGGAAATGGTCAGTCTTTGGAATTAGGAAAAAGAAAAAGAAAAAAAGAAGACTATTTGGGGCAATGTGAAGCTATGATTTCTAAGCATTTCTCTTGAAAAATATCAGCTGACTAGGGGTTCAAACCTGGCCTAATGGTGTGATGGTTTCTTTTTTAATAAACAACAAAAACATTCTGACCAACCTCTTTGTAATGGGCTATTGCTAATACTTGCCCACAAGAAAATTCTCACTAATGGGTGATTTCAGACCTTACGCACTCCTGAATCACCACAGTGGATTCCCAGCAGTGCCAAGCTGGTCAAACCCCTCTCGTGATCCAGGACAGCCCTGGACAGACGTGACGGAAGCGGGACCATGGCAGGGAAACGGACAGACAGACCACAGCCTGGGGCAGCACAACAGATATTACGGTGATTCCGGGCTATGGTCCGAACACCCAGAAGACACCGGGGAGGGGCAGGAGGGAGACATGGCCTGCTGAGGGCAAAGGTAGCCAAAAGCACCAAAAGGAAATGCCCACATAAGGGAAACGGGAAGGGAGGAGGAAGGAGAGCAGCCGAGGCGGCACACACCATGGACACAGGGAAACCAAGGTCACAGCAGAACACACGCCCGGGCGCATACACACCCATACGGGAAAGGAAGGGAGGGGGAGAACACAGTGGGACAGCCAACACACACAGCACAATGGACAAAGGGGGTGTGTGGAGTCCAAGGCCATGGAAGTGGAGGGGTCCAGCCCCGGGACAGAGCAAGACACGGGGAACGGCACCCAGAACCCCACCAACTTCACAGGCAGCAAGGGCCACCCGACAGCCACACAGGTAGCCCAGGCACAGGGGGCCCCCACAGGGGCCGAGAATGGGCACAGGGGATGGGCACATGGAAAAGGAACGGCCCCAGAGCAGTCTAGGAATGGTCCAGGAGGCAGGCAGGGACCCCCCGCACTGGCAATGGTGTGCTGACTGGGATGGAGGTGATCTGGAGCTGAAGCACTGAGCAGGTGATCCAACACCACCACCCATGGACGAAGCCGGGCGGCGCAGTCCAGGGGCCCCAGACCCCCATGGTCACAGAGTCACCCAAGGGGGGGGCACGCGCACAGGTGAGAGGCCGGCCAGATAAGTGAGGACAACAGCACCCGGGGAGCTGATAGTCAGTTCCCAGAGCAGGACACAGCCATGGGAGGGGTTAACCACAGAGGGGAACACCAGTTGCAATGAAGGACGGGGGGGCCCATGGAGGGGGCCGAGAGGCACATGCAGGGGCAACGCAACCCATGGAACCAGGCTGCACAGCACCAAGCCCGGTACAGCATGGGGTCACAAAGACTGAGGGGGCCGCAGGGGGTCACAAAGGAGCCCGGGGCAGGGTGGCCCACCAGGTGCACGTAGTCGGGCCACTGAAGCATGCCCAAATGGTAGCTCAGCGCAGACATGTGGTGGGTGACGCGGTAGTACGCCTCAAAAGGATCCTACACGGCAAGCCCCACCTGGACATCGGCTCGAGACCACACATCAGTCAGCACTGCCAACTCTGCTCCAGTGGGCTCTGACAAGCCATAGTCAGCAGCTGGGGGCCACGGAAGGTGCCCAAGCTCCAATAGGCAGTGATAAGCTGCCCCACGTGACCGCTGGTACCCACGGACCCCATGGACGCAGCCAAAGAAGGAAACCACCAGGGCAGGTCCCCCTTCCGCCAGAAAGCCCATGTAGGTGGCCAGGCTGCACAAAGAGAGGGCAGACAGTCTCCGCCATGGACCACCCCACATGCGAGCAACTCATCTCTGGGATGTGCCCATTGGGAAAGGGATGGAGGCCCAGCACCTCAGCATGCAGTCAGCACTCGCAGGCGCTCGCCTCATAGCCAAAGTAGTGCAGGCCGGAGGTCAGACTCGAGTAGGCACCAGAGAGCGTGTCCGGGCAGCTCACAAGCACTTGCATTACTGGGGAATGCCACAGGTCACACAGGGCCATTGTCACACAAAAGGTCCAGCTATGGGGGGCGCCAAGCGTGGCAGGGCGCGGGAGCCCAGGGGAAGCTCTGCTGGCCATGGCCCAGCAAGCCGCGGGTATGAACTGCAGTGACAGAGTGGCCCCCAGTCCCAGCTGGGATGGGAAGGGAAGCGGGGGAACTCCAAGGTCACGCGATAAAGCCATAGACCACTACATGGCATGGTTAATGAGCGAGGCATGGGGTGTGGACCCAGCACAGCTTCTGGAACAGAGCACACAGACCATACAGCCAACACAGATATCAGGGTGCTGAGGACAACAGGCAGCAAACAAAGCTAGTAGGGAGGTGATGGCAACAGGCATGCAGCTGCGGGTTGCATGCCTGGGCACAAGCGGACCCGTGCACAAGCCCATATGCCGGGAGTGCAGGTGCACTCTGGGGGGCGCTCCCAACTGCCACGCCCTGGCTGCCCAGCTGTCTCCAGGGCAGCCAGCCAAGGGGGGTGGGCACAGGTGCACCAGGGTCCCCGCACAGGTGCCCGACCGCAGATAGGGGATGGGGTGGGACCGGGGCCAGGCTATAAAGCTGTGAGTGCGATCGCACCAGGGATACCCACCACTATGGATGTGGGATGAATGGGTGCCTGCGGGATGCACCTAGCCATATGCGCTGAGTGGCTCCAGTTGCACGCAGACCTCATGTGCATCTAGATGAAGGAGGTGCACCTGGCTGACCGGCTTCAAGTGTGCATGGCCAGGACCGCTGCTACAGCCCAGCACACCCACCACGGGCACAGGTGCTCCCTGGCCCGGCTCATGGCCCAGCAGGTGTCCCAACAGGCTCTCCGTTGTGACCAGAAGTGAGCCACGGCGCTCCACAAGGCAGCCAGATGACATTACTGGCAGAGGGAGACCATGCGGCATGCAGCACTGCTCGCTATGTCCATCGACCGGTGGGTATGGGTCATGGAGCGGGTACAGGGGTGGTGGGCCAGGGCGCTGGCTCACTGGGACGAGGCCACCTGGAGATTGCACTTCAGGATGGACAGGCGTTGCCTCCTGCAGCTCGCTGATCTGCTGACGCCCTGGCTGGAGTAGCTGCACACCCCCATGTGAGCCCCCATTTCCATGGTCCAGCACATGGCCATAGCTGTCTGGGCCCTGGCAACACCCGACTCCTGATGGTCCATCACACAGCACTTCGGGGTTGGGGTGAGCATGGTCGCTGGGATCCTGAGAGAAGTCTGCGAGGCAGTGGAGGGTGTGCTGCTGGACCGCGTGATCCAGCTCGTGGACCAGGAGGCCGTGATGGCTGGCTTCGTGGCTGGAGGCTTCCCCAACTGCTTGGGCGCCGTGGACGGCACACACATAGAGATCCTCCACCCATCCGATGGGGAGGCCTCGGAATATGTTAACCGACATGGGTACCACTCCCTGCAGCTGCAGGCGGTTGTGGACAATCGGGGCAGGTTCATCAACATCTACTCCGGCCACTCCAGACACAGCCACGATGCCCGGATCCTGACAATCTCGCCCCTCTACACCTGGATGTACTGCGGGGACTTCACGAACATGCAGATGTCCCAGATCGAGGGGGTGCTGATGCCCCCCTGCATCCTGGGGGACCTAGCCTATCCCCTCACCCAGTGGCTGATGAAGGCATGCCCGGTAGCCAGGAACCCTGTGGAGGTGCTCTACAATACCCGCCTGTGTGCATGCAGGACCGTGGTTGAGAGAGGCTTCGGGGGCCCTCAAGCAGCACTGGAGGTGCCTCGCGGGCCGGCTGGACTACACGGTGGAGACCTCGGCCCTGGTGATCAGAGCCTGCTGTGTGCTGCACAATGTGTGCAAGATCGATGGGGCCGCCCTCGAATTCCTCGTGCCTCGGCGCCCACCCGACCTCATGCCATTCTACGTTAACACCGCTAACCCGAGGGAGCACATATACGCCAAGCGCATCCGAGTCGCCCTGGCGAGGCAGATAGCCCAGGATGCCACAGACTGAGGCCTCCGCTCCCCAAACCACCACCATTGTCTGGGCCATGGTCACGGGAATCTTCCCACACCCTACCCTGGGGCCATGACACACAGTAGCGGCTGCTGTTGCTGTCTCTGTGCATTTATTGGTGTTTACTATACAGTCATCCCCACCACCACCACCACCCACCTCCCAGCACCGTGCCCTGCCTCCCTGGGATCTCCTGGGCCTTCCCCTTGGCCACCCTGTGGGCTCCATGGAGCTCTGAAAGCTCCCCTTACCCCCGCTGTCCATTTCCCCGACTGTGTCCTAGGAGGCCTCTGTGTCTTGAGGGGCAGACAGTGTTGGGAGGGGGGACAGCCCAGGTACCGGAGGGCGCCCCCTGGGCAGCTGCTGCCTCTGGAGGCCTGAAGGGACTGGGAGGCAGATACGCAGACCCTGAGAGCATGTGCCGGTGCCTGGGGCACTGGAGGGGGTGGTGGGGGCACCGCGGGGTCCAACATTGGCACTGGGGCCAGCAGGGTGCCCGATGGGGTGGCCGCCATCACATACACACTCATGGTCCCCATGTGCATCAGCAGCAATGTGCCAATTTTTTGGGACCTGTCCATCTTCAGCGAGTGCTCTGTCACCATCCAGCCAATGGCCTGTTCCAGCTGCCTGAATGCCTCCACCTGCCTGCTGTGCTCCCGGCACTCCCGCCTCCATTCGAGGTGCAACTCCGCCTGCAGACTCCGGTCCCTGGTCTCCGCCTGCTGCAGGGCCCTGTCCATGGCCACCTTCATTATTATTATTATAAACATTTATATAGCACCAGTCGTGTGGCCTGGTGCTGTACAGAACATAGAATTAGACGTGGTCCCTGCCTGTGGCTTACAATCTAAAAGACAAAAAGGGGGGGGGAGACAGGGAGAGGGTACAGTGGGAGAGACAGGGGAGAAGACAAACAAACATTCAAGCAGATGCGAAGTCTCAGGTGCGTGTGCTTGGCTTGGTTTACAGAGAGGTTGGTGGCAGCAGTCAGCAGAGGAGGGCCGACAGTAAGAGTAAGGGGAAAGACTAACAGGCATTGGGAAAGGCAGCAAGGAAAAGGTGGGTTTTGAGGAGGGATTTGAAGGAGCGGAGGGAGGAGGCAAGGCGGATGTGGGCAGGGAGGGAGTTCCAGGCATGAGGGGCAGCGAGGGAGAAGGGTCGAAGGCGGTTAGGCGAGCAGGAGAAACGAGGGAGAGTGAGGGAGGGGACAGAGGAAGAGCGGAGAGCGCGTGCAGGAGTGCGTAGGGAGATTAGGTCCGAGAGGTAAGGGGGAGCTTGGTCGTGGAGTGATTTGAACGTGAAAACCAGGAGTTTAAACAGGATACGTTCAGGAAGGGGGAGCCAGTGAAGGGAGAGGAGGAGAGGCTGCACATGGTCGAAGCGACGGGCAGAGTGAATGACCTTGGCAGCGGAGTTTTGGATTGCGATAAGGGGGGACAGGTGAGAGCGAGGGAGGCCAGCAAGGAGGAGGTTGCAGTAGTCGAGGCGAGAGATAACCATGGCATGAACAAGGATTTTGGCCGAGGAGATAGATAGAAAGGGGCGTATGCGGGCAATGTTGAGGAGAGCGAATCGGCAGGATTTGGCCACAGAGTCAATGTAAGGTTTAAAGGAGAGGTGCGTGTCAAAAATGAAGCCCAAGCTGCGGGCACGGAGAACAGGACGGATGGTGACCCCATCAATGCAGACGGTCAGGTCAGAGGGAGAGGAGGGGGATGGAGGAAAAATGAGGAGTTCAGTCTTGGCCATGTTCAGTTTGAGTTGGCGTCGGGACATCCAGGCGGAGATATCAGAGAGGCAGTCGACGAGGCGTGAGCGGATAGAGGAGGAGAGAGAGGGGGTAGAGAGATAGAGTTGGGTGTCATCAGCATAGAGATGGTATTGGAATCCGTGGGAGGCAATAATTTCGCCAAGGGACAGGGTGTAGATAGAGAAGAGGAGAGGGCCAAGGACAGAACCTTGGGGAACCCCAACCGAGAGGGGAAGGGAGGGGGAGGTCGACTCGGGGAGGGAGACATTAAAGGAGCGGTCAGAGAGGTAGGAGGAGAACCAGTCAAAGACAGAGCCACGGAAGCCCAAAGAGTAAAGCGAGTCCAAGAGGAGCGAGTGGTCGACAGTGTCAAAGGCAGCAGAGAGGTCAAGGAGGACAAGAACGGAGTAGTGGCGCTTCGATTTAGCGACAAGTAGATCATTGGTGATCTTGGCCAGGGCAGTTTCAGTAGAGTGGAGGGGGCGGAAGCCAGACTGGAGAGGGTCCAGGGAGGAGTTGGCAGAGAGGAGGTCCAGGCAGCGGGAGTAGACGACACGTTCCAGAAGCTTCGAGGCAAAGGGAAGGAGGGAGACTGGCCGGTAACTAGAGGGGTCAGATGGGTCCAGGGTGGGCTTTTTGAGGATGGGGGAAGACAGTGGCATGCTTGAAGGCAGAGGAGAAGGAGCCTGTGGAAAGGAAGAGATTGATGACATGTAGAAGAGGGGGAGCGACAGTGGGGGCAACAGAGGTTAGGAGGCGGGAGGGGATCGGGTCAAGGGGGCAGGTGGAGGGGTTGGATGAAGAGAGCAGAGCAGAGATTTCCTCGAGAGAGGCAGGAGGGAAGGATGTGAGGAGAGAGGGGGGAGGGGGTGGGACGGGAGCGGGAGGAGGAGGCGGATTGGAGGCAATGTCCCGACGGATCTTGTCAATCTTTGAGGTGATGAACGATGGGCCCTGCCTATCTGTGGTCAATTACTTGTTTTAAAATTTGTAGATTTCAGCCATTCATCCGGTCAATGGCCGAAATTGTTCGCTCCCCCTGCTTGGTGGTGGTCCGGACTATGTCCTCCACCTGTTCCTCCCTCTGGCGCCATACCCATGCCCTGTGTGCCAGCATCCGCTGTGCCAGGGGCACGGGGCTGGCTGGCGGGGCCTCGGCTGGTCAACCTGTTGGGTTGCACAGTAGGGGTTAGTCTAGTGGTCCTGCCGCCCGCCTCCCATCCAGTACCACCACTGTGGGTGCTTGGGAGATCCCCTGGTGGGTAGGTGGCCGGTGCCCTCCCCCGGTAGCCCCTGTATCCCAGCCTCTGCTCCCCCACGTCCCCCATCCTGGGTCCCCTGCCCTGCTCCCCCTGCCCCCCTCTGCCCCCTTGCCATTTAGCCTCACTGGGGACCTCCGGCGGCTCCTGGGCCTGCTCCCCGCCATCCCCCTCGCCTCCTGGTCCCATGTGCCAGGGCGTGCCGTAATCTGTACAGACATAGGTGGGGGTGGGTTGTGTTAGACGTGCTGTGCCCCCCCCCCACCATGGGTAGGTGGCCTGCAGCCCCTGCCCCATGGTCTGTGCCTTTGCAGTCCCTGTTGCCGCCCTGCCCCCTTTCCAGGGTCTGGGGTTTCAGGGGTTTTTGGGGGTGGGCCCATTCCCTGTGGGGGTCCCCCCTGTCAGCCCATCCCCTCTGGTCTGTTCCCCCTCCAAACCACTTGCCTACCCTCGATGTCAGTCTTGGAGACCTCCAAGGCCAGCCCATCAGTGTTGCTGTGGTCCCACAGGTTCCACTGACTGAGGGTGCCCAGTGTGCCGGCGTCAGATCCTCCTGGGTCGGACACGGGGTGTGGGCTACCAGGGCTGCTGCATGAGGCGGGGGGCCTGCTTAACCCCGAGGTCCCGGGGCGTTCTTCAGGGGGGCCGGGCCCCCAGAGCCGGTGCCTTCTAGCGGGGAAGTGAGGGGAGGAGGTACATTGGCCCGTTCCCTGACCTAGACCACGGCATTCCCCACAAGCCATGGGGCGACTATGGATCCCTTCATGTGGAGGATGCGGTCCAGGGCATCCATGTCCGGACCGCCGGTTGTTGTCCTTTATCACCTTGTACCCCCCTCTTGAGCTCCTTGACCTTGGAGCGGCATTGGGCCACTGTCCTGTGGTGCCCCGCTGCCTCCATGTCCCGCACGATCTCATTGTAGACATGCTCATTCCTTTGGTTTACCGTGAGTTCCAGCTGGTGCTCTAGGGACCCTGAGATCCTAATGAAGTCCTGGGTTTCCTTGTGCCCCCATTGCTCCCCTCTGTGGTATGATTGTCTCTCACATGGGTCCTCCTACTCCTCCTCTGCTTGCCCTCCACCCGTCTCCTCTGGGGGCTCCAGCTCCTGGGCCTGTTTCCGGGTCTATTTTAAAATAAATCTACAAATTTTAAAACAAGTAATAAAAACACACCCTCCCTCCCAAACCCCACCTCCCCCACCCTACCCTGCCCCCTCACCAAAAGCCTGGTGGAACAGCCAGGTCTTACACAAATGTCCAAATGACAGGAGGGTGGGGGCCAACTGAGCCTCCTCTGGAAGTGAATTCCACAGCACAGGGGCAGCCACTGAAAAAGATCTCACATCAGTGGCCACCCGTCTCGCCCGGGGAACCTCCAAAAAGGCCCCCAAGGATGATCTCAGGGGTCACACAGGCACATGGGGAGTGAGGCGATCCCGCAGATAGGCAGGGCCCAGGCCGTGAAGGGCCTTAAAGGTCAAAACCACCACCTTGAACCTAGCCCGGTGCTTTATAGGCAGCCAGTGCAGAGCCCAGGGCACAGGTGTCATGTGCTCCCTGTAAGGAGACGGGCCGCAGCATTCTGCACCAGCTGCAGCCTCCGGACCAGCTTCTCGGGCAGCCCCACGTAGAGCATGTTGCAGTAATCCAGCCTCAAGGTGATGAATGCATGGATGACAGTGGCGAAGTCAGAGTCTGAGAGATATGGCCAAAGCCGCCGGACAAGATGTAACTGCTGAAACGCACTCCCCGCCATGACCACAACCTGAGATTCCAGGCTGAGTCATCAATCGAGGAGCACACCCAGACTCCGTACCTGTGGGACCATGGGAGGGCAAACCCACACAACAAAAGGAGATTCAACCAATCCCAGGCCCCCCAGGCCCTCACCCACCAACATCACCTCCATCTTCTCAGAATTCAGCTGCAGATGGCTCAACCTCATCCAAGCCCCCACAGCCGACAGGCACTGGGAAAATAAAGAGACTGCATGGCCTGGGTCGATGGAAAAGGAGAGGTAAAGCTGAGTGTCATCAGCATACTGAGGTCCCGGGGGGAAGACGTACACTCCCCCAAGACTACCCAGTGACTTCTCCTTGCCAGGAATAAATGAAACCAGTCCAAGACCATCCCACCAATCCCAGCACGGTCCCGCAGGCGAGTCACCAACACCTCATGATCAACTGTGTCGAACGCAGCTGAAAGGTCTAGCAGGACCAGTAAGGTCTGACGACCCTGGTCCAACGCCAGATGGAGATCGGGTATTTTCAGACGTTACGGGCCTCCGTTTTGACACGGTGAACCATCCGTCATGGCAGAGAACCCGTAACATCTGAAGGGGGTCACGCCAGATGTTCACCACAGTGAACACCCGGCGGGAATCCCTTGAACCACGATTCCGGAGGTGAGGCCGGCCTCAACCCTGGAACTGTGGTTACTTTGATCACAGCTGGGAATTGGCGGCTGGTTATGTCTGTTACCGCCGCCGCTTCCTAGCCGTGCTCCCGGCCATGGGCCGGGATCGGGCGCAGCGGCCAGATTGGCCGCTGCACCGCCCGTCTCTGGGAGGGTGGCTGGCCAAGGGAGCATGGGGGCGGGGCCGTGCAGCTGCACGTTACGCCCCTAGCCCCGCCCCCTCCCCGATCCCCGAGCAGAATCAGGCCGGCACATCTGTTGCCTGGCCGGCCTGATTCCGCTTGGGGGTGTAGACGTGACCGCGGGCCGTGTCAAAACGGAGGCCCATCACGTCTGAAAATACCCATCATCAACCAAGGCCACCAATGCAGTCTCCATACCATACCCAGGCCGAAACCCGGGTGTTGTTGCTCATTGCCTGGCAGTGATGCTGCGTGCTTTGGCCCCGGCTGGGGATCGTTTTGTTTGTTTCCAGCCGGTGATTGCTGTTCAGTCACTTGGTTTTGCTGTTTCCTGCTGGGAATTGGTTTGACCACCCTTCCGGAGATGGTCTGGTCTGTACCTCCGAAAGGGTGGTTGCCTTTATCCCCTGCTGGGGATTGTTTGTGGTGAACATCTGACAAACGCCGATCAGACATTTAGGGCTCTTTGACCCCGCCATGGAATTGAGTGTGGTTCAGTGTGGTTGGCTGTGATCTCGTAATGACTGAAAATACCCATCATCTCATCTGTCAAAGAATCCACACAGAGATGTGGGGGGGGGAACCTTTATTGTCAGAAGGAGGGCTCACTGGCATGTGGGTGTGGAGGCCAAGCAGTTAAGGGAAGTGCTGGGATGAAGCTTGGACATAAAGACCAGCAGGGCAAGAGTTTGTCTGGCTTTTGAGTGAGGTTTATGTATGGATCGTCTTCACGTCCTTTAACTTTTTTAATTTGCTTTTTTTTTTTTTTTTAAAGCTTAACCTCATAGTTAAGTAATAGAGTACTCTGAATTTGCATATATGTGCAAATTATGTCCCGTATTGTTTCGCATTTCGAGAGTTACTGTCCCTCATTTCAGAGCCCAGGGGTTGAGAGGTATGCTCCACACACTAAATACATCAAGAATATTAATTTCTTTAAAGCATTTGCAGTTTCCCTTGTGACAGGAAAAAGGCTTTTCATTCTAAATGGTGTACACTAAGAAGCTGGTTTAACCATAACTCAGGAGCAGCAGAGTGGGTGGATTTTAGATTAAAAGCAAGCATCATGAAACAAACCCAATGAAAAACAATTCAGGCCTATGCCAGACCTTTGTATTATTCAGGCAGGCATACAGTGTGGGATGGAAGCTGTGGAGACCTGAATTAATACATGTGAGGGGAATAAATTAGAGAAGTCAAGACCACGGCTTCCACCTTCTCCCATGATGGGTGAAAGGAAATGGACCCCCAAATTGAGAGATAGTAGTAGTTCATCTTCAGGGCCGGCCGTAGAATTTTCAAGGCCCATGGTGAAGATAAAATGAAGGACTCTGGTGGTTCCACCCTCGCTCCTGTGGTCTTGCCCCCCTCAGGGGAACCCTCCATGGGTTGCTAGCGATGGCCATTTGTGACCCTGCTGGGAGAGAGTGGGGGACCTGCACCCTGCCCTGGTGAAAACGGGCCACTGTGGGACCCCCAGAAGTAAAGAAAAGAGCGGAGCCCATGATGGTTGCTCTGAGTCATCCTGTGGTAAGGTCACCCAAACTGTATAATTCTGTTTGGGGGTGGGAAGAGGGGTCAATGTCAACATTCTAACCAGGAAACTCAAATTCTGTGAGCAGAATAAACAATGCAAATTAAACTATGCAAATCATGCAAAACTTTGAATGCAAATTATTTTCCTAGCATTAGACTTGAAACAAATATTCACAGAAATATCTTATCCATTGAATTTGGCCACCTTGAACCAAATCTGATTGACCAGGTATTTGTTCTGCTCTGTCTGAATATCCACATTGGATATTTCAGTTCAGCTTGTTCAGTTCATTCAGCTGGTTCATTCGGTTTGCACTTTAGAGTTATTGTGCATGTGCATTAAACCAAATGCACTGCATAACCAAACCAAAGTGAGCACACTCAACAAGCGGATATCTATTTCACACATCAATATTAATTGGATATTGGGAAGCTTATCCTAATGTGGGATTGATATCTATGAATACTGATGGAATACTTAATTCCATCCATTTCAGATGTGCCTGACTTAGAAACCACCACAAAAAACATATAGATCTTTCAGTGAGTCTGCGCTCAGGAGTATTTTGGGTAGTAGGATATTTTACTCTACAAGGGGTATGTTCTGGAATATACACTAACGATTGATGACACTCGAGCTGAGGCCAAGTCTTGTGGACTGGCACATAGAGCACATGCAGTGCACACGCACTCCTGGCACAGGGCCTACAGCACACATGCAAACTGCTCGGGATCGAGAATGGCCCCACCATAGTCACCTCATTGGCTAGTTTGCGGTGCTCACCAAACAGGCTATAAACAGGAGCGTAGCTAAGCTTGCAGTGGGCGCAGGTGCAAGAAATTTTATTTATTTATTTATTTATTTATTTTCTAAATTTAAGAAATGAACTTGCCCCTCCTGCTATCATTATCCACCCCCAATTCCCACCTCCTCCCCTCCCCACAGTCTCCCTTGCCCCCCCAAGCCTCCCTGCCTGCCCGCTGAACCCCCAGTTCCCACACACACACAACCCCAAGACCACCTGCCCCCATACATCCTCCCTGCTCCCGCCCAGCCCCCACACAGACTGCCACTGGCCGCTTCTGCGGTTTGCTCTGGAGGACTCCTGCATGCTTTTGGCCCTGCAGCACACAGAGTGCTCCTGGCACTTCCTGTCTATGCCATGGAGAGGAAGCGCCAGAAGCGCCCCCACGCATTATTCCTAACCCTTCTGTTTGAATCATGGGGCTGACTTATGAAAAAAAACACATTGCAGGGCTACACTGGAACCAATACAGCACTGCAACATGGATATTTGTTGGATAGATATTAACTGGTTAATTAAAATACATGTTTCAGGACTGCATTGGTTCCAATGTAGCCCTGAAACATGTATTTTTCATAAGCTAGCCTCCTGATGCAAACAGGAGGATTGGCAATACTGCCATGCACCACTGCTGCAACAGGGCAGGAGGGATCCTAGGCCTTACACAGGGAGGGGGCTCCTCTCCCCATATGGGCCTCAGGGCAAATGTCCTTCCGGTCCGTATGGTAGCTATGCTAGCAGCTGTCAACCCATGTTGCCAAAGGCAATTTCTGCAAAAATGTGACCAAACACAGCATAGATCCGTTAATCTAGACGGTGGTATTCCAATTTACACCAGATGAGAGTATGACCCAGTGTCTCCTAAGTAAACACAAAACAAGTATAGCACTATGCCAGAATAGTACAATTTAGGATCAAGCAATAGCTGTAGCATTGTCTTTCCCTGTATTTCATGTTTTTACTTTGGCTTAATGCCATCAAATTAATCAAGTTTCCCCCTGATTTACATTCGAGGAAAATCAAGAACAATCAAGCCAAGAATTTCTAAAAGGAAAGATTCAAAAAGCCATGCTCTCTGCTCTGTAAACTTATACACAGCCTGTCTCTTGAGCACCAACCACCTTTTGGAACAATAGAGTCCATGGATCACACAGGCAGCATCTACTTACTGTTTTTTAAAAATCTCAAGAGTGTATTCAATGGCAATTGAGTCACCTTGAGGCTTTATAAAAAATCAGGTTTTTCTCCTTCCTTTTTAACTTCATCAGTTTGTCAGAAGCTTTTAAAACAACACATTTGAAAAGAAAAACAGGGTTGTTGGGTTTGGGGGGCGGGGTTGTACATAGTGTGTGACTAGCATGTGCTGCTGATTAATCTGAATGATCCTAATCTCCTCCAAATTAAATCCTGTTAATAAGAAATTGCTTTCTCTAAAGCAACATGAAGTGCAAAACCAACTCCTTTCCTGCCCCCCCATCCTTTTCTAGGACATAAAAAAAAGTCTTGATTGTTCTCAGAGAATGCAGTTTGAAGCTCTAATTAAAATTTCTTACACAGTCTGCCTGATTTAAACAGAGGATTATCCAAAAGAACAAGACACCCAGCGTACCAATAGATACTCCAGACACAAAGCCCAAGAACCTCAGTGCACGCAAAGTTACATGTGACTGCACTTTGATTTACTACTCTGTTGATGAGTGTGTTTCTTACATCCTCTCTTTTCAATTCAATTGCAGACGTAGAAAAAACAGAAGCAATAGACTGAAGTTTGCTCTTTCAACTAGTCCCTCCCCCCCTGTGGTCACCATTCCTTTTCAGTTTCTCTCTGTATGCTGCATCACACAGCCAGACCACTAGCACATCTCTGAGGTCATGAGGAGGTATTGACTTCTTCTATTGATTACTCTAGAGTGCAAATGTATCAGAGCTCCAAAGCGCACAATCCATATCATTCCATGATGCGCGAATCCTCTTGTTCCCTTTTGCATTCAAACCTTTCACGGCTTGGCATTGCAGGATGGGAGACTAGAATTTTAAAGTTTAGAATTTTACAATTTTAGATTTCATTTACAATTATTTTTAAGTCTTGGTAATTCCACTGGGGGGAAAAAGGACAAGCTTGACTTGATGGTTAGGTATCTCACAGGACAGTTGTGAGCAAAAACACATTAACCATTGTGAAGAACTCTGATACTGCAGCAATGGGGGCGGGGGGGGGATTTGATAAGACATTAAAAAGGGATTCTATTCTAATTTTGGGTCCCTCTGGGTTCTAAATCCTTCATACTGAAATCAATTGATTCTGCAAACCTCTCTCTCAGAAAACAGTCACTGAAGTCTATCAAAGTAGCTCTGTAATTTCTGCAGCTGTACATCCATATTTCTTATTGTTTTGCCTTGTCTTGCTTATCCTAAACTTTTGCTGAAGTTAGTGGGAGATATGCAAAGCATAAGAACCACAGAATTCCTAAATGGAAAAAGGATGGGAAAAAATCAAGTGTACTACAAAATGGGACTTAGTTGACAGCAGCAGCACATCTGAAAGGGATCTGGGGGGCTACAGTAGATGATAAACTGAACATAAGAAACCAATGCGTATCTGTTCAAAAACAAAGAAAGTAATTCCTCCCTCTGTCAACATTCGAGTACTCCATCCAGTTTTAAACTCCTCGTCTTAGGAAGGGCACTACAAACTGGTTGTGAAGAGATCAGGGAAGATGATAAAACCGATGGACCCAATCAGCGGCCTCTGCGGCACGAGACAGTCAGCGCAGACGCAGTCTCCAGGGCTCAGAGGCAGGAACTGGAGGGAGGGAGAGGCGCTGGGGGGAGGAAGAGGAGGTGGGGAGTCCATTTCTTGTAGTTTGGCCCATACCAACCTAGCTATGCCCCTGGGGGTGGGGAGGCATGATTGCAACTTTCAGTATATAAAAGGTGGCCACAAGCAAAACGGTACCTAATTGCTCTCTGGAGCCATTGAAGATGAAACTAGAGGTAATGGATAAATTGGAGATTAGCCGAAGGAAAGCAAGGGCTGAGATAGGGACAGAGAATGCAGTGAGAATGCATTCACCAATGCAGTATATCTTGAAGGGATGGGGGCTGATGTGGCTCTGCGAATAGGGGCATAGCCAACAGGGACTTAAGAGGGACAGCTGCAACCCCCCTTTCAAGGCTTCCAGGTCCCTTCCAATTAATTTCTCTCCCCTCTGTCTGCTGTTATCCTACTTCTGGGAGCGACCACAACTCTACGGATAAAGTCACATGAAGCTCCTAGTTGAGCCTACCTTCCCCCTCGCCCCCCCCGCTAATAGTTACATCCCTACCTTCTTGTTTATGCTACTGATGTGGGCACAGGAGGAGAGAGCAGAGTGATTGCACCCCACTTTCTCCCTCCTCCCCCTCATCTTATTCAGAGGAGTCCCCCATCCAGGGAACAATTAGTGCCTTCATGTGAATGAAGCCTCCAGCTGACCAAGGTCTGCAAAACAGGTCTCACTGTATAAAAGGCTAACGACTTGTGAGCCCAGTGTGATACTTTGTTGGTCAAGCTGCTGTGATGGCACAGGTTGCTTAGAATTCAAACTAGTGTAAGGGAAGGGAAAGGTTGCTCTTCAGTCACAGAACATACAGAATCATTCCAACACCACTGAGATAAAAGGGAAAGAGACGGGAATATGGGTACATAGGCAGGCATTGGGTGCTTTCTGACGTGCGTGAGTGTGTATTAATGTGCCCCATTTGCCTCCGCAAGAATCGGCAAGAGGTAAATAACATGCAGCTTATGTCACATGAGGTGGCTGTGAGGGGGTATGGAGTTCTGGGTTCTAGCGGGCCCCCAGCCTGTGTGTTAACACGGTCACCCTACAATTTGCATAGTATTATGTATAAGAGAGAGATGTTCAATGGTTTAATTATCACACACCAAATGGTGGCTGGCTTCTTTATTCCATAATTCTGCTTTGCAGGATTTTAAACCCAGCGCTCAAGGGCACAACACCAGATTACTGTAAATTTTTTGTTCTTCAGTTTAGAAGTGTCTACTTAATAGCCCACCTCACATTTAGAGTGTGATGAAAAGGCTTCTGCAATGATTTAATGCTCCTTAAGATAAGGAGTACACCATGGTGGCTCGCTGGCAAATATTCAGAGGTCACCTGAAAACAGAATATTAAATCATCTAATGTTCCCTTCTGGGTCCCAACTGGAGAGAGAGAGAATCAAAAAGGATGTCAAGGGAACTTGGAAACAGGATCTCTTTTGTTAGACGGACTTCAGTTGGCGAGAGCATGCAGAGCTTATATGCCAAAAGAAGGGTGTAGCTTAAAAGGTTTTGTATATTCCCACCAACACAAAATTGGTACAGTAAAAGATCATCTGAACAAGCTCTTTCATTTGGGATAAGCTCAGGCAACTAAAATGACTAGATAACTAGGAGCATCCAGGAAAATAAATAAATACATAAATAAAATAAATAAATAAATGTAAAAAAACATTTTTACATTGATTCTAATACTCTATGCAAGAGTATATTTGAAAACAAAGACCAAGGCAGAATACTGGAGAAGATGGGGATGGGAAAAAGCTGAAGCTATTTTGATTTTCTTTACAGAGCATTCAATACATTATTCTTCCTATACCTCTAGCACGATAAAAGGTCTTGTATACCCTTGAAGAACAGTTATATGTAACTGCTGAAAATGGTCTTTGCATGGGTTCTTTTTGGATCCTTAATGGGGTTGACCTACGATGCCACACAGACATGAAGTCTTGTCTATTTCCCACCCTGATTCCTCTGCACCTGTCAGGATCCCACATCCCTGGCTAGTGGCTACCAAATTTAAAAAGTCACCTCTCCACTTTGGATGAATCCTCTCATCCTTATAGCCCCTGCCTTCAGACCTCATGATCCTTTTTAGTCCATTAACTTTCAATTTCTTAAAACTTCAACTTAAAAGAGGCATTGCTTTCCTTGCTTATGCATCTTAGTTTCTCTGTCCCTTTGCTCCAATTCAATATTAACTCTTAGTATTATTGAAGCCTTCAGAGCATTTTTGGCATACCCTGTGTATAAAGGCACTCGTTCAGTTGAATACTGGCTCCTCACATCCTTCTTGACACTGGGAGGAATCGAGTTATTTTAAGAAGAATGTGAGGCATCTGCAAGGAAGCATTGGTTGTTGTTGGAATTTCAACTCAACACTGCAGCTGACACTCATCGGGTCGGCAGGGAGGTCAGTTGATGTGAACAGCTCCCCCCTCAGTATCCAGGTGTGGAGGCTGCTGCCACAGATCCCTCCACACCACAGGCTGGTCCGGGAGCTGTCCATATGGGATAGGACACCTGGAACCCTTCTGTCCAGCAGGATTAGGACCCCGGGAAGAGCTGCTGCTAAACAGCTGACGAGGATCCCAGAGTGCACCCCCACCTGGCCCGGGTTTGAGCACCAAACAACTGATATGGGGGGGTGCCCCTCCAGGCCCCTGGTCAGCTGTTTGGTGGCCAGAGTGAGGGCGTGCCTCTGGGCCCGATCCTCAGACCTCTTGACAGAGCTGGGCGGGGCCTAACAGATGGGAGACTGTTAGCACAGTTTAGGCCAGGTGGCCAGGCCTTTGCCTGGACTGCATCACTGACCACCTACAGACCACATGGACCATAGCAAGCTGGCCAGCTGCCTCGTGGTGAACATCTGGCAGTGCCTCAACTAATAAGAACGTGATGGCTGGGCTAACGTGGGCTACTGTCTCATTTGCTTTCACTCACAGGCCGTTTTTAAATGGGCCGTGGGTGCAGGGGGGGGGATCGGTGTGCATGCGGCAGCGTGGGTGGTGCTGAGGTGGGGACAGTGTACATGGGTGCACACCGATCCTCCCCTGTATCCCCAGTCATGGAGCAATCGCCATGGCGATGGGTAGAGGTAGATGTGTATGCATGTTTTGCAGGAGCACGCGCATGCACACGCACCTGCTGCTGCATTCACACAGGCAACGCCCGCTCATGCACATGCAGTGGACCTGTATGGGCATGAGTGGGCCTGTCTCGTGTAAAAAGGGCCACTGTTACATGTTAATGGCTAGCTATAACCGACAGCAAGCTGTTCTCAGGAGGGGCGGGATATAAATTAACGTAATTAATAAATAAATACATAAATAAATAAATATAATAAATATAGCTTCCAAAGACAGAAGGAGCTGCTAAAGCTCTTACGCTTTGTCCTTGAAACAATCCACTAATTCAGGGAAGAAAGAAAACTGCAGTATTTCTACAAGATTCATGAAGACCATTTACAGGCTATAAATGTAATTTAAAGTCAATATAACATTTACTTTAAATAAAAGCAGATGGTGCAGTTTAAGGTAAAAACTTACAAGTGGGGTCTTAGCATGAATATATTGTTGTGAGATGGAGACAGGTGCAGCCTCTTTTAAAATGAGCATGTCCATTGCTCTTAGCTCCACCCCTTTCTGGGGCAATAAGAGAAGTTGGCTTAGAAACCTGGATGGTCGGCACTCAGCTGACCAAAAGGGCATTTTCACACAAGACACACTCCACCCCTCACCGACTATACATGTTACAGGGCAACACAGGAATGTTTATAGTGGGTGGAGAGTGTCTTGTGTGAAAATGCTGGAAGAAATATATTTGGCAGTGCAGGCTTGAGCTATCCCGGGGTGATGGTGAAGCTGCGGTGTGGATGAGGCCACCCAAGGACTGAGCTAATTCTCCAAAGAGAGGGCAATACCAGTGACCGTGTTGCTCAGTGGTGAGAGCTCACCAGTTACAACAATCGGAGTATTTGATACCGAGAAAGAAGAAATGGTGTTTATTAGTGCCTGATCTCCAAGAGGTGGAAGTTGTAGGAGTGGAAGAAGTGGTTGGCAGTGGGTGAAAACATTAATATTATCTATATAGTGCCAGCAATGTGCTGGGATTATGATGGGGAAAGGCTGGGGACGAAAGTAGGATATGAAAAACATCAGGTGTCTTTGGCCACAATGGCCGTTCTTACCGTCCTACACTTTAAAATAAGGATTGTCAAGTCATTCATCTCCAAATGCACAAACTCCTCTATTTCCTTCTAGGAGTATTCAGTTCAGCCAAAAGAACACAATGCAATACATGTCCATCAAGAGAACAATGGCATTTAACTAACAGCTGAAAGGACCAAATGGGCACTAGCCAACAAGTACGGCCGGACAGGACTGAAGGATGGGTGCCCAGTACTGTGCGTGCCATCTCCATCTCAGCTACCTGGGGATTGGTGCCTGCTCTGCTTCTGCTGCTCACCAAGAGTGCAAGGTGGAGCTGAGAAGTCCTGGATTGGAACAAGGAAGCTATCGGCCAGCAGCAAGCAGGCTCTGGGAATCGTACTGTCTCCACTGCTTCAGCTTTGTGGAGCAGCTGTCTTTACTATAAATGAATTAGGTCTGAATCAAGCAATCATATTTTGTTTGTTTTCAATCAAAGGGGATAAAATTCTTGGAGAAAGCATTGAGAGGGCACAACCACTTGAATCATTGTATGTTTACTATGTCTGAACAATCTCTCTCTCACAAACCAAATCAAGATATCTGTTCACAACCCCATTGCTCCTCTAAACATCTGCACCCCTTCTCCCTTGGTGCCCCTCATGCCTGGAACTCCCTCACTGGACACATTTGCTCTGCTTCCTCCCTCCCAACTTTCAAATCCCTCCTGAAAAGCCACCTCTTCCTTCAGGCCTTCCCTAGCTTGCCATGAGTGAAACTGCGTCCTCTCCCCCTAACTCAGAATCTAGTTACCTGTAATTAAGTGAAGGACATGTGCTTGCAACCTCTCAGTCTCATGAGTGTACTCTTGTCTCCCCCTCCTTTGTCTCTTAGATTGTAAGCCCTTTGGGGTAGGGACCAGTCCATAACTATTGATTGTACAGTGCCTGTAGCAGGAGGCCTTCCCAGGGCCACACGGGGGCACTGGGGTGTCTCTAGGGGAATTAGCTCTACTCTGCTGCCATGCCTATTCAGCCCAAGCCTCAGCTGAATCCCCATTTTCTGGAAGGGGGTACCCTCCTGTAGAACCCAGTCCAGAGGGTATTAGTCCACAGTCCTTTATTAGACTTGAGTGTCCAGTGTACACAATCCTTGGACTGGATCAGTTGCCTCCACTCTTTAGGCTCAGGTCAGTCTCTCTCAGAAGCAACACAACATCGAGCCCCTTTGTCCACCTAGCCAGGCCTCAAAGCCCCAGGCTCTGCCCAAGCCTTCCCCAGGCACAAGGCTCCCTCCTGGGCACAACCTCTCCCAGTACCTGATTCCCCTCTTCAGCACCCTGGAGAGCATAGAGTGGGATTACTTTGTCAGGGAGATGCAGCCCCTTCAACTCCCAAGCAGAAACTGCCCTTTTCTCTGCCGTGCCTCTACTTATATCCCAGCAGAGTGGGCATGGCCAGGCTTCTACTCCTCAGTCTTAAAGGGCCAGTGTCCTTCCCACTCTGTCCCTGGAGTTATCAGCCTGTTCTCCCCACAGGCTGATTGTAGCTATGGACTGGCTCTCTCAGATCCATGCGCATGTGCTCAGTCCTCCATCTGGCCCACCCCATCCCCTCTTAAAGGGGCAGCAGCCCCGCAGGACTGCTCCCTGCTACAGTGCCAGGTACATTGCTGGTGCTACATAAATTAATATAATAATAAAAATAATTTGTCCAAAAGAAGCTTTGTCCTCTTCCTGGACAATATTAGGAAAGTCATTAACGTCTTGGGAACTCTTCATTGGAATGAATAATTTTCAATATTCCTGCCTGTGGCTAGTATGGCACTGTACATTGGATTTAGCTGGAAGTTTGCGCATTTATACACTATTAAGCATCTTAAACATACTCCCACAGAAGACTCAATCAAGATATGAAATTACTTCTGCTTAGGTCACCCATATTAAATTCAGTCACTGCATAAAATTTGCATTTTTCTGCAAAGCAAGGCAGGAGAAATGAAGCCCAGGTTAAAGGACAGCATAAATTGTTAGTTTTCTCCCTTTTACATTCCCATCTCTTTCCACTCCCTGTGGTTCAGACAATTTATATTATTTTTCTTTAATCACCTTCCTGGATGCAGTTGGTAAACAAGTATTAGAGCAGAATGAAGATAAAAGACAAAATAAACACACATAAGGTCGTGCTTACTGCTTTGTGAACTGCATTTAGTATAAAGCAAACATGAAAGCTTGATTGAAGTTACTCATTAAAATGATGCTGCTGAAGGAGCAAAGATGAAGGGTTTATGGTTAGCCATCTGCAGTGCCACATGGGAGAGTTGGGCCCAGTTGCAGGTTGAGACTGCTCCACTCACAACACAAACTTTACATCTCTTCCACTGGGGATGTAGCAGCCTATTGACACGTGTACTTGACCAGGCACAAACAGAGAAAGTACAATCTCAGATGGGAGAATCACATCTGCCAATAAAGCCTTTCGTAGAAAATTTTTGTGAGTGCAGCAGAGCAGATAGTCAATTTATGCTTTCAAGAGCCAGAGCCAATTCCATAGCTATAATAAAAAGATGTATCACTGCTATTTTCTGTGGTGCTCAGAGAGATGGCTCAAACATTTGGTGAAAGGATGAGAATGAATAGCAGGAAATGGATGAAAGGTTTGGGACTGAATAGCAGAAAACATGGATCACTCCATTATGGGCATTTTTAGACACACATTCAAGTTCCGGATGTTTCAGTCTTCTGGGTTTCCAAGTCCACAAGTAAGTTCCGGATTCGTTTTTCACACACACGCTGCCCTGAGGCAGTTCCTGGAGGCATTCTTCACACAAACACTGCTCTGAGGCAGCCTAAAGTAGTCGCAGCTGTAAACGTGACAGGCTGCCATGGAACCAAGTGACCACAGCTGCCTGGAGCAAAGCAGTTTACCAGGAGAACCTTTTACACACAAAAGTTCTGGGAGAAGTTTCATGCAGAAGTTCAAAGATCCGGATGTTTAAGATCTGGATGAGTGATTTAGACACACAGAAAGTTCTGGATGTTACAGCAAACATCTGGGAGAAATGTGTGTCTAAAAACACCCTTTGACTGGTTGTCTGCAGTTGACACCGTTGAAGACAGGATGTTGGACTAGGTGGACCATTGGCATAACCGTGTATAGCACTTATGTTCTTAGAGCACGATCCGGCTCCATACAAGTCAATAAGAGTTTAGCCATTGACTTCAATGGGAGCTAGATCGTGCTCTTAAACTCCAACATGTGACAAAACACAATAGTATATGCAATAAATAAGGCACTAATTTGAAAACCTTTCCAAAAGAAAATAATTAAATGATATTCTGCCTGGTTGGGCCAAAGGAAGACAAGGAAAGGAAATAAATTAAAGCCATACTTCCCCCTTAAACTGAGTTCCCAGTGAAGTAGATTGGTGTTGCACTTGTGAAAGCAAAAGGAGAAATTGCAATCAAAAAGTTTGCAAACAAACTTTTTAACCATAACACAGTTCAATGCAGGTGCCTAAACAATTGGCTGCCTTACAGTTTTTAGCTCTTCATTCTCATCACTCCAATACTATTTTGTTTAGTACCATGGTTACACCACACAATATTGACAGCTCTACCAGACTCCTTTCAAAGCCCTAACAACAACTGGCAGATAGCTAATCTGGATGCTCATCTGGGACAGCCTTGAATTGTCATAATCTGGTTACTAAATTTAGTCTTTAAATGTCCCATTTCTCAAAAAAAGAAGCTTTTTGATATTAATCAGTGGGAATCAGGGTCTCCTTTCAGGTTCTAAATATGAAGGATATCAGGAGCACCAGTTTATTGTCCTGGCTATGATGTGTGCCTTCAGAAAGGGTACTCAATCTCTATCTGACATGGCTTCACCACCAGTAAAAAAAAAGGATAGTATTTCCTACTTTATGGTAAGAAGAAAATTGCAAGGCTTAAGAGACCATTTTGTAGAAATTCAGAGTAGATACAGATTAAGGCTGCTTTCTCACGTTACCTGCGGGGGGGGGAAGGGGGATGAATTCCACGAGAGCAATCACGACTTTATTTTCATAGGAATTTGCACACGTTGGAATGCGCTATTCCGCTTTTCTCCTGTGAGAACACTCATGATTGTAAAACCTACATCGGAGGACCTGGTCATGGGAGAAAAACAGAATAGCACATTCCTACATAAGCTAATTCCTGTGAGAATAGAGCTGAAATTGCCCTCATGGAAGTTTTCCCCCTCCTAGGTAACATAAGAAAATGGACTAAGGCCACTTTCAGACACACACACACACCCCACACATGTGCGCATAATCTGGCTGCACAAAGCCACGCTTGTGGGGAGGGAGGTTTCAGACCGGCCTATCCCCACGCATATTCTGGCTGCGCATTCCCCCCCGCAGCTAGAGTATGAGCACAGGGGGAGTTCTGAAAGTGGCCTAAGTTCTACTTACGTATTTGGAATGTTGATTTGCTCCACCTACTGACTTCATGGTCCCTGGCTGAGTGATCACCAGAGGCCAGAGTCCACCTCCTCAGGAACAGAACTCGATTCAGAAGTAGGAAGAGAAACGTATGTGTTATTTCATGAAGAGACCAGTAAAACTTTGTGCTAATTCTGGTAACACTACTACTACTGTCTGCACTCTCCAACCAACCTTCAACTATTGTTAATAGCATTGACCTTTTTAAAACTACTGAGAGAGACGTAAGTGTCCTTTTTTTAAAGCTCTAAACAGGAAATTTACACGCTGTGAATAAACAAGTCAGTGTTTTTCCTCAGGTTTGGACTTTAATCTTAATGAAAAAGTTTTCTAAATGTTTTTTTTTAAAAAAAGGTCATTTCAACATTAATGGGGAAAATGTGCCACCATTACAATTTATTTCCACTTCAAAAAATACAGACTGAGTAGTAGTCAGAAGTTGAGAAAGATGACTAATCCATGCCATGCTGCTGGAGAGAAAAGTACTGCCACAGTTAACGCTAACACTAACTGAAATGGCCATTTTCTGGGACAGCTGCTTTTATTATGAATGAATCAGGTCTGAAACAAGCTAGCCCAATTTTGTTTGCTTCCAATCAAAGCAGATAAACTTGTCAGAGAAAGCACACTGTCAAGAGAGCAACCATTTGAACTTGTTATATTTTAATTTGCAGAGACAAAAATGACAAGCAATTTATTTACATAAAACTGTACAAAAGCAAATTAAATTATGTAAAATAGTTCATAAATAGAGGTGGACTAGCGTTTTTTAATACATTTCGCCATGTTTAGCATAGTTGCGTGCATAGTGACTCATAATAAACAATGATAAATTGTTCTCTGCTTCACTATCAACATCCAAGTTGCAGAACAATAGTCAATGAGTAATATTACAAACAGATCGTACCACACTGAATGCGAGTGCTTCAAAATTTAGGAAAAAAGCTGTCTGAAAGTGTACCCCAGGTAGCTGGATAATGATGCCTTCTTCCAAGTCTTTGGGCAGCAACACACCTCACATGCTGGACTACCTTCAGATCTATTGTTGTCCATCTCCTCTCCTTCACCTCTTAAGGAAACACTGTATATTTATCACTGCCGTAACATAAGTCAAACTGGTTTGTTGTTCCGGTTCCTTAAATGTCTTTTAGTAAATGGCTGTATTTATGGCAGTTTCACTTGGCCTGGTGATGTATTTTCTTACATGGACAACTTCCTAGGGTAGTCTTTCAGCCAAGCGTCTGCAATCCCATTTTAGTTCTTCCCCACATAAAAATAATGTCTACCTTGTTTTCTGAAACCCAGGCAGCAGGCCAGTCAGAAACCATATGAAATAAATAGCACATCTCTGAATGTTCCGAATGAGCATTAGAATTGAGACTGAAGTTACAGACTTTTGTAGTACATATAAAGTTATATAGCTTATGCGTTCGCCTATCAATGTATCCTAATGTAAAAAATACATGCACAGTTCATTTGAATATCTCTTGTAAGAAAAAAAAAATTTGTGATTTTGATATTGTATAAACAAAACAGAATGGCAGCTAAAAGCAATTAAAGTGAGTAAATAATCAATTTACCTGGCAAACTGGACTTATGACACCTTGCTAAATTGCTGTACAGTAATAATCTATTGTAATATATGCTGTGGCTTTCCAGGCAGTGGATTAAAAAAAGAACAGAAAGAGCAGCCTATACCGAAACCATAACCTTGTTTGAATAATGCATGATCCTTAAGACTGGTCCATTATCTGAGTTTGGCAGAAGGCATTTTTAAAATATATTATTTATAATTTCTCAGAAAATAAAGACGGATAAATATACAGGTTCAAAAAAGTTCGAATAGCCCATTAACCCTCAGTGTCCAAACCCTACCAACATTTTACCATAACAACAGGTAGAAAAGGCACAGTTGCATATTTTGCATTCACTCTACATTTTTTTGTGTAAATTTTATTTTGTTTTATTTATTTATTTTTGTACAAAAGCACTCTATATATGGAGTGGCACCAGATTTAACCTATTTCAAATTTAAAAAAAATACAAACACAAAATATATTTCTGTGTCATGCCAGGTCAGAATAGTAATCAACATGTTATGATGGCTAGGTTCTACTAGAATTACCGTGGATACGTACAGTACACTGAATTTGTTTGTTTAATTTCTCACACCCATTTTATTATTTTTTAAGAGATGCTTTTGTAAATTACTTAATGATGTGACTTTCCTTTTATGTGGTGCAAAACTTGGTGAGTGGCTGCTGATCCTTTGCAATCTGAAGGTCTTTTATGACCTGTATTAGCTTTGTAGGGGTGGGGGATGGGGGGCAAGGACTTAAAGATACAGTAAAACAAGCTATCCAGTGATTTTCAAGTGCAGTATAAAATTAAAAAGTTCTTACTAAAAAAAAAAATACAAAATTGTTCACCATCTGTGTCTAGCAATTGCGTACTCTGTTGAAATGTGCAAGAAAATATTTGTAGACAATATGTCTTCAAGAGCATTTTTTTTCTTTAGCAGGCACTGACAGTGCAGCAACTGTCATATGCAATCACGTTACCAAAAACTAGTTTGCATATCTCCATAATTTAAATACTAAACAGAAAAGAAAATGTTCAATCTTCATTAATCTGTTTGAATATTATTATTATTTTACTTCTTCATAACACTTGTCCATTCTTCCTAACTGCTATACAACAAACTAACATAAAAAGGAAAACTAAACTTAATTAAAGAAGAAGAATGGCCAAAAAGGGCACTCCACCATACAGAGAAAAAGAGGACTTGGATCAATGCTGTAATGAGTTGTACTGATTTATCAACCTATATTTCAGGCTGTTCAACATTATACTTTATGTAATTCTTCAAAGCAAGAAACTACCCAAAGCTACATTTGTGACTACAATCTACTAGAGAGCCATCTAGCCATGCCTTAGTGCCAGGATAAACATCCAGGGATGTGAATATTTGCACCCTTTTCAAGCCATCCCCAATGTGTTGACCGATTGTCAGTTTCATCTGAATGTCCAAACTGTTTTCAGTTATTATTACATCATCATCTATGAAGCAACTAGCTTGAGTTCTGCACACTTTGTTGCTTCTTATTGCACAAACAAAAATCGGTTTCATTTTGTATTCCCTTTAAATAGTGCACACTGTGATATCTGTCACAGTCTGGAGATCTTTGCTATTGGGATCATTTTGTATTCCTTGTGACTTGTCTCCAAACTTACCATGTAAGCATTATATCAGCGCTCAAGTCAATCAGTCTGTCCGTCACCTTGCTTAAATGTGTTGAGTCTTGACATTGGTTTGTATTGCACAGGACTCATCTTTAATGCACTTGTGTTTCAAGAAAACCTGCATCATAACTCTGGTAAAAGCAATTGCTAATCTGCGACACTGATGACAAAAGACTTAGCATACCTTTCACTCTGAAAAGACAATACTGTACTTGACTTGCAGTACACTCTTGCCACTGCATCACACCACTCTTTTTTTTCTTGCCCGAAAGGTTTTTGGGATCTCATCAACACAGCCTCTTTGATGATGATGATGATTGATTGTTTTTAAGTTTAACCTTTCTTAAAATATTCCCTGGAACTGGCAGTATCATACTATACAGCATCTGCTGTATCATACCATCATCAGCAAACATATCTTATGAGTTTCTTTGGGCACTCAACTAAAATCCATTTGGAAAAATAACTGATGTCATCTGGGCTTGTGGACTGTGCTGCTGTGCAAATGTGTGTTGAATGTGTTGTGCATGTGTGTTTCTAAGCCAAGACCAAATATTTAGCAATTCCCCTGATCTATAGTGTGATCTTTGGCCTTTTAGTTACTACGGTCATTCCCAACTAGATGTTGGTCTTGTCCAAAAGAACATGAATTCAACAGTTTATCATTACTATACTGTAGTACATATGATAATCATTTTGTTTACACTGAAGGAGAGAGAGAGAGAGAGAGAGAGAGAGAGAGAGAGAGAGAGAGAGAAAGAAAGAAAGAGTGAGTTCTATGGATAAAACCAAACTCAGAGTTCATGATTTATAGGGAATATGCCATGTTTTGGACTGCAGTCTCAGGCTGTATATACTTCTACTGATTCTAGCTTCCGGTGAGAGTATTAAAGCTGTGATCTTCACAAAGTGCTTCTTAATGGTTATCCCTTTATATGTTACTTCTATATTGGTCTGGTTTCTGAAGAATCATCCCTGACAGGGATCACCAATATTCAGATGATATGTTTGGAATATATATAGATCTATATATATATTTCCTGACCTGTTATCCTTGAACAAGCAAGATGACAATCAAACAAAAAACAGAGTGGCTTTAAATCATGCTTTAGAAGAGGGGTAACAACAGTGTGCTGTGTTCTTTTCGTCAGGCTTGTTACCTTGAAAGGAATTTGCAACTGTAAATTTAGGAAAATAAAAATCAGTGAGGGGCGGGGCTAGACATGCAAGTAACAATGGTTTCTACATTGTACAGGATACTCAGGCAGACAGTATACTTCAATGCCTGGGATGGAGGCAGAAGTGGCAGGCAAAGCTTTTGTCTCTTTGGTGGCCCCCTCTTTGCTTTACATATATTTTCCTTATTTTAAATCTGAGTTAAATTGTTTTGATTTTTGAGATTTTTTTTCCGCCCCTTTTCCTCCTCATCCATGAAAGAACCTTGCCGTTGTTTCTTTATAGCCTACAGGTAAACTTCTCTTCTAGTTAAAGTATTGACAGGAGATGGCTTGTAGTCCCCTGTCTGTGTGAGGGGAATATCCTCTGGATTGGCTTCCTCGTTTTTGCTGAAACTAGCTGCACTGAAGGTCTCATAGGATGAGGTCAACTTTTTGTTAAGGAGGTTTCTATTGCGGTCACCCATGAGGGAGGCTTCTCCATTGGCCAGCTTTTCCTGACTGCCTCGCTCATCGACAGGCATGAAAGTGGAGAGTTTGGGCTGGCTCTTCGGCTTTCTCTCAGGTGAAGTACGTACTGGCATCCAGCAGGAGTCTGAGTGACCATATTCATCGCACTCGCGGGTACACTTCCCTGTCAGGGCTACATCTGGTAAAGGCCTCGAGTCTGCAAAATAATAATAATAATACAAATTAAAATAGTTTTTTAAAAATGTATTGGAAATTATATTGAACAAATCTCCCCTTCCTGCCTGTGTTCAATTGTTTGTTTTTTTAAAAAGAATTCCATAGAAAGATTTTGCATTATTAAATCACACACACACACCCTTCCTAATCAATTGGCAGGGTATTAATTTGAATAGCATTTCTTTCATCTGCAATAACAAAGTATGTGATTTTACCAGGCAGCAGCAGCAAAAAGGGTGGGTAAAAAAAATAAAATGTGTTTCTTGAAATGTGGAATTGCATTTGGGAATTTCATTTAATTAGATAGCAATTGGCTAATGAGTCTCATTTTGAAAATGGATATTTTGGATACCCATATGGACAGAATAAGCCAATGTCACATTTCATACTGGACATGTTCTCCAAAGCATTAAATGCAAAACCTTCCATTTCATTTGCTGTAAAACCATTTCACATTTTGGATGACTTGCTGAGGTCTTGATCCTGCAAAGAGTAGTGCTTATTTTTTAACATTAAACATGTACAGCATAACTTCCCAAATTCATAGATCACAGGGGGACAAGCTATTTTCCAAATATGAATCACATCTAATTACTATGGAAAATGTCTGTTTTGGTACTGGTCAGTTCCCGGCACTGAGAGCACTCAAGTACTGATTAGCATTGATCAGCTGTGAAGCACTGTCAGATCTCAATTTTGGAAATGTTTTATATTCCCTAAGTAATATGGGATATGTCACACATAAAATTTGGAAGAAGACAAATACAAGAGGCCCGGATGGAACAGTTTATAACTGTACTCCTGTTTCAGCAGTAAGCAGGGATACCAGTGTGCCTATAGTATGTGCAAGACGTCTTTGCAGGACCAGGGCCCATGTTGTTAGAAGGCAACATGTTAAAATGAACACTGTAATAATAGCAGTTAGAAGCACGCAAAATCTCTTTTCAGCATTATAAAGGTCTAATCTGTGGAGTGGAAATGGAGCTCTGGGTGTTCGTGTATGAATCTGATGGCTGAGGTGTTGGCTGAGTGAAAGTTGTGTTGTGAATGTGATGTGGTGTTGTGTTCCTGATGTTTGAGTCTGTTGTGCATCTAGGTTTCTTACTGAAATCTACTGGGTGGGTTGACTTAGAGGAGACTGCAGAATAGGTTGCTAATTGTTACAAAACTCTTAGGTGTTTGCCTATTTACATTATAGTTGAATTAAAATTGTGCATTAATTTGAATCATCTTTAACAAAACTGACTTTTTATTTTTTCCCCTAAAGGTTAATATTTAATACGTTTATTTAGCCGCATTTTAAATAAATAATAAATCATTTTTATTTTTAGAGTTCTCCCCCACCAAATGGTGCTCCAAGCACTTTACAAGCTAAAAATATATAAAGTCAGGTACTTTTTACACAGGCAGCACCCATTGCAGAACATCAAATCTGAGTGTTCTAGCATGGGTGCCGCCCGTGTAAATTCCACGGGGGTGGGTGTGCGTGCTCCCGCACACACGCATCCCCACTCACAGAGGCACCAAAAAACCGAAGGTGCCTCCATACTTGGGGATGCGTGAGGATGGGTGTGCGTCCCGTCAGAACCCTCCCCCCCACCCAACGCACACAGACAGCAGTGTGGCAGAAGCTGCTAGGAGCAACCCTTCTCCTCGGGACTCCTGCAGGAACCCCTGAACAGCTGGACCTGCTCCTGGTGCAAATCCGCCTTTGAGAGAAGGAGCTGACAGCCCAGGAGAAGCTACTTGAAGACAGGGAGGCTGGGGTAAACCCCCAGTGGGCTCCGTTACGCCACAAGCAGCGCACCTCCACACAGCTGCGGCCCGTGTAAAAAGGGCCTCAATTTAAAATATAAATCTATATAAAAACAACTTAAAAAGGGGAAGGAAACAGGGGGAGGGCAACATACATTAAGCAGAGTCAGCAGTGCATGCTAAACACACCTGGAGAATAAATAAGCCGTTAGGCACTTTTAAAAGGCTTTTTAATTTGATAAGAATTACAGTTTGTTCAGTTGCACCTAGGTTCCATTATGGGGTGCACTGGGGGACCTGGAGATCACATGAAACTGAATTTACTGAAGTCACTGGCAAAATTTCCATCAATGTCCAGGGTAGTCGAATTGTTAGCTACCTCAGTGTTTCATGATTTGGAAATAGCACCCTTAACATTTATCCCACAGTGGCATTTGCAAGCATGTACTAGGCTGTTTGTTGTACTCCTTGGAATGGGAAATACCATAAATACTCTATTATGTTAAATTTAAGTACTGTGGAACAGAACCCACTGTGCATTCATTGTATGCTTATTTTACACTTTAGTGTATTCCCAAACGAGAGCTATATTTTATCCTATCTGACATTTTTATTGTCAAGGGGCCTATTTCTGTTCTTACTGAAATCAGTTACAATACTCCCATTGACTTCAACAGGAATGGAATTGGATTCTAGATGATTATTCAACCAGGGTTATTGATCTGTATTTGACGGTGTTGTAGGAATTTCTTTTCTTTTTTAAGTTTTGCTTTCCAAAGACTTTGGAATTTAGGCTTAGTTTTGACTGCAGTTTCCTTCTTCGGTGATGGATAACAGAAATATTGACATTTGTCAGACCATCCATTCTTAAATCTCTGTGGCCTGGGAGTTGTACACAGTATGCTGAGAACATAACAGGAAAACTCCACTGTTCATCATAGTAAACCTAGAATTACTCTCAAATCCCCTAAAGGTAAGAAGCAGGGATAATAATTTATTACTCAGGCGCACATGATGCTGTTTGATTTTTAAGCAGGCAAATCCTTTTAATATTTTTTTAGAACAACGCAAAACACAATCCTACCTGCTTCTTCTCTTCTAAGCTCAGCAATTGAGTCTATAATTCATTTGCAAAATAATGACCATTTAGCAAATTCTGTTTATTATTATTACTGGCATTATGACTATGAGCAGAATTGTTTTAAATATCTACAGGGTAGCACTCATGAGAAGGCATTTAATTTGTTTTCATTAAACTTCAGATAAATAATATTTTCTGCCATTCCCAGAACACTAATGTTGTTGTGGCATGCTTCTCTGCTTTTTATACCAGTGTCTAATCCAGTGGTTCTCAAGCTTTTGGCCTATTTGACCCCACTTTGAGACTTTAAATTACATTCTGTGATCCCAGAGAGCCACAAAGACATGCAAAGTATGAAATATCAGTCCGAATTTTGACTCTATTCACAGTCAGCAAAACCCCATGTAGAGTCTGGACCACGCAAAGACTCAGTAGCTTGGAGCATCCGGAACATAAGCAGACAAGTTGGGAGGCCACAATGCATGACAAGACTGGAAACTAAGGGCTGGAGCAAAGGAAAGCTAAGGCAAATAGAAATGAAACCGATAGTTAATTCTGTAACCATGGAACCAAAATTCCAAATAGCTAATAATTTGATTGGGTAGTAACTGTATACTGCAAGGATTAGCTTATTATCCAGAATACTGATTAAAACTGCATAAACAATTTACCATGTTCTGTGTTGCATCATTTCCAGTTTGCTTCGAGACCAATAGCAAAGCTGCATCCAAGAGATTTGAAATAGGCATCCTTTAAACGAGGATCCAGGGGAGGAGGGGAGGTCAACGGGAAAGGAATTATGGGCAAATGGAATTAGCCGGTAACATTGGAACAGATGAAAAAAATGGCGATGTAGTAGCACAGTAAGCGACACAAATTGGTAAATCAGTTAATTGGTTAAACTATCAAATAATAAATGGACAAAAACTGATAATTGCTGGAGCAGATCAGTGACTGCAAATCTACTAGTTACTGACAGTTAACGATTTCATCTCTCAAGGGAAGGAAAACAAGGCTTGGGGAACCTTAGCTGAACTGTAGAGACAAGGGCAATAGCAGAATGAAACTAAGTCACAGGACCAAGGCTAGGACAAAAGTGATGGCATGACAGATGATCCGCCCAGCTTCCTGTTGTTACCAGATAGCCATTTATTCTGGATGGTAGTCAACCAAAAATCTAGGAGGCATGACAAAAGATGAATTGGAGTATAACTTGGCCAGGGTGAAGGAGGCTCCTAGTGAAGTGGTGAGAACAGAGGTGGAGAGAAGTACAGTGGGTCCAGCCACTGGTCCAGGAACTCTTGAGACACAATTCTTGCAAGACTAACAGTTTTGGAACATCTAGACTAAACCGACCCACAGTAAAGGGTGATTTCAGACGTGACGGGGCGGATTCGCCCCATCACGAAATGAATTTTGAATTCCCCGCCGGGATGACCCCCTCACGCCATAACAGACGTGCTGGGGGATCCTGGCGGGGAATCGGGGAGGGGGCAGGGCTGCACGGCACAACGTGCGGCCGCACAGCCCCGCCCCCTCCACACTCCCTGCCCTCTCGGGAGATGGGCGGGTGCCACGGCCAATGCCGCCGCAGCGCTCACCTGCTTTGGCCATGGTCCGGAATCCCTGCGGGGATTCCGACCCGTGGCCGCCGTCCAGACATGACGGCGGGGGTCACCACGGCGGGGAATCACATTCACCGTGCAGTGACCTCCGGCCCCGCCGCTTCAGCTGCTCACGCGGCGAATGTGATTCCCCGCTGTGGTAACATCTGGGGGGAAACATCCGTTTCCCCCAACAGACGTTACGTGGTTGCTGCCACCACAGGGGATTGACTGTGGTGGCCTTTGACCACGTAACGTCTGAAATCACCCAGTGTCAGTGGTAATCTTTTCACTGATTTGGGGATGAGGTGGACACTGATTCGATCGTGCATCTTATGATGATCCATTACATTTAGCTCTCTAATCCATTCTCTCCTCCCATTCAGAAAAAAATGCACTATAGGTGTTAATAAACAGCCACCCAGAAGTGGATGTACTTGCCCTTTTCACACGGGCCAGCGGTGCGGGAGGGTGGGGAATGTGTGGAGGCCACAGTGGGTGGGTGGTGCATGGCCGGCCTGTCACACGGATGCCCACCCACCTCCACACATGGAGCATCTGCTATTGGCGCCCATTGCTCTGTGTATGGGCGATGGGTGGAGGTGGGTGGAGCGCAGGAGCATGCACACACCTCCCCCACCTGCTGCAGTGATCACACCAATGCCCTCCCACCGCCCACGCACCCACCCACATGGGTGGGGGCGTCTATGCAAAAAGGATCTATATTGGGCCATTTATTAGGTTTACACAGACCAAGAACGTGTCGGAGAGCATGGGGACTGTAGCTAGTGCGTGGAGGGTTGGTGCACAGGACACCAACCCACTGGGTGCCTTGGAAGGATTTGAGCTGGGCTTGCGACTGATGTACTAAGTGGTAAGGGGGCCAGTAGTGGATAACCCTGTGCGTGGTCTATCAGTGTCCTGGACCCCCCCCCCCCTTGCCCCAATCCATCTGTTGGGTTCTAACACCCACAGGATAGAGGTGAGTGTTCCACAACACTCAAGCCTGCACACAGGACTATTGCCTTATTTATTAACACCCACAGGGTGCAAACAAATGAGAGGTTATCCCGCTATAGACAATGTCCAGTCCATGTAATCATCCACATGTTTAGCATGCCCAGTCTAACAAATGGTGGCAGAAAATTGAGGGAAAGTGCTGGATATGAAGTCCAAAAAAAGTCCTGGAAATTGACAAAAATGACCCCCCTCATATTGTGTCTTTCTTGTGTTTTCTTTTTTCTTTTTGCCCCTACGGTGGGCTCCACATTCTCAGAGGCCCTGTCATGAGTGTCAGCTCTGTGGTGGGTGGATGGCCAGTGGGGCAAACATCTGGTGACCACTTAGCAAACAAGCAGGTGAACACTCACCTGGTAGGGGCTACTGTGGGCTATCATCTCGTTTGTTTTCACCCATAGCCTGTTTGATTTCTTCTTCTGAAGCCATCATACACACTTGCTACAAAATCCAGCAAACTATGGCAGCAAATTGTGCTACAGTAACTTCAAAGTCATACTTTTGGCTCAAGCTGGTCCTTTCAGTCATAATTCATCACATAAGGCTAGAGAAGGTGTCTTACAGATCCTTCCTGATCTATATTTAGGGTCTGAACTGGCAAAGCACTTAAACATGTGCTTAACTTCAACAGTAAAGCATTCCCATTCCCCATGAGACTACTCACGTGCTTAAAGTTAAACATGAGTTTAAGTGCTTGGTGGAGGGGAGAATATTCCTAAGTGCAGCCTCAACTCTGTTCACATTGAAGCCAAAGGGAGTGTTATCATTGACTTAAGGGAACTACGGCAAAGTGGATGGTGAATACTTTTTATTATTCCACCCTTGATGAATTGGAATTAATTGCTTAAAGTTAAGCATATGCTTAAAAGTTAAGCAAGGGCTTAACTGAAGTCCCTTCTGGCATAATTTATGTAAACTATGGCATCTCAAATATGTTTAAGAAGATGTTTTCAGTTTCAAATAATTTCCCTCCACTTATTCTTTGTTATATTGATCCTCCCCTCAGCACACACATTTTCTTTGCCGCTTCTCTCAAAGACTATCTTTTCCACCCAGCCAAACTCTTTTCAGCTGCCATGTAATTAACTTAATAACTTTATTTCCTTCAATTTCTGGTTCAGATTAAAGCATTTTTGCAAGGTGGCAACCTTCACATTCATCTCTTCAATAAACAGTGCAGCTAACTTCAAGATACAACAGAACTATACTTTCATTACTTAAAAGTTGCTTCAATTCTGCCCCATAAATTCCATCCAAACACATTTATATCTGACAGATGTCTATTTTAAATAAATCCTTTAAAACACTTCATTAGAGATCACGCTGCTAGCTGACAAGTCTAATTGGATGAGATGTGTCACTCTGGTTCTCATAACAGTTGATAAAGACTACAAGAGATTTCTATCAGTTTCCTGTCTTAAATGGTGACTTGAATGGTTACCTTACAATGCCAGTGATTAGCAAAAACAATTATTATCACATTGCTAATTAGTCAGAGAATGAACCTGGCGGGTTAATGGATCTCCTTGTGTAGATTTTAAAAATTATATTCCATGTACAGATCACTCAGGTATAATCCTACAATTTCTTGATACAGATATGTCTGCATTGACTAGAAGAGCTAATATTCGAGTTTCTTCAGAAACTCTGAGTATAGCTGCTCAAATTCTCACCTGTCGCACAGAAGCTCTTGTATCCCTTAGGAAATATATAGGGGATTCTCAAAAGTCTGAGTAGCAAACCTGTAATGCTAACAAGGTGCCTAACGCCCGTGTGTGCTTTTGAAATTCTCCTGCTCAAATTTAATGTTAGACACCCTAATGACTTCTGTTTGGGGCCTGGATTTTTTTAATTATTATTATTTTTTATTCCTAGGAGTTTACTGTGTTACAAATTCATATTAGAAATAGAGTGTCCATGACATTCTAATGTATAAAAGTGTCAAGGACATAATGGGTATTTTCAGACGTTACGGGATCGCTGCTCACCACAGTGGGTGTTTTCAGACGTGACGAGATCACAGTGAACCACGCTGAATACCTACATGTGGTCACTGTGCCCTGCACGTCTGTTCGGCGGCCGCCAGATGTTCGCCATGCTGAATACCCACATGGGGTCAATTTCAACCACACTTCCGGGGCTCCCAGCGCGAAAATCCCCAGAAGCGTGGTGAAAGTGATTCCCGGCCAGAACAACAAAAAAGTAATGTCTGGCCAGCGATCACGGCCCAGAATCCCTAGCGGGATTCTTGGCCGTGGTCAAACCGGCCCGACGCTGCGGCGACATTGGCCTCGCCGCCCACCTGTTTCCCCAGAGGACGGGCAGCGAGGGAGCGTGGAGGGGGTGGGGCCATGCGGCCGCACGTTGCGCCGCGCGGCCCCGCCCCCTCCCTGATTCCCCGCCGGGATCCCCGGCACGTCTGTTTGCCATGCCTGGGTGATCCCGGCGGGGAATCTCTGGGTTGCTTTCGGGACGGGGCGAAGCCACCCCGTCACATCTGAAAACACCCATTGAATCACAGTGGATCCCGTGTGGTGGCAGCAATGGCGGTAACGTCTGTTTGAGCCCCACCAGATGTTCTCCACGGTGAATTCCTGACCGAGTTCAAAGGTAAACACGGTTCTGGAGGTGAGGCCAGCCTCACCTCCAGAACTGTGGCTAGGCTGGCCACGATCCAGGATGGCACACGATCCAGCACACCTGCAGTCCTGCAACATGTATAATACAATGTAACACCCATTTTATCAGTGTTAGAGAGTCTGTGTGAAAAGGGCCTATCTTTTCACCACACACACAAAGCAAGTCACTACTGCTTCATGGCAGGAGGTCTCCTTTTTAAATTTCTCCTCTTTCCTGCCTCCACATTGCTGCTCCTGCCCCTTGTTTTCCCTCAACAGAGGAAGAACTGCACAAGACCAGAGATACAGGCAATGGCATCAGGTGACAGCAGTAAAGGGCTGGAAACTACTCTAAATTTGAGGGGAGAGTAGGGAACTTATGGAAGATCAGCAGAACACCAGAAATTTGAACTACAAAACATAAAGCAGAAGGCTAAATTACAGCATGTCGGTATATATTATTTTCCAACCTAAAGTCTATTGTGGTTGTTCTCCACAAATCCCATTTCACCAGGTATTTTATTACTCATTGGCAAGCAATGAGAAATTCAGCTGAAAGTTTAATACATCACAAAGGATGAGCAAGATACAGCAGGAGGCATGGAAGACATCATACAGCTGTGTGACCCAGTCTCTGATTCCGCTAGGGGCTCTCCTCTGTTTATGATGTCCCCTCCCACAAGGCGGACAATAAAGCTGAGAAATTTGCATTCTCTTCCTCCAGTGCCACTGGATTACCTTCAACCCTGGGCTTGGTGGGCAAGTTGTACAAGAGTATTTACCCAGTGATTTTATTTTTGTTAAATGACTCATGGTTTTAAGTGTTTGATTAAAGCCTAACATCATAACACTCATAATAAAATTCTAGAAACCGGTTTGTACTATTTCCCCCCCTTTTTTCACCTTCTTACCGCCCCCCCAGCCCACCATTTGCAGAGAAAAGTATGGAGATAGGACTACAATGTAGCCAAAATATTTTAAACTAAAATAATTCGAAGGAAGCAAGAATTTCATTTTAAATTATCAAAATCTTAAGATTGAAAATCCAGTCTCTTGATTTTGGGGAACAAAGTGGGGAGGATCATGTTTTTTAAAAATTTATTTTTATTTTTGACATTTGGGATTGATAAACTTAAGCTTTCATCTTTCTGTCTTTTCAGCTTGTAATTGCTATGATCAGCAATATAAGACTATCCGCTATATATAGATGAATTGCCATTGTTTTGTTTACAGTAATACTTCGCAGTGCAGTGCTTACCCTGAAGCCATAGGCCACAGACAGACTCAACTGGTTTTCATCCAGTGTCTGCTTTTATGACTGATTAAAATTAAACTGATCCTCAAAGTTCTTCCAAGGGACAAAGTTATTCCACTTCTAGTGGTAACCGAATAGTGGTTCATGTCCATTTTTTCAGAGTCAATTGTCGACGCACCCCAAAAGAAGATGAGGACACCACAGGTGGGTTTAAACGCCGCACTCTTTATTGATTAACCAAAAAGAGGGGAAGGGGCAATCCTCCCACTTCCCCCTTTGAACTGGGGTCCTAGCTCTCCTGACTGTTCCTAACTGTTAACCCAACCACAGGAGGTTCCCGTCCCGCACCTGGCACTATCCTGCTTGCCTGGTGCCCTTCTTCCCCACGTTCTCGGGTTAAGCCTGAGGGGACTCCTCCTGTGCCCTACCTTACCCAACTTCTTAACTTACCCCGTACCCTGATCACCGGGTTTCCCCGTGCCGGAGCAGGTTGCTGATACCTACCCCCCAGCCCTTTGGGGGCGGGGGGTTTAACCAACAAGGGTGAGGACACCGTAACCTACTGTTGGCACATAGTCTGCCCAGCAGGTTCGGCTGCTCACCTCTTGCCCTTAGGCTGACCATACAGTGGACCGCACTGTATGGCTATGCATGGCCTATGCCCATCTCTTAAGGAGATGTTCCTAATCATACTATACTGTCAACTTCAACTTCTAACAATTGGCCTGAACTCAGCCCACCGCCACCAGAACTGCCAGCTTTGCTTGGCTGGTTCGCCGCCAAAACTCTCAACTTTCCAGGATCTCCATTAACCGGTGTTTTAGGACCTCGAGGTACAAGCTGCAACCCGTATCTGATAGGTGGACACCATCGCTCCTGAATAACTCGTCCCTATCATGCTTGATACTGTCGTGACGTATGAACGTCCCCTCTACTCTTTGCAACCAATTCCCAATTTCGCTATTCACTCTCTTCCTAGCCCCGTCTACCTGCCCTGGGCACTGAGCAGTAGCCCACACTCTCCTCTGCAGCATTTCCAACCATACCAATGTGCACCCTTGGAATCTTTCCTGGACTTTCTGCAAGTCAGCTTTTACTCTCTTAGTCAGCCACAGCCTCGTACCCTTAGGCAGGTTGTTCTCCCCTAAATGTATTACGAGCACTGCAGGTGCTGGGAATATTTTGTTTGCTGCAGTCAGCATTGGGAGCAATTGCTCCCACAGCATTCCGCGCCTACCTACCCAAATAACCTCAGCCCGGTCACTTAGGCCCAGCTGGATACCCCACCCACTGCGTGCAGCCATCTTTCCTGCCCAGTGCACGATGCTGTGGCCGACGATCCATACCACCTTCTGTCCCTGCAGAGCTGACATGTCTGCAAGAGAAATCAGAGTTAAGCTGTTGCCTTCGGTGTCCTCAACTGTCCACACACTCTTGCGTCGGTGTTTCTAATATACGTGCGGTACACGCCGGACCGCCATCTCCCTATCCATTGTATCTGGTCCCTAGGCAGCGCCATGCTTGCCGCCACTGATGCTGCCCCTATTCGAAAGGAGTGTGCACTATAGCAACCCGTGTCGGCCAACCTTCCTCACACACATGTTGAGGACTGTCCCGAATTGATAGTGCGTCAGTGGGGTCCCATCCTCGTGAACAAACAAGGGACCCGCCCCCTTTGGGTGGGACACCAAGTAGTCTCTCATTTCTCCCACCGGGCAAAGCCAGGTGTCTCCCAAGGCG
This sequence comes from Sphenodon punctatus, assembly GCA_003113815.1. Taxonomy (NCBI): domain Eukaryota; kingdom Metazoa; phylum Chordata; class Lepidosauria; order Sphenodontia; family Sphenodontidae; genus Sphenodon; species Sphenodon punctatus. The sequence goes on along the minus strand of QEPC01000820.1, from coordinate 757,370 downwards.
CAAAGCCTGACTAACTGGCCTCTTCCCATTTGGTCAGTCTTTGACTTTCATAGGTGTAACAGGAGGATATCTCGCTGCCAAGCCAAATCGTGGATTTGGAGGGCCCTACCCGACTTATCCACCCTGGAGTCAGGGGCCATCTCACTGATCCTGAAGGCCCCAAATAGGGCTACCCAGAATACAGCTGTAAAAAGCACTACTTCACTGCAGAAGTGACACACAGAATACAACGCCCGGCTCATACTAGTCAACACAGCTGGGGGGTAATGGGGGCCCTGGCATCCGGTGCTTGGGGGGTGTTTTTGGCCTAACTCTCCTTTAAACAGCTCATTAAAAAAGCCATTGTCAGGAGATGGGTGGCCTGCTAAATGGCTTGTGAAAGAAATGGCCGCTATTTTGCCCACAATTGTCCCTGGTGCCAAATCTCGTTGCCTGAGCTGCATCGCAAACTGCAGTGTGTGTCCCTCAGGGATGGGGAATCCTAGTTCCCAACCTTTCTCTGACCTGTATTCCTGGAACTCGCTGAAAGCCTTTTCATACGCCCGCCTGGTTCTAGGTACGAGGGATCCCTGCACTGCCTGATATAATTCTAGAATTCAAGGCTCCACATGTCCTTCAGGAATGGATCGGGGTCTTCCCTGGTGTCTGGGGCCAGCTGGCGAAAACAGTCTGTCTGAAATAGAGAAAGGGCATCAGCTATGCCGTTGTTAATCTTGGGCACGTGCCTGGCCACAAACAAAATGTTTCTCCACAGGCATTTGAGTACGAAGTGCCATACCAGCCTCATAACCCTTTCAGATTTCGATGACAGCTTATTGATAACATGTACCACCGCCATGTTATTGCACCAGAACAAGACCCTTCTACTGGCAAATTCCTCCTCCCACAGCTCCACTGCCACTACTATGGGGAAGAACTCCAGGAATGTCAAGTCACGAGTTAGTCCTTGTATTTCCCATGCCTCCGGCCATGGGACTGTGCACCATTTTCCTCAAAAGTAAACCCTGAAACCATGGCCTCCCGCAGCATTGGAGTGTATTTGCAGCTCAGCCTCCAATGGGAGTCACCGCCGCCAGAAACTCACTCCATTATAGCCCTGTAGGAAGGCCTCCCAGGTTGCCAAATCCTCCCGCATCACCTTCATCACCCTGATGTGGTGATGCAGGGGACGGTCGCTTCCAATGTGGGAATATAAGCGAGACATAAATGCCCTCCTGGGCACGATGACTTGGCAGACAAAATTTAGACTACCCATGGGACTGCAGCTGTTTGACCGTTATCTTAGGGGCTACTGCGGCTGCCGCTATCAATTCTCTGAGCGCCCAGAGCTTGTCATCTGGCAATCTTGACAAAGAGCACACCATGTCCAGCTCTATGCCCAAAAAAGTCAACCTGGTCATTAGGCCCTCGGTGTTTTCAGGCGCTAGCAGCACTCCCAGCTCCTTGGTGACCTCCTGAAATGCGCGCATCGCCAGCGCGCATTCCAAGGTCGCCACCCTTCCCGTGAAAAGGAAATTGTCTAAATAATGTGTGATCGAGCTCCGCCTCACGCATTGACGCATGATCAATTTGAGGACCGTGCTAAGCTTCTCGAAGGCTGCACATGAGATGGAACATCCCATGTGCATTGCCTTGTCAAAGTAGAACTTACCCCGTAACTGCATGCCGAGCAGCTCAAAGTCCTCAGGATGCACTGGCAGGAGTTGGAATGTGGACTTAGTATCACACTTTGCAAGGAGGGTCCCCTTTCCAGAGGAGCGCACCATTTCAACTGCTGAGTCAAATTATGTGTACTTCACTTGCAGAGGTCGGGAGGGATTGTATCATTCACCGACTTTGGGGATATCCTAAGAGTGGGGATAGGCAACTTGTCAAATAGGCCCTGTATCCTTCCCTCCCTTACTTCCTTATTGATTTTTTGCTGGACTAGTTGCTCGTTCCCTGTCACTGACTTCAAATTTCTGGCATGCAAATGATAGCGGGGGCCCTCCGTCAGGAGCCTAAAATCCATCATAAATCCTTCTACAACATAATTGGCGGTCACTTGATTGGGGTAGTCACAGGTTGCCATCAGGAAGGTGTCATGCCGTACTGGGGATTGCGCCCTTCCCCACCGGTTGGTTGGTGCTCCCTTGGCTGGTGGGGCCCTGCCTGTTGCCCGCCCACCCCGTTTCTGACCCTATACTGTCTAAACCTACTGCATGTAGAGGCAGAGTGGTCACCTGCACGCTGCATGCACACATGCTTGAATTTTCATTGGGCCTGAAAACACCTACCCTCATCACTGAAGTCCCAGCATGTTGGCCCTACTGGTGGATGTCTTGCTCTGCCGCTCTGTCCTCCTTCCCCTTGGTGTACGCTCCCAGCGCGGGAGAGCACATACCCACTGTCAGATCACGGGGCGTACCTGGAGCAGCTAATACATTCCAGCCATATGTCGTGGGCATGCATATCCCACCGTAACTGCGGATTGTTGGCTGCCCTACATCGAAACGATTTGTCGTAGTGCAGCCATGCTCCGGGTCCTCCTGTATCAAAAGCTCAGCACACAATGTCCGAGTATTTGATCATTTCCAGTCCCTGCTCTGGAAATTTAACCAGCATCACCCCCATGTAAATAGTGTATGCAGCTGTCCAGTTAGGTCAGGTGCGCTCAGCCTTTGGCCTTTTAAACCTTTCTATTTCCTTCCTCTCTTCCTTATCGTTGGGGTCAGGGATGGGATTGCTGAAAAGGAGGGTGAATATGTCTATATATTCACCACTCCAGATCTTCTCTTTAGTGACATGGAGCAAATGCTCCCCTACCAGGGCCGACATGTCAACATACCCACCTGACAGAGGGCAGGGCTCCTCCTTATGTTCACAGCACCACCAGGCCCTACCCGTGCAGCACTGCTTTGCCCCCACACCTGTGCTGCAGCCCTGTACTTGTGGGCCGGGCAGTGCCCACAACCTTCAGCCTGGCATTGTGTTCCCTACCCCCCATGTGATTCCACCCCCCCGCTCCCCACATGGGGAACACTTGCCCCTCCACCAGTCCCCATGCGTACACATTACTGCAGGGGTGTCTTGCTCCTGATATCTATTGAGCCCTGATCCCCATTGTTCACCGTCCCCCTCCCACCAGCAGTGGTCAACCTGCTCACCTTCGTGATGTTCGGCCTAGGACCACCGCTGAGACCCGTCGACCCCCGTTGCCTGTGCTAAGCTACCTCCAGACTATCAGTCAGCGCCTGCATCCCCTCCCAAAGCACCTTGATTTGCACTTGGCAGCTAGATGGGAATTCCTCTCTCCGTCTGCTGGTCCCTAGCTCTTCATCTCTGTAACAAAATGGCAGGGCCCGATGCTGCCCACATCCCTGGCAGCATGGGCCCCCCTGCTGCCTTGGACAGAGCAGCCCGCAGCCTCACTCAATGTCCCTGCCTGCCTGGAATCTCCCACATCGCAAACCTCACATTCAGCCACTTGCCCCCGGCCACCCTCCAGTTCCTCTATGCAGGGCTAGTAACCTGATAACTGGGCCTGCATTATTATTATTATTATTTATTATTAAACATTTATAAAGCGCCAGTAACAACCTGGCGCTGTACAGAACATATAATCAGTTGCGGTCCCTACCTGTGGCTTACAATCTAAAAGACAAGGAGGGGGAGACAGGAGAGGGGACAGCGGGAGAGACATGGGAGAAGACAAACAAACATTCAGGCGGATGCGAAGTCTCAGGTGCGTGTACTTGGCTTGGTTACAAGGTGGTCGGTAGCAGCAGTCAGCAGGGGAGGGCTGACAGTAAGAGCAAGGGGAAAGACTAGAGGGCATCGGGAAAGGCAGCATGGAAAAGGTGGGTCTTGAGGAGGGATTTGAAGGAGCGGAGGGAGGAGGCGAGGCAGACGTCGGCAGGGAGGGAGTTCCAGGCATGCGGGGCAGCGAGGGAGAAAATACAGCCTCCTGCATGGCCCCGCCCAGCTGGTTCCCCTTGACCTTGGCCCCTTTGGGGGGGGGCCTTTGTGATCCGCTTTGTGGGGGCTTTACCCTGGCTCTGGCACTTGCAGGGGGCCATTTGGCTTCACCCAACACACCCTTGCAATCGCCCCCCCCAGGATGCCCCCTGCTCGTGTCCCCCTTTCTGAGGAAGGGGTGTGTGTGGGCCACGCGAATTAGGCCGGTTCTAAAGGGGGGGGGCTTCCACAAGCCCATCGGAGAGAGAAGGCTTCCCACATAAGTTCCCCTTCCTGAGGGCACCCCCTACCCTCCAGGCACAGGCCTGCCCAATTGCTTCACTTCTGAGGCAATTCCCTCATATCAGGCCTGGGTCCAGGGGATCCACATGCCCTCTATGGTGGTTCCCCTCCTTTTGGAGGGGTGGGGAGTCCCAGGGGGAGGGGGGGCACACATGCCCTTTTTCAACAGTGGTCCCACCCTCCTGACAGAAAGAGAACTGGGAGGGGTTAAAGAAGCTGGGGGGTTGTTCCACAAGCCCTCTAAGGCAGCTCCCCCCAACTGGCAGGGAAGCAGCGGCTCCACAAGCCCTCTAGGGTGGAAAACATCAAGGGGGGGCAGGCTTGCCCCGTTCCCCAGCAGCAGAGACCCTAGGCCTGGGGCCGTTGTGCCGCACTTGGCCTATACGCTGCCCCCTGCACCTCCTTGCTGCCATTTTCAAGCCATGCCACCGTGAATGTTCTTTTCCCTGCTCCGCGCCCAGCTGAATGAGGCATGCGAGCAGGGAAGCTAAAATGGCGCCCAGGAGTCCTGGCTCCCACGAGAGTCCCGGGCGCCTACAGTTTGGTTGCCAGGCAACCTTCGGTTCCCACCCCAGACTTCTTTATGTGGCCGTCCACCCCTCCTCGCCTTCTTTGTTGGAAGGAGGGGACTTTGAAATGGGCACAATTTGTCAGTTACTATTTATTTATTTATTTATTTATTGAATTTTTACCCCGCCCCTCCTAAAACAGCTCGGGGAGGCTTACAATCAAAACAAAATACCAGTATTAAAAAAATCCGTCTATAAAACATATTAAAACACTTATAAAAAATCCAACCATTAAAACAGGACTAGGGAACAACAACAGAATAAAACAATAAATAAGGATGAAGGGGAATAAAACCCCTCCACCCTCCCCCCCCCCCAAAGGCCTGGGCGAACAGCCAGGTTTTACAATTTTGCCGGAATGTTAAAAGGCTTGGGGCCAGGTGAGCTTCCTCCGGGAGGGCGTTCCAGAGGCATGGCCTGGCTACTGAGAATGCCCTCTCCATTGTGGCCCCCCGCTTAACATGGGGGACCTCCAAGAAGGCACCCCCAGCAGACCGAAGGAGCTGCTCTGGGGTGCAGAGGGCGAGGCGGTCCCTGAGGTATGAGGGGCCCAGACCGTGAAGGGCCTTATAGATCGGCACACTATTGGCAACCAGTGCAGAGTCCGGAGCACTGGTGTTATGTGTTCCCGATGGCTCGTCCCCGAAAGGAGTCAGGACGCCGCATTCTGCACTAGCTGCAGCCTCCAAACCAGGAACAAGGGCAGCCCCACGTAGAGTGCATTACAGTAGTCCAGCCTCGAGGTGACGAAGGCATGGATGAGGGAGGCCAGGTCCGGGCCAGAGACGTATGGGCGCAGCCCCCGCACCAGACACAGCTGGCAAAAGGCAGCCCTCGCAACTACCTCCACCTGCTGCTCCAGGCGGAGATCCGCATCCAACACCACCCCCAGACTCCGAACCTGCTGAGCCATGGGAGGGCGAACCCCCCCCCCCCAATCAGGGGGGCCAACACCTCCCTCACTCTCCCCAGCAACATCACCTCCGTCTTATCGGGGTTGAGCTTCAGTCTGCTCTGCCACATCCATTCCGCCATGGCCCCCAAACAGTGGGATAGCAACGAGACAGCAGGGTCTGGGTCAGTTGAAAAAGAGAGGTACAGCTGAGTATCGTCAGCATATTGGTGACACTGCACCCCGAACCCTCTCACGACCTCCCTCAAGGGCTGCATATATACATTGAATAACTATATAATTTACACCATAGATATTTTCTTTAGCTCTAATGTGATTGATCTAATGGTCTTCTACGATGAGCATGGCCCGTGGAGTAGAACATCTTCTCCTTTTGACTTTGCTTCTTTGCTCATGGAAGTCCTCCGCTGTGCCACCTTACCCAACCATCCTCATTTTAGTCTCGCTGTGTGTAAACACAAGTGTAAAGAAAATTAAAGGGCTACTGCCTTAGAAAATATGCTTGCATGAATGAACTCTATGACCTATAACTTTAAATTATGCAGGCTTTACCAACACCTGAATAGAGGGGATACAACTGGTTTCTTTATACCTCTTGAAGCCAACACTTATGATATCATGCATTAAAAGGATTCCAGCATTTGCTTGTCCCTTTCTACTGATTAGGGAGCATTGAGCTATTATTGATTATTCCCAAGTATTATTCAGTTTATAATAAAATAAAGTTTGTCTTTAGGGATGTGCGAATGCAGTTCGGAAGTATGGGGTTTGGCCCGAACTCGGGGTGTTCGGCCTGTTCGCAAACACCCTGAATCCGAACCGACCCCCGCCCGAACTGACCAACAAAGTTCGTGTTCCGAACGCATTTGGGAGGGGGGCGGGGGACAGGGATAAACTTGGTTTTCCCTCCCCCCTCCAGGCTGTGCGGGTGAAGGGGTGCTGGGGAGCACCTCCCCCCCCTGCTGAGCCTGGGATTTATTTTTTTTAACCCCCCCACCCCAGGGATTGCCCTACCTGGTAGTGCCGGGGCTCTGGCTCTGGGTCTGGTGGCGGCACCGGCAGCAGGTCCGGAACTCTTCAGGTCACTACTAGGACTTCTGGGTCAAACCAGAAGGCCTAGTAGCGGCCTGAAGTGCTCCGTCCGGAGCACTGCCATTGCTGCCACTGCCACTACCAAACCCAAACCCCAACCTACCTGGTGGTGCTGGGGCCCTGGCCCTGGGTCCGGCAGTGGCAGTGCTCTGGAGCGCTTCAGGCCGCTACTAGGCCTTCGGATTTGACCCGGAAGGTCTAGTAGCAGCCTGAAGCACTCCGGAGTGCCACCGCTGCCGGACCTGCCACCACCACCATGTAGGGCACCACCATGTAGGGCAATCCCTGGGTTGGGGGGTTAACAAATTTTTTTCCCAGGCTCAGCAGGGGGGGGGGTGCTCCCCGGCGCCCCTTCTGCCCACGCAGCCTGGAGGGGGGAGGGAAAACCACCCCCTGCCCAAAAGGCTCCCCCAAACAGGCTCCCCCAAACAGGTTCGACCCAAATGGGCCAAAACAAACAGTTTCGGTCAAACCCCGAATGGGCCGAACCCCAAACCCCCGGGGGTTCGCACATTCCTATTTGTCTTTGCATTATCCACATCATGCATATTAGTGTGGCTATTCATGTGTGTGTGCATGTTTATGCAGTTGTGCATGACTGTTGCTTCAGTGCTAGAAGGATTGTCTGTTATTGTGAAAGCAAGGCACCTAACACTATTGGTTATTTGGTACCCAGTGCTTGGTTCACTTTGACACTACTATTCAGCTTGATGGTGTGCCATAATGAAGCAGCCAGATGAGACTGGGAGGAGAGGCTACTATGCCTTGGGTAGCCTTACCCATCCCTGGGCAGCAAGGCCATTCAATGCAGTGCATCGTGTGGCTGCCCCGGTGACAGTCAGATGTTCCCCACCCTAGGGTGGGGTGAACAGTTGCCTGCTATGTGATGTGTCCTCAGAAAAATTCTGAAGAAACTTTGTGGAGAAGTCTTGTCCCACATGGGGTAAGGCTGCCCATGGCATTGCAACCCGTGTGGCCTAGCCCCTTCTGTCCACCACGCACAGAGCTCCATAGGGAGGCTATAAGTAGTAGGTTCTGGCTCGTGTCATGCATGGCCCACATCACAGCCGGGGGCAGGATTTTGATGTGGCTGCAGGAGGGAGGCAGGGCAGAGCCTGGTGCATTCTCATTTGACCAGCATCATGGCTCTCTCTGGCTGTGCTAGCCAGACAGGGGTTGGCTCTTCCACTTCTCCATGACTGTATGACTGGTTCCCTGTGCCTGCCCCACAATGTGGCAGCAGCAATTACCTGGCACAGGGCCGCGTGGAGATTGGGCCCTCTCCACTTGTGTGGTCTCACCCACTATTGTAGGAAAGGGTGGTTGGGAACAGTACTAAATAACATTGCTGAAGTGAACAAAATAAATACCAAATAAATGAAGTAACTGAAATACCAAAGCAGAGTTACCAAAACAAATATTCAGATCCACAAACAAAATGGGAAGCAAATAGCCCTTTGTATCTGCTTCATTAAAACAGATACAAATACCATGAATGTATCAGATTTAGTATTGGTTCTGAATATTTCAGCCCCATAGCACCTATGTGATCAGAGTGGGAGCATCTCCTTCCACAGACCTCGCTGACCCAATCTACTCCTGTGTGGCTTGCCTTTACAGGGAGCACTATTTAGACATACAGTCAAATTGTTCTTCGTTCTATATGCATAGACTCAGAGAAAATTTGTTTTCCTGTTCTTGCACATCTCACATAGAAAGCCATGGACAACTACAGTCTCAGTGCTCACAAGATTCGGGTACTGCTCTACTCCTTCACCCCTAATGGTGGGTCCAGATCCCACCAAAAGGCATGTGTTGACTAATTCCCTGACCTAACTCTGCATTATTCTTCCCTCCACCTCTTCTTGGGAGAGTGTGGCTCTGATGCATTCCCAACGGATTATGCATAAACAGCCCAGTTTAGTCCAGAATATTTAGAATAAGATTTTTCTCTGCAGATTGATGAGGGATGGACATTGTCACATTGAAGAATATCAACAGACTGAAGAGCCTGTCACTCTTGATCACACCCAATACATCACTCCATGGTTCCACTTAGCAGCACCTTTCAAACAATATTCCAACAGTATCTCCAGGGGCAAACAGACAAAGTGATTTGAATGATATCTTTTATTGGACCAAGCTTTCAGGACAGACAGGGCCCTTACTCAGGCATGTAGCGTAGTCAGTAGGAATATATAAAATAAGCAAATGTAGGCCATCTATATATATATAAAGGGGCATGGAATAGGTGAGAGTTGATAGGACAAGGTAGCAGGTGGGGGGGGGCGGAGAGAGAGAAAGAGATGTGCCAGACATTTTGAAACAGCTGTAAAACAAAATAAAGGGGTAAATAAAAAGAGTAGACAATAATTCTCTCACTCTCTCAGAGATGGCAGAGCTAATTTAATTTTGGACCAAGCTACATTCCCCTCCCCTCAACTTCAGTCCCTTTTAGTCTCTACCCCTTTTGTGAAACATGCTCTGCCTTTTCTTGCTTTCATAAATATATTTATTTATTTATATTTATTTATAAAATCATTTACTACCACACCACTCCTGCTCCAAGAAGCCCGGGACGACTTAGAACATTAAGACACATAAAATCAATAAAACCAAAAAATACAATAAAATACAATAAAAAGAGAAGGCCCAAAACCAAAACTACCTCTCTCCCTCCCTACACCCCATGTCCCTTGCCAAAAGCCAGGCGGAACAGTCAGTTTTTACACATATGATGGAAGGAGGGGAGATCCAGGGCCACCTGGGTCTCCACCAAGAGGGAGTTCCACAGCCTAGGTGCGACCACCGAGAACACCACAGGGGGAAAACAAGAAGGGCACTCCCAGCAGACCATAGAGGCTGCTCCAGAGCATGGAGAGCGAGGTGATCCTGCAGGTAAGTCAGATCAAGGCCATATAGGGCTTTATAGGTCAAAACCAATACCATGAATTGGGCCCGGAAGACTATAGGCAGCCAGTGCAGAGCCCGGAGCACCTGTGTAATGAGCTCATGGTAGCCCATCCCTATAAGGAGATGGGCTGCTGAATTCTGGACTAGTTGCAGTCTTCAGACCGTCACCATAGGTAGCCCCATGTACAGTGCGTTGCAATAGTCCCATCACGAGGTAATGAAAGCATGGATGATGCCTTCAGCTGTATGTTTCAGATGTCACACCACATGTAATTGGTGAAACGCATCCCTCGCCACAGCCCTCACCTGGGAATCCAGGCGGAGCTGAGGATCAAGGAGCATGCCCAGACCTGGGATATCAGCAGAGGGTGGACCCCATCAATGATGGGAACCATCACATCCACTGCCCTTCCCACCGCCATCACCTCCGTCTTTTCGGGATTCAACTTCAGTCAGCTTGCCCTCATCCAATCCCCAACAGCCGCCAGACATCGGGTAAGCACTGAGACGGCCGGGTCTGGGTCAGATGAAACTGAAACGTAGAGTTGGGTGTCATCAGCATATTTATTTATTTATTTATTTATAAAAGATTTCTATCCTGTCCCTCCTGCCCACAGGGCAGTTTGGGATGGTGAACAACAAGTCAAAAGCCGGGTGGAACAGCCAGGTCTTACATAAACGTCAAAATGACAGGAGAGTGGGGGCCAACCGAGCCTCCTCCAGGAGCGAGTTCCACAGCACAGGGGCAGCCACCAAAAAAGATCTAACATTGGTGGCCACCCATCTCACCCAGGGAACCTCCAAAAAGGCTCCCACGGACAATCTCAGAGGTTGCACGGGCACATGGGGAGTGAGACAGTTCCACAGATAAGTAGGGTCCAGGCTGTGAAGGGCTTTAAAGGTGAAAACCAGCACCTTGAACCTGCCCGGTGCTTTATAGGCAGCCAGTGCAGAGCCCAGAGCACTGGTGTCATGTGCTCCCTGCGACCCGCCCCCGTAAGGAGACGGGCTGCAGCATTCTGCACCAGCTGCAGCCTCTGGACCAACTTCTCGGGCAGCCCCACCTAGAGCACATTGCAGTAATCCAGCCTCGAGGTGATGAAGGCATGGATGACAGTGGCGAGGTCAGAGTCTGAGAGATATGGTCGAAGCCGCCGGACAAGTTGTAACTGCCAAAATTGATGACACTGCACCCCATACCATCTCATGACCTTGCCAAGTGGCTGCATATACACATTAAACAAGAACAGGGACAGAATAGAACCTTGCACAACACAAACATGTGAGGTCCTGTGGCGATGAAGAACAATCCCCTAGCACCACATACCAAGTTCTCCCAGCCAGGAAGGAGCGGAACCAGTCAAAGACGATCCTGCCCACTCCAGCTCAATCCCGCAAGCGAGTCATCAACAACTCATGGTCAATGGTATCAAAAGCAACCGACAGACAAAATTAGAAGAGTTGAACGACCTTGATCTAATTCATGGTGAAGGTTGTTGACCAAGGTCACAAGTGAAGTGTCCGTGCCATAGACCGGATGAAAAGTGGACTGAAAGGGATCCAGATAACCAGTGTTGCCTAGATACCCCTGCAGCTGCTGGGCCACCTAAAAAGGGAAGGTTAGAGACTGGCCGATAACTGGTGAGGGAATCAATGTCAAGTGATTTTTTTTTAGCAGAGGCCGCACCACTGCCTCTTTCAGGTAGCCCGGCAATCTGTCCTCCCAAAGGGAGGCATTGATCACCCCCACCAGCAACAGCTCCACTGTCTCCCGGCTGGCCTTAACTAGCCAGGACGGACACGGGTCAAGTTCATAAAAGGTGGCCCTAACAGCCCCAAGAACATCCCCTGCCCCACTGGATGACACCAACTGAAATTGATCCCACAAAACCAGACAAGGTGAGGCTTCCACAACCTTTGGTTCACCCACTGCAATGTGTGGTGTCAAAGTTGTGGTGAATCTGAGTAATCTTCTCTGCAAAATAATCACCAAACATGTCACAACGGGCATTATATACCTCTGATTCCAGGCAGAGGGAGGGAGGACCGACCAACCCCCTCGCCACCTGGAAAAGCTCTGCTGGACAAGATTTTGCAGAGGCTATACAGGCAGCAAAAACCTCCTTTTTTGCTGCCTTTACAGCTACAGCATAGGCACATAAACTGGCTCTATGTTGCAATCTGTTAGCTTCAGCAAGTGAACAGAGCCACCGTCGCTCCAACCACTGCCCTTCCTGCTTAAGCAACCTCAGGCCCTCCATTAACCACGGAGGCCTGAGGAGCTGTCACCAAGGAAGCGGACACCTCAGAACCATCCGGTCAATGGCCTCCAACAGCCAGGAATTCCATAAAGCCATGAGGTCATCGAGCAGGCAGTCATCAAGGTCAGAGGGTAACTCCCCAAGAGCTTTCCAGAACCGCTCTGGTTCCATTAGTATCTGGGGGGTGAACCATCCGAATCAGTTACGTGTATATACAACTGCATGCATATTTATATATACCCATTCATGTAATTAAAAAAGAGCTACTTACATGGATCATCATATTCAGTGGAAGGCTAGCTCACAAGCTGGTTGGTTAAAGACACAATTGAGCCCTTAAAACATAATGAGTACCAACTATACAATCAGAGAGACAATAATGCAGCAAATAACCAAGACTAGGGTGCATGGTGCAAATGGACTCTTAAGAAGACTGATACAGCGGCTACATTTGTTTGAAAATCTCTAACTCCTAATTGAAGCAGTTCAGTGAGCTGCATCCTGTTAGTACACTGGCATATTCTAACATGCCAAGACACTCTTAAAACACTTAAACATGTTTGAAAGCATCAGTGACTTCTTTCTCTGCACCTTAGGCTAAACACAGTTAAACAGCAATTGAACGTATCTCAAGAAGCATTTACTGCCCCAAGGCTTGGACCGCTGTCATCCTGAATGCGGCATGATCATGTTCCGTAGAGACATTGCATGCCATCTCTAAAGCAGTCTTGCTGAATAAAGTCAAACACAAATCTGCTATTTGAGACAGGCAAACGACACTATAATAATAGTCACTAGACTCCTCTTTACAGACAAAAATAATAAAAAGGATCAGAGGCATAGAAAGGCTTCCATATGAGGAGAGATTGAAAAGATGAGGAATATTTCATTCAGGAATGAAATATGGCCGCTTTTAGACGAGCGGCGCTCAATTGCGCATCGCCATTGCACATATTTTGAAATACCCGCATGATGTAATTTGACGAGACGGAAGTGGGTTATTATGTGCATATTATGATGGTGGCGCATTTTTAAAGTCCGCGAATTAAATAGCTTGATTGTGAGCTATTTAATTTGCGGACTTTAAAAATGCGCCACCACTGTAATATGCGCATAATAACCCACTTCCGTCTCGTCAAATTACATCGTGCGGGCATTTCAAAATATGCTCAATGGCAATGCGCAATCGAGCACCGCTCATCTAAAAGCGGCCTATGACAGAAATGTATAAATGAATGAAGGGCAAACCTATTTCCTCCATTGGCACACCAGCACAATGAAGCATCCAATGGAAGTGATCGGTAATTGTTTTGAAACTGATAAATGCAATGCATGTTTAAGTTGCCATTGCCACATGGTGTCACTGAATCCAAGAGCTCAGGAGGATTGAAAAAAGTATTGGGTCGCAATTTTTGAAATTAGGCACCCAACACCCATTTATAGTCGATTAAAATTTAGCACCCATTTCCCTTTGGTGTTACTGAAAGTCTCCCCCTAGATACTTAAAGGAATAAAGAGAAAACCAAAATAATGAAAAATGTCATTCCTCAAGTTATGCTTTCCGTAGATGTATCTTATTTTTCTGAGGGACGTATCACCTTTACCACATTTAGGAGGTAAGCTTCCATTTCTGGGTGACATGGTGGAATTGGGTGGCTTGCCAAGTGCAGAAGGTTAAAGTGGATGATCTCGTGATCCCTTCTGACCTTGATCACTGTCTGTGGCTATGAATACAGTTTTCCTAATTGTCCATTATAAGAATTCTTAAATCATCTTCTGAAGCATTAGATACTGGTTAATAGTCTACTAGTCTGATCTGATTTGTCTACTATCTTTAAATATTGCCATGACCTAACCAACACTGCAAATTAAACCTGTTGCAAATAATCTTCCCCATCAGCTTTGGCTTCTTCTCAGGCCACCATAATTGCCTCCGCTTTCCCCTTCCCCTCAGGGGAACGGTGGACAGCAGGAGGCTCCTTGCCGTGCCCGATTAGCAGGGAGGCAGGGCAATCGGGGAGAGGTTTCCCGCCTCGGGGTTGCAGCAATCCCCCAAGGCGGGAAAAAGAAGCGGCGGCCACACACAATTGCCATCCCGGCCGGGGTTGCTACAGCAACCCCGCCTGCCGGGATTGACTCAGACAACACCACGTGGGGCACGCCTGATGGGCGTGACCCAAATTTAGTTAGGAAGACGGAGCTCACGGTCCCACTTGTGGCCGGAGCATCGAAATGGTACCCACCCAACCCTTCCCCTCACACTGTGGATTATTATCGGCCGCCAGTGGGGCCAGGAAGGAATTTTTTCGGGAGCCTTAAACTGACCCAAATGGGCCCTGTTTTTCGCCTTCCTCACAGTGTGGGATATTTGGTCAGTCCGTTGCCCTTAGAATTGGGGGTGTTGTGCTGTTTGTCATTGTCGCACTCGACAGGGGTCCAGTACTATAGGTTAGAATAGGATAGATAGGTCATAAGTAAGAGTGATCTCCTTAAGAGATGGGGAGACCCATTCGCGGGAATGCAGGGTATAGCAAGCGGCGGGGCAGCCTCCCTGGGAGGAGCATCGAGCGAGGGCGGTAGGGGCAAGTATGGTTCCCTGTTGGCAGGCGCCCTCATCCTTACTCAAGTTTGAGAGTTTATGGTCCCCCTCACCTGTGGCTGGTGTCACTGAGAGGGGGAGACGTTATAGACATGTTGTGGGTGGTAATCAAGGGTACATCGGAACCACCCACGGGGTTTTTTGGTTCGATCGGATTTTTTAAGAAACAGTACTGGACCCGTATCGCATTAGGCGATTACCCCCCACCTGAATGATGATTACTATTTGGTTAAATAAAGAGTGCGGCCATTCAAATCCCAATCGTGTTGCCTTGTCTCCTTTCAGTGCGTCGGCAACAGGAACAGTGTCTTTGTAGAAAATAAAATACAGCTATAGGCTGTGATTCTTTCCCTAGGAATCTGTATGGGGCCTTCATTGTATGTGTCTCCAGTCCCTGCCCAGACTATACCACCTCCACGAATTCCATCTCCACCCCATCAAAAAGCAGCTCCAGAACTGCTGATACGCACAGAGAGCATGATCCAAGGTCTGTCCATGCAGAAGGTGCCCCCAGGAAAGTCCCCTGCCTCCCAACTGTGCCACCAACAGGAGAGGGAGAGGCGGAGCTGAAGTGGCTGCTGCGGTGATGGCACAGTCGGGAGGTGAGGGACTTTCCTGAGGGCACTTTGTGTGGGTACACTGTGCACATGCACAACTGTCATTTTGGTCCATGTGCACGCATGACACACGTGTGTGGTCCTTAGATCAGGGCCTGAATGCAGTACTAACATTATTGAAATCAATAGGACTTTCTCTATTCACTTCAAGGAGGCTAGGTTTGCAATTTGACTCCCCTTCCTTGTGGCAGCCAGGGGCGTAGTTAGGCCCTAATGCAGAAGATGCAATTTTCCCCCCCACTCCCAATAACCATCATTTCTAGTGGCGCCGAGAGGAAAACACAGCTGCACAAGAAAGCATAAGTCTCTAAGGTTCAGACCCTGCCCCAGTGCAGCTGGAGAGTTTGTTCCTATGATAGCTGCACACCCTTGCTCATCCATAGCTCTTCCTTAGGGATCAAGAGGGCTGATTTCACACAAATAAGCAGCGCGTTGCACTAACACAGTGATTAAAAGGTCTTTACAAAGTCAGGTTTGTATCCTTGCTATTACAAAAACGGGCCTAAGTAAAGTGCATAGATGTGAAGTCACAATATTCCCAGGACAGCATTGAGGTCAGGAGTTCTCAGATGTCCTGCCAGACCTTGCTGAGTTAAACACCCATTGGAAAAAATGAGACTTTGCCTAAAAAGTGGAGGAAGGCCTGAGGGGATTTGGCCCACTGTGCATGGTGTAGGATTTAATTTAAAATGAGGCTCTTTAGTAATTTGCAATAAATAACCTTAATAAGGATTTTGCTAATGTGTTGACTGTTTTGCTGATCCTTTTGTATTTAATCAGCTAAAAGGGCATTTTATGCTGGCATTGAGATTAAAAGTGATTCCTAACAATTCTTGCAGTCAGAAGTCCAGTAAAAATACAGTGTAAAGCCCCCATCAAACAGTCACAATGTGAATTAATCAAATAAACAACAAATTAGAGAAGCAGCAGAAACAAAAGGGCTAGTAATTTTAAGTGGAGTATCCTCAGGGTCCAACATGGTAATTAAATAATTTATGCCACACTCCAGCTGAATCCCAACTGTTCCATTACTACCACTTTAGCTGCCTTCATTTTAAATCATGGGTCTGATTCTGTTCTCACTGATGAAAGGGGGTGAATGAATTCACCTGACATTTGTAAAGTTTACACTATTGAAAACCTTAAAAATGGGATACGTATTCCATCTCAGGACTAATGTTAGTTTTATCTGGCCTGCATTTCAGCACACTTTTTGTTTACTTCACAAACAGCTGATATTAGAATGAGAGGTATTTCCTTCCTAGAATATTTTATTAGTCAGACTAGATGGCGTAGCCATTTAGCTGTCTTTGATAAGAGGTAACTACCAAAGAACTAATACCAAAGTAATAAAATTCTGGATTAAACTCTTCTGCTAAACTTGTCTGGCATTTTGGCCACTCTGGTATTTTATTATTTGTCACAGAGGGTGCTAATAAATGTGCAGCTAGCATGCTGGTTATATGTCCAGACAGGGAACACCCCCGGCCGGGTCAGGTCAGGGAACTGAATAAAGGTTCCCACTGATTGACCGGGTTGGGAAGGGGGTGCCAGAAGAGACATGAGACTGGATGGCCCTGCCCCCCACCATGAGCAGCAGCCATGGTTGCCAACAATGGGCAACCATAGTGACCAGTCATGGCGGCCCCTGCACTTGAGCCAGGATGGCAGCACAAATACACACACTTGCCTGGTATGGCCTACTATGGTCCACCTGGGTGGCCTTTGGGTCTGGTCTCTGAGGCCAGTTCCTTCCAAGCCCACAATTCCTGGGCAACCACCTACCTGGTCAGGGGCTGTAGTGGGCTGATATCTGGCAGCTTGCTAACAGATGTGTGGGTAAGACTCTGCCCAGGCGGGCCATGCCAGTCAGCATTTTATATTAGCACTCAAAATTTACTTCAGGGTACTATATGGCAGTTTTTCTTAATTTTTTATTTTTTAATGTGAATTTCTCTTCCCTCCTCACATGCTATGTGCAAGGAGGGTGATTTTCCCTGTCACACTTTAGGAAGAGGAGGCTGCAGAGGGTGTTGGCGGGACCCCTGGTCCCCTTCCCCCTAACCCTCTTTTTTGATTGACCCTTATGGCAGAAAGATTGGGAGGAAAGGGGGATGAGCAGTGCGGGGGATTTGAAATTGAGATGTTGCTGATTTTAGGAATTCCCCCATAGCTTGGGGGTATTCCCCCATAGCTTGGGGACATGTACACTGCAGAGTAAGAGTAATGGTTAATCATACCCAAATCTAGCAGATGTTTATCTAATTATGCAATAAATACAAAAAACCTCCCACTTCTTAATTTAGTACGTTTACTAGTCCCTTGGTATTGCATCTGTAATCCACAGAGAACCACAAGACACAGCATGAATAACTCCATTATTATTTACACGAATAGAGTACAATTCGTGGATTATCTGAAGAGTACAAAGAATCTCTTTCATGATCTTGAGGCCAAAATAAGCATCAGTGGTCAGCAGAGATCTATTTTTAAGTATTATTATTAGCATTAGCAACATCAGCATCGGCATAAAATCATATTTTAAATGTACATAACACTATTGAAATGCTAGTATTAAGCAGAAATATTGCTAGGGCTTTGCATTAAGGTTTCAAGAAAAGAAACACAAAAAAAGACCTGTGTGGTGTTCATTTTTGAAACCCAAACACTAAGGTTTGACTTCCGAGCGAATCCACAATTTCCTGGAAAACATGGTATCAGATGTCAAACTGAGCTCACAAAACTGCATCCATCTCAAAGCTGGCCTGCTTGCTAACTCTCAGCTTAACTGCCTACTTGGGGAGCCTGTATTGATCCTTTCCCACCTGCAGGAGCTGTTGCTGTCTTAGAACTGTGGACTCCAGCACTTGAGCCAGTCCAAGCTCAGTGGAGAGCAGCAATGCCAGGGAGAAATATTGAATCCCAGACAGTGACTCTGCCCCCACCCCTGAGCCAACCACATGTCTTATTCCCCCTCCCCAAGCCGGCAACCTCCCCTGAACCGATGCCCAATTCCCATTTTTTAAACCAGTGACTCCTTCCCTGAATCAGCAACCCCCGTCTAAGCCAGATCCATGCCACGTTCCTACATCCCCAAGGTTAAAAAACAAACCACATCCCACCAAGTCAGCTGTATTTTCCACCCTCCCCCAAACCAGTGTCCCCCCCTTTTAAATTGGTAGCAGATTCAGCAGCAGTTTTAACTGCATTTTCTTTTCCTGTCTGTCAAGGCCTGTCAAATTGGCAGTGTCACTGCACTTCTGCATCAAAATAACCCATATGTAGGGACCTGCATTCATTGTGTTTTCCACATTGGCAGCAATGGGGGAAATGCAGCGACCATGAGCAAAGACACAAATACAAATAAAGAAAATACTAAAACACAAATACAGATACAAATACAAATATTCAAGCCTGTGTATGGCCCCTAAATATTACAATGTCCTATCATGAATTTTCAGTTGTTTCCCCTTAAGTTTAAAATGATCTAAAATTGTTGCTCAAACACCACTGTTTGACTCTTCTAAGCACAAAATTAAAATGAGTTATAAAGACTAACATTTATTAACTCTAATAATAACAATGAAACTCCCTGTGATAAGCACTCTGTTTAATAAACTATTCCAATTCAAAGTCATTTCCTAGATTTTAATTTTCTAGAATTAAGTGTAATTGTTAGGAGTCTACTTTTAATCTGGTTAAATCCTTTGATAGTCTTGGATTTATTTTGATCAGTAAAATGGCAACAGACTTTTGGAAAAAGCAGAACTTATCAGGCTTCCTCAAGTAGTACAAATATTAAGATATATGATGCTTTTAAGCTGTCTAATTGTTCTGCTGGTCCGTCACTTAAGTATTAATCTATAACAGTGTCAAATTACATATATTTGATTTTTTTTTTCAGTAAAATGTGTCTGTGCTTAACAAATTCCTGGCAGAAACAATTCATAGTATAATTAGATCATCCCTCCTAAAAAATTACTTATGAAAATCTGAAAGTGGGTCTCAGAAATTAAATAATTGTATAAATAATCATGTAAAAATGATGGGACTGCGGCAACTTGAAGGGATTGGAGTGTGAAAAACACCCAATTTTGCTGCATTCCAACAATATTATTCTCTTTGTTTAATTCAATGGCACAAACTTTCTTATTATCTTGGCTAAACAGTGGTCGTTGGGTTGGAAAGTTGCAAACAAAAAACCCAATCGTTTAAAAAAATTTCTGACACCCATACTGTATACCTATACTATTATATACTGTCTCTCTCTCTACTGGTTATATTGGAGCTGTTTTAACAAGGGGAAAAAAAACAGTACAAAGTTTCATGGGCAGAGTACTGGGGAACTGTAATGTATGCTGTACGATAATGAAGCTGTTGCTTCTGTTTAGTGTCACTAGGTTTAACCTAGCATGCTATAAAAATGCAATTGGTAAAACTTTCAGTAGTAGCTTGAAGAAACATAAAATTTCTTTAAAGTAGATTTTATGATAAGGAATAAAACCATGTGCATGCCCTTTAATGACAACAGACCGTTTATTTATACGAATATGGACAAGGGCTGTAACAAGTAAAAAACAAATAAACAATTTTGTCAATCTACTAAAATATAATAGTATGAAATGATTTGAAAGCTATATTGGAATGTTCTACACCATTCATCTTTATTCTCCAAATAATCCTTCTGTCTCTACTAGATGATATAAGCAGAGCAAGACCTAATTTTGACTTTTATATCAACACATAGTAACTTCTTATCTGATTATAATCCCTTCCTTGCCATATGTCAAACAGCTTTCAAAATAATTATGACTCCACCACACTGCTTTTCCCTGTTGCTTTCTTGATTAGAGCCTAAGCAAGTGGTTCACATACTTTGCTTGCGCAACCTCCATTTTGAGACTGAAATATAATCCATTGACCCCAGAGACAGCAGCAAACACAATGAGAATATATCAAATATATCAGTCAGATCATATACAGATGGTGCCAATGCATTTGGGAAGAAATCCCAATTTACAATTTGGGAAGTTGTCCTAGGCCATTTTTGCATGTGGAGACTAAAGCCCTTTTCACACAAGATGTCTCCCCCCACCCCTTGCCCACGTGTGCGACTGCGTGGGCGGGGGGAGGGTGTGTCCTGTCTCTTATACACATCTAGATGTGTATAAGAGACAGGCATTGGAGAAAACGGAGGTGCCTCCATGTGTGGAGATGGTTGGGTGTCCATGTAAAGGGCCACCCATGCGGCGCACACCTGCTGCCACCTCCACCCATCCCCCCACACTGCGGTGCCTCCTGGGTCCATGTAAAAAGGCCCTAAGAAGTTGCATGTAACTGACATATATCAAATAGCAGCCATTCTTTCACAAGGAGAGCTTTATAACTCATCACTTAAGTGGACTGTATATAGAGAAATTTGCATATTTTTATGACTTCGTTTAGTCCAAATAATCCTTTTAAAAAAAGTGTAAAGTGTGCTAAATCTAAATCCCTGTCAATGTGTATTCTATTAAAGGAGAAACAATGGTAAGAAACCTCTCCATGCTCTTCGTGCTACTAACGACCTCTAAATAATGCACCATTTAAGCACAAATTTATAAGATTTTGAACAGGAAAACAAATATCTTGAGAATTCTTGTCTTTTTAAATGTGTGTCATGAAAACGTTGCCTTGGAGAATGAAAACTAGCAGTGACCTAAGGGATTCATATAGCCTTCATGCCATGTTAAGATGCTCCGTTTAATTATGTGAATGAAATCCTGGCCAGTAAAAGGGAGACCTAATTATCTGCCCATGATATACCTGTGCGTCTCTGGAATGCACATAGGCATTTAGCATGATCAGACTTCTTTAAGAGCAGAGTCAGGCATGGGATATAGCTCAGTTACATGATGAAATGATAGTAATTCTAGCCATACATTATTTGTGAACTAAGAGATCACTTATGCGATACAATCAGTGAGGATGAATGGAAATTACTGTTTTAGTTTTAATTGTCCAAATCCTGTTGCTAAAGAATATTCCATCACCTCATCCATTGTCCTCACAAGTAGTTTGTCTGGGAAGTAACCAGGGGTGCATGATGCTTGAATACTGATCTTTTTGTCATTCTCTTCTGAAAGAGGCACTTTGACTCCTGAAAGAGGGGCAGTGGAATTCTACCACCGAAGAGGGACGGCCCGCCTAAGTATTTTATTTTATTTATTTATTTACCTTTTTACCCTGCCCTTCTTGGAAAGACTCAGGGCGACTTAAAACATAAAAAATATAAAATCCAATCAAATACATTTTAAACCCCATAAACCCCATATCATCCCAACCAACCTTTTCCCCACCTACCACCCACCAATTCTCCTCTCCAAACCCTTTTACCCAAGCCCATACAACGTATTCACACCTGGCCAAACAGAAAAGTCTTACATCTCCTCCGGAAGATGAACAGGCTTGGGCTGAGGCAGTTCCCCAAGGGGAGGAAGTTCCATAATTGTGGGCAGCAACTGAGAATGCCCCCGTGTGCACTTGTTGTAGCAACTTCATGGGCATTTGACACTCAAAAGAGCATGTCCCTCGCGGACCTCAGAGGTCATGATGGTACCTAGGGGAGGAGGTGGTCTCTCAGATACCTGGGGTCCATGCCGGTTAGGGCTTTATAGGTTACCTTGAATTGTGCCTGGAAGTCTATTAGCAGCTAGTGCAGACTATGGAGCTCTGGTTTAATGTGTTCCCAGCAGCCCGTCCCCAAAAGAAGGCAGGCCACTGCATTCTAAAGCAACTACAGCTTCCAAATAGTCTTCAAGAACAGCCCCACATAGAGCATATTGCAGTAGTCTAGCCTCAAGGTTACGAAGGCATGGATGACTGTGGCCAAAACTGAATAATAGAAAAGGTCACTGCCTGGTAAAGATGTCTGGGTAGTGGGTACTGAACGGGAATTCCCCTAATGTTCCTTTCCCCAAAGAATATTGATATGGTGCTCATATCCATGAAACCATGCTTAGAATCCTAGCTGAGTCATCAAGTATTTCTACTGAGGAGCAGCCTCACAGTCTGCCTTATAGAAGAACACTTTCCATTGAGGACAGAGTCTTGACCAGATTCCACTGTCCTAAAGCAAATAGTTACACAAAAGCCTTCAGATGATTTTATTTCCTTCTTTTTATTGGTATGACATGACAAAAACTTTTCTTGTGAGTAAATATGCGGGAAAGTCTTCACACCTCACAAAACAACAGAATCAGAGAAAGTTAATCAATCTCTTGACTTGATTTAATATGCCCTGTTGAAAGATTTTTTTTGTCATTAACTTTTTATTGATTTTCAGCTGTGTTTACAGATTACAGCATGTGGATTAATTACAAACATCAGCTCAGAATGGTTACGGACTTATGACAGATTTATCTGGGTTACAGTCCATTAGTAATTAAGCATTAAGCACCACAGTAATTCCCTGTACTCCGGATAGTAGTCAGGCCATGTGCAAGTCAAAGGAACGTTACCACACGTGAATGTATCGGAGAATGAGGACATTACTTATAGTGGCTGACAAGGGGAGGGGGGTTAGGGAAGCAAAGAACCAGAGTACCTGAAACTGGACAGAGATAATGAAGAGAGACAAAGGTTGCCAATATAAAAGGGATTATTACAGTTAGATGATCAGGGCCAAAAAGAGAAGGTAAGAAAGAAATATAGCACAAGTGCCAATATCAGGTGGCTTCAATAACGATCCATCCTATTGAAGGGCTGGGGCTCATCAACAGTGTGGGGACCTTTTTAGGGTTTTAGAGTGCTGCAGGCTGGAAGATCATACTTGCCTATCAACAGAGGCGCCTTTGGGCTTCTAACCCCAGGCCCTAATTGTAGACTTCCCCCCTTCTTTTGGTGGTAGTGTTAGGATAGGACTAGGAGCAAAACAGGCCACAGTTGGAGTCTGGGAGCTTGGACAAGGCAGCATCTTAGGCATGCTGGGAGTTTGGACATGGCAGTGTCTTAGTGCAGGTATGCAGAGAGCAGAAGAGACCAAGGAAGGGTCAGCTGCAGTGCATATCCATAGTGGGCCCCTGAATTTACAACACACTATTATATTTCAAAGACAGGAGGCTCCAGAACAGGTCAACAAGTTCTGACTGATATGCGATTCAACGACCATGAAGACATCAGCCACCCTGAGGTAAAGCAGAAATCAAATTGTCTAAGAGATAAGAATACAGATGGAGCTGAACACAAGCATCATAAACAATATGCCCAAACAAAGGGGTGTACTGGAAAACAGCATACCCTCAGCACACTGACTAAATGGGCCCTGAAATGTATAAAAGAGGTTCCCTTCCAACAGAACTTCAGCAGAAGGCTTGAGGTCACTATCTTTGCAGTGAAGCATCATGTCTTGTGTCCCTTCCTGACCTTACACACACAGACTCACTTCATCATTCTCTAGCAGCTCCTCGGGGCCGTCCCAGTGGGCTCTCTCCTCCGTCTTCTTCAGAACCAGCTCATGTCTCAGACTACGACCACCGGACACATAAGTACAAACAGATTAGACCACTGGGGTTCTTAACTGGTAATATTGCCAAATCCAACTATTAATGTTGTATCCGATAAAATAGCGTTGTACCTATTCAATTGGTGTGGTTCTTGGGCGATCAGCAATCCTAGTAAAATCCAACAGTAGAAGGTGAGGCATGATTTCTAGTCAGGGGACTGGTGCTAAATACTAGAGTTGGTGATATCAGAATCTACGTCGGGTACAGCTGTCTTTGGCTCTGTTGTCCCTAGGTACTGTACAGAACCCAAGGGAAACTGAATGAATATCCCAATCCCCAGACAAAAAGTAGGATTATTTTGCAAGCTTTAGTTAGCTTTACCATTATCTCCTGGTATGCCAGGACTGAGATCAATGTCTTATTAGGGTCTTGTGGAAGAGGTATTTTTATTAAATGGTTTATCTACCATCTAGGAGAAGTTGTCAGGTCACATTTGGCATCTTCACCCAGGTCATCTGAGTAAATATTTTTAATTGGATAACTCTCAATACGGCTCTATTTTCTGAGATACATGCATCGTCCCTTTTCCATCTGTAATCAGATTTTTTCCCCAAAACATTTAAGCTGTTTCCCCACTATATACCCACACTAATTGCTTGCTATCTCTGTGTGTTTTGTTTACAACCACCTATTGTTCCTTTGTCTTCTACACCGATATATAATTTTACAGCTGTTTTATGTCTGCCACATCTTTCTCTCTCTCTCTCTCTCTCTGTTAAACCCCCTCATTCTATGCCCCCTCATATATACCTGGTCTACATTTGCTCAGTTTATATATTCGTACTGGCTAGGCTACGTGCCTGAGGAAGGGCCCTGTGTGACCCGAAACCTTGCTTATTTCCACCAACAACCGTTGGTCCAATAAAAATATATCATTTGAACCACTTTCTCTCTGTCATTTGGGACCAACATGGCAACCACACTTTATCTCTGGAATGAGAAAATACTCAAGCATAAATGGACCCACTATTAACCCTTATGTGGAACCCTTATTTTCATATTGAAATAGCTTTGCTTTTAAACTAAGGGTTTAAAGGAGATAAAGTAATTAGTGTTCAGTTTTTAAGGTGGGTTGAATACAATATCAAAAAACAACTAAAGAGTGTCTCCATGCATCTTGGTGTTTACCGTTCCACACTAGTTCAACCAGAGTTTTCTCAACAGCACTAGAGTTGCAGTTGAGCTATTTGAGGAGCTTATGTCAGAGGAGCACTGAACTAGTATGTAAATTAAGGTTAAGAGGCCAAGTGTGGCACATGGGCATGTGAGGAATCAGGAGAGGAAACCAAAGAGCACACAGATGGGATAGAAAGAAGTGTGTGAGAATTAAAGGATTTGGCTGCCTTTGCAGCCAAAGCCTATAATATCATGGGGGTGGAGAGGAGAAAATCTTACTGATCTCATACTAAATGTATCTTTGAAAAGGAATTGGTGGAAAAAGAGTACATTAATATCAACCTGCATGTTTATTTATTTTTATTGACTGATTGATTTTAATGAGCATGTAATTTTTCTTGTTAATTTTATTGGAAGGTCCCAGTTGTAGGCAATGCTGAAACACTAGGGACAGAGAAGGACCACCTTGCAAAATATGTAACTGCCACTCAGAATCTGTGTTTGGACTGGCAATGCCCTCAGCCATTGTCTAACAGCCCTGCATGCAGGCACAGTTGCTATTTTCTCATTACTCTTGCTTTTCTGTCTTTCCAGGAAGATTTTTGGAACCTTGTTTTCCCACTTCTACTTTTCAGTTGCTTTACTGACAAATCTGAGGACTATGGCATCTCTAATGGGACCAGATGAAATATATTGCTTTGTAGCAGTGCCACTATTTTTTTACTTGAGTCATGCCTGGTGGGAATAACTTGATTTTAGTCCAAGTAATTCACTTTATTAATACTTTGCCTACAAGTGGTTCCACAGGGTCAAAATTTGCTTACTGGTTCCTTTTAACTGTAAGTCTCAAATGACACAAGTTGAGACTTGCATGACAAATAGTTATAATATGTGGCCCTTTTTACATGGATGCCCCCCCCCCCGGTCCTTGCCCATGTGGGTGGGTGGGTGGAGGTGCGTCCACGCTCCCGCACTCCACCCATCACCCACACATGGAGCAACAGGTGCCAATGGCAGATGTTCCATGTGTGGAGATGGGTGGGCATCTGTGTAACGGGCCACCCATGCACTGCCCACTCGCCATGGCCTCCACCCATCCCCCTGCACCACCGGCCCATTTGAAAAGGGCCTGTATCTCCATGATTCTTAATGCTTCAAAAGGGTATAGTCTTCAATTAACACTAGAGAATTCTAAATCTCACACTTCTTAGTCACACATCTCTTAGTCGTGTGCCAGGTCTGATAAGAAGGAAATGGCAGAAAAAAATTATCAGGCTCCTAAACTCAGGAAGGCCTCCAAAAACTTCAAGAATTTTTATTCTTAAATTAATATACATTAAAACATGAAGAGTAACAGAATCTTTGTAAATAATATGAATAAGTACCAACATATTTATTTATTTATTTATTTATTTATTTTTTCAATTTGTATCCCGTTCCTCCTGCGAACAGCTCGGGGCGGCTAACAAGTTCATAATAAAAACAATTTATATATATAAAAAAATCCTAGACAATCCATAAAAACATTACAGTAAAACAGGCTGGGATAATAATAATAAATAAATAAGGGTGGGAGGGAGATAAAACACCCCCTAACCCACCCACCCCCCTCCTCAAAGGCCTGGGCGAACAGCCAGGTCTTACAAATTCACCGAAATGTCAGAAGGCTTGGGGCCAGGCGAGCTTCCTCTGGGAGGGAGTTCCAAAGGCGCGGTCCGGTCACCGAGAATGCCCTCTCCAATGTGGCTCCCCGCTTAATACGGGGGACCTCCAAGAAGGCATTCCCGATGGAGCGAAGGAGCCGCTCTGGGGCGCGGAGGGCGAGGCGGTCCCTGAGGTATGAGGGGCCCAGACCATATATTAACACCAATACCTTGAACCTGACTCGGCACGCTATTGGCAGCCAGTGCAGAGTCCAGAGCACAGGTGTTGTATGCTCCTGACGGCCCGTCCCCGACAGGAGGCGGGCCGCCACGTTTTGCACTAGCTGCAGCCTCCATACCAGGAACAAGGGCAGCCTCACATAGAGCGCATTGCAGTAGTCCAGCCTCAAGGTGACGAAGGCATGGATGAGGGAGGCCAGGTCTGGGCCAAAGATGAACGAACGCAGCCTCCGCACCAGATACACCTGGCAGAAGGCGGCCTTCGCCACTGCCTCCACCTGCTGCTCCAGGCGGAGGTCTGCGTCCAAAATCACCCCCAGACTCCGAACCTGCCAAGCTATGGGAGGGTGAACCCCCCAACCAGTGGGGCCGA
Organism: Sphenodon punctatus; assembly: GCA_003113815.1. NCBI lineage: Eukaryota > Metazoa > Chordata > Lepidosauria > Sphenodontia > Sphenodontidae > Sphenodon > Sphenodon punctatus. Next base: position 730,252 of record QEPC01000820.1, on the reverse strand, counting down.
CACCTCCCTCACTCTCCCCACCACCATCACCTCCGTCTTATCGGGGTTGAGCTTCAGTCTGCTCTGCCACATCCACTCCTCCACGGCCTCCAAACACTGGGATAGCAGTGAGATGGCAGGGTCTGGGTCAGCTGAAAAAGAGAGGTACAACTGAGTATCATCAGCATATTGGTGACATCGCACCC
>QEPC01000820.1:701438-713373 GCA_003113815.1 Sphenodon punctatus | reverse complement strand
GTAGAGTGGGCTGTCATGTATGATGGCCCACTCTACCTAATTTATGGGATGAGGGTTCTCATCCCAGGCAGGATCAAAGCGCGGTGGCAACTAGCACCATCATGTTTGAATAATGTTCTGTTAGAGGATGACTATGGGTATTTTCAAGCAGTCACTTACAGTCAAACATCACACATACTAGTCTATTCCATTCTGTAGTCAATCTTTCTGTCAAATTAGAGTATTGTCAATTCAAATTTTAGCAGTTTTTTTAGGTTAAAATGAACATAAGAGGCATTCATGCTTATCAAATTATCCTTACTGATTAAAAAAATAATAAAAGAAAGCATTAAAGAAAACTAAAAAAAGAGATAATAAGGTTTAATCTAAGCATGATCTAAAAAATTTAATGAAATGTATGTAGTGTTTTGAATTGTTACCCCAGACAGTAAACCTGATTATTATCCCAAATAGTATAATTACCTCTTTCAAACTAAATAGTCTTTGCCATTCTCAAAACTGCATGCAGGTGAGCCAATTCTATGTAGTTATGCAAATCCTGGTTAGAAAGAAAAATATCAGTAACAAAGGAGAGGTCAGTTTATTTCAAGACAATCCACCAGATACTCTGGTTGTCAAAATGCCTACATTGTAGTTCTGTGCTAGCCACTGTTTTTAATTACAGGGTTATTCTTTAAAAAAAAAAAAAAAAAAAAATCTACAGAGAAGTGAAGCTACTTCTTTTAAAGGAAATAAGCATCGGAGAGGCTCTTTTCCATAGGTTTTAGAATCCAAAATGTCTTGAGACATCACAGCATTTAGCAGTCATATAATTGTACAATGTTCTCCATTGTTCCTACTTCAAAATGTAGGTCTTCATGGACCTCAATAATGATTGTTCTGTACTGGTTTCTAATATCTAGCAACTTCAGTAGACTGAGCTGTCACCATACTCCCCCCCCCCCCCCGAGAAGCCAAGCAGAGGAGAGAAGGAGCGGAGGAGAAAAGCCAACCCAGACAGGCAGACAGGTGAGTCAGTCAGGGTTTGGCCATGGGGGAGGGCTATTTGTGAGATTCTTGTTTTTCTTGGCAAGGATCCAGGCAATTCTTAGCTCGTTCTCACCTGCAAGAATGAGTCGAGAACCCTGGCCTGATTCTCATTGAAAAAAGTGAGAATGAGAGAATCGAGTTTCAGTCTTAGTATGCACACAGACACAAGATACGATCTCTGTGTTTTACCTTAATTTACTTACAATAGTTACACCCCTTAGATGTGGAAATCAGATAGTGAAGTTTCGGACAGAGCATACGAGAACCGCACCAAGCAACTCTGAGTTCAAAACTGAAGTGTTCCTATTGTAATACACTGTCAAAATGTAATTTTAAGACCTGCCCAAACATGTCAAAGTTTGTGTTACTAACCACATGCCAGATTTGTTATTCATCTTCAGTTGAGATGTCGATCAAATTTTTAAAAAATAAAATAAAATTACTGGCTCTGGTTTTGACACAAGGTTGACTGGAAATGGAAATGACTGGATGAATTATCTTCTCTTTTAAATCCAAGGGTTCAGGTATATGATGTTAATGGCACATTAAGTTGAAAGGCACCTACTAAATATTGAGCTCCAGTGGCTTATTCATTTTGAGTCCAGAGGGGGGTCAGACAGGGTTGTGTGCTGGCTCCTTTACTGTTTAATATTTACCTTGCAGACCTTGTCAAGTCCCTGACAGCAGAGGATACTTACCCCCCTAAACTTGGTACTTACTGCTTGAACATCTTGCAGTTTGACGATGATTTGGTCCTAATCTTCCAAACAGCGAAGGGGCTGAAGCGATTGATACAGGGCCTGGATAGCTATTGTGCCTAAATGGGTTGTCACCTAACCCACAAAAATCCAAGGTTATGATTTTTGGTTGCCGCAAACCATCGGTAAAGTGGGAAATTGCTAAGCACCCACTTGAGGTGGTGCAATCCTTTGTCTACCGTGGGGTGACCTTCTCTAGCAGAGGTACGTGGTCCAGGCACATACAAGGATGGGTAGTAAGAACAGCCCAACTTGCGGGGGCAATAGGTAGGGCGGCGGGGATTTCTCAGGGAGTGCCAGTTTTGACCTTTTTGAAGACATACAGAGCCAAAGTCCCGCCTGCGGCAATGTTCGGCCTAGAGATTATCCCCCAACCAATAATTAAACCCCTGGAAAGGGTGCAGAACTCTTTTCTTCGCAGAATCCTACAGGTGGGGAAGGATGTTCCGGGTCCTGTGCTAAGAGCAGAGACGGGTATGCCTTCTATGGGGCTGCATGCCAAATCTGATCTGATACGATATTGGCTAAGGGTGGTTTCCCTACATGAAAACTCTCTCCCATGGTTGTGCTTTCAATAGGAATTGCAGTATGAGGGTATTAGAGGCTATCCATGGCTCAGGTATCTGGGCCATCTCTTACAGAGTCAGGGTTTCTTTTTTGCCGGGAAATCCCTGGTGGGGATTAGGAAAGAAATCTAGGCTATGCTAGAGGACATCTAATGGCAAGAAGATATAGCGACGGTAGGGAGCTGGAGGGTCACTCCCTGGCTCAAGTCAATTAAGGTGATCTGGGGGATAGAACCATACTTAGACATTTTACAGAGTCGCAGACTCCGGAGTAGTTATATGCTTCTCCGGTTCCAATTGGTCAAGACTGCGGTTGTAGAAGGGAGGTACAAGAGGACCCCTTATGAGAGACGTGTGTGTACTTGTTCCCAAGGAGGGGTTGAGACTGTTGAATGCTTCTTGTTCACCTGTCCTTATTATACTGCTCTTAGGGCGGTTTGGTTCCAATCGATTACTTATTACCCCCTGTGTATAGAATTGGGTCAAGGGTATAAGAATCTACTCTCCCAAAGAAATAAAGAAGATATGGTGGTTCTCGCGTCCTATGTCTGGTTGGCCTCCCAGAGACGGGAGGTGGTGAAAAAGGAGATGTGAGGGAAATTTGTGATCCTGTAAGATTCTGGGGGGGGGGATTGTTTTTCCAATTTAAATGGCTGTAGCAGGGAATGTCTCAACATGTATGGTAAAAGGTGATACGATCTGGCACAATGTGGTGTAATGTGGTATGATTTGGTGTTCTACTATTGTGTTATCATTGTTACTTTGATTATTGTATTGTATTTTATTTTATCTTATTCTATTTCAGTTGCTTTAAATTTGACAGCTATAGCGGAAGCTGAATGCCAAATAAATAAATAAATAAATATTCATTTTGAGTGCAATCCTGACACCATTGAAGTATATGGGATTTTTGCAGTGGACTTCAGGGCAGTCTGGATAGTACCCTCTTGTTCTAGGTTCCCAGTTAAGATGATGGTTTCAATCATTCTTAATTGATAAAGTTTAGCTTATTTATTCTATTTATTTTAACAACTTCTACACCACCCCTCATGCCCAAAGCAGCTCAGAGCGACTTACAATAAAAAAATTTAAATAGTATAAATATAAAAACATATATTTAACACACACATAACCACAATGGGGGACGTAAAAATAATCAAATCAAACCCTCCCCAACCTAACTCCCTTCCAAAAACCCCACCCTTCACCCATCTCCCTCACTGAAAGCCTGTTAGAACAGCCAAGTCTTACGCTGATGCTGAAAGGAGGGGAGGTCTGGGACCACCCGGGCCTCTGCCGGAAGGGAGTTCCACAGCCGAGGAACAGCCACTAAGAAAACCCTCTCCGTAGGTCACCCCCCAAACTCGACGGACCACAGGGGTTGGTTCAGAACACAGGAGGTGAGGCGGTCCTGCAGATAGATGGGGTCCAGGTCATAGAGGGCTTTATAGGTCAGCACCAACACCTTGAATTGGGCTGGGAAGGCTATCAGTAGCCAGTGAAGAGCCTGGAGCACCAGTGTAACGTGCTCACGGCTGCCCACCCCTGTAAGGAGACGGGCTGCTGCATTTTGCACTTGCTGCAGTCTCCAAACCATCACCATGGGTATCCCCACGTAGAGTACGTTACAATAGTCCGATCTCGAGGTAATCAAAGCATGGATGATGGTGACCAGGTCGGCATCTAAGACATACAGTCAAAGCCGACGCACCAGATGTAGTTGGCGAAACGCACTCCTCGCCACAGTCCCCACCTGCACATCTAAGCAGAGCTGAGAATCAAGAAGCACACTCAGACTGGAATCCTGGGTGACCAGTGGGGGGTGAATCCCATCAATGACAGGAGCCACTACACCCACCACCCTACCCACCATCATCACTCGGGATTCAACTTCAGTAGACTCGCCCTCATCCAGTCCCTGACAGCTGCCAAACACCGGGTAAGCACCGAGACTGCCTGGTCTGGGTCCAATAAAAGGGAGAGGCAGAGTTGGGTGTCACCACCATATTGATGACACCACACCCCATACCATTTCACGACCTCACCGAGCAGCTGCATGTACACATTAAACTGGAGAGGATACAGAATAGAACCTTGCAGGACTCCACACGTGAGGTTCCGGGGAGAAGAACAATAATCCCCAAGCACAACTTGCTGAGTTCTTCCAGCCAGGAAGGAATGGAACCATTCAACAACAATTCTGCTCACCCCAGCTCGATCCCGCAGGTGCGTCACCAACATCTCATGGTCAACGGTATTAAACGCAATGGACAGATTGAACAAAATCAACAGGATCGACTGACCCTGAACAAATTCTCTGTGAAGATCGTCGACCAAGGCCATAAATACAGTCTCAGTGCCATAACCCGGATGAAAGTTGAACTGAGTGGGATCAAGAAAACTGATGCCATCCAGGTGTCCCAGCAGCTACCGGGCCACAACCCATTAAATAACTTCCCTAAAAAGGGGAGGTTTGAGACCAGCCGATAACTGGCAAGGGAGTCAATGTCAAGTGATGGCTTTTTAAGCAGAGGCCGAACCACCACCTCCTCGAGGCAGCTCAGTACTCTGCCCTCCTGAAGAAAGGCATTGACCACCCCTGCCAGCAATGGACCCAATGGACCAGCCAGGATGGGCATGGGTCCAGTTCACAAGAGGTAGCCCTAACAGCCCAAGAACTTCTTCCATGTCAGCAGGCGCCACTCACCGAAGTTGATCCCACAAAATCGGACAAGGCGGGGCTTCCATATCCTCTGGTTCTCCCAGTGTTATAAATGTGCATTTAAATCATGGTGGATACGAGCAATCTTATCCGAAAAGTAATCAACAAACATTTCACAGTGGACACTGGAAGACTCCAGTTCCAGGCAGAGTGAGGCTGAACCAGTGGCGTATTATCACCTAATTCTTACCAGATGAATAGTATGAAGTCCAGAGCCATCCAGTCCTGTGTCAAAATATTTAAATTCCCTAAATAAAGTCTTTCAAAGTAAATGGAAGATGACAACTGATTATAGATCTGTCAGCTTGATCACCAAGGCTCGACATTTTGTTTCTAGCTGTATTTCAAGTTTGCTAGTTCCCATAATTGCACAGATGAAGTCTTTGCAATTTTTTCTAAGATGTGAGAGCTACAATCAAATAAGGGCTGTCAGTCACTTATTAATACAATATAGAAGTAACATGGAGAATGTAAGTCATATGATTGGACAGCTCTTTTTTACGAAGAGCCAATCCAGAGCGTTGGTTGCTAGTCACCTTTATGTCCTCTAAGTGAGCCTGTCTAATATTTTTTTAGCATGACCTATGCAGTTCATGTAAAGACTGAGCTTACTCTGCTATTCCTCTCACACTTCAGCCTTGTTATCTGCTCATCACTAGTCTCACAACACTAATCAATGTCTCACTAACCTAACTAGCATGATTGAATTTGAGTTACAAGGCAATTAGAAGCTGTCTGACTAGGCTGATTCGTTTTATATTTCCTGTCAGTCTTCTTAATCACTAGACAGAGAAATTACATTGAAAAATATCATGACTTCATTTTGGGTGTATTAATCAAGACGTATGTGTAAGCCTCCTTTAACACTCACTAATATATTCAGTTGTCAGCAATAAAACATCACAATTTCGTTTAAAAATAATTGTGATTTAAGGTAAATTAAACAAATATGTCACACAACAGCATGACAGTATTAAAAAGGTTTTGATACTCAGTTTTATAACTTAACCCAATTAGCCTAATTTTTATCTTCTTATACCAAAGATAAACTCAGTAAACCAATGCCACAATCATTCTTCAGAAATCTTTTAATGAAATGGACCACAATTAATTGAAAAAATATGATATTTCCAACTTTTAGCTCTTCTACCTTTGCTCCACACATTTGAACTATGCATTGTGAAAAGAAACTCCTGCCACCATTAGGGGTGTGCAGGAGGCACGTGGATTTGTTTTCATATTTATTTTTGTTTCCAAAACCCCTTTTCTGGGGTTTTTTGTAAAGGACTCTACCATTTTTGGGTTTTGTTTTTATTTTATGTTATTAAAAATAATAATTAAAAAGCACAATGGTCATTGAGGCCGTTCTGTACATGTGCAGCCCTTTTCAGAAATGGTGCCGGCAGCATTGGTGCCATTTTGGAAAATGGCGCGCATGCACAGAATGACCACGGGCACATGCGCAGTGGTTTTTTTTTAAAAAAAATGATATTATTTTTAAATAAAATAAAGTGAAAAAATAGAAATGAAAACTAATAAATCAAATGAATGTTCGCTTATTCACTCGTTGTTACCTTAGTTACAAAAACAAATGGGGCTCCATTCATTTTCTTGATTAATTTAAATTATATGAATTGCACACCCTTAGTCAGTGCTAGGGGTGTGCTTTTACATCTTTAGAAGCAAACCTTTATTGTGTAGCCAAAGGCCTTTGCAGTACTTTTGTATCAGAGAGTCCTCTCCTTTAAAGTTACTTATTGAATTAATTTCTAGCAGTTCACCAATGTCAATTTTGTCCTTTTCAAGTTTTTAAACAGTGTTGGGACAACAGCAGTTCTGTGAAAATTCAAGTACCCAGAAGCATTCTAGGCTTGTGAGTAGGTCAAGTATTTTGCCTTGCCCATCTGCCTTGGAAATTGTGGCCGCAACTGGCCTGAACATCATAACGCTTATAAATTCCCTCATAGTACAAACCCTGAAACTAAATTTGAGGCTCTAACTGACTGACACTAACCCTGGCTGGCTGACACTAACATACTTACTCAAAATTCCTCATTCCCATGACTGATATAAAAAAAACATGATAGCTACCTAGTGTTCTACATATATTTGGTTGTCAGGGTATTTGGGATGCTGCTTCATAGGGTATTTTTAGACGTTATGGGCCTCCCTCTTACCACAGTCAATCCCCTGTGGTGGAGGAAAGGCCCGTAATGTCTAATGGGGTTCCCACCAGATGTTCACCCCAGTGAACCTCCGGTGGGAATCAGAATAACCACGATTCTGGAGGTGAGACCGGCCTCACCTCCGGAATTGTGGTTAGCTGAACCACAGTCTGGAATCGGCAGAAGGTAATGTCTGTTACCTCTGCCGATTCCGGACAGTGGCCCAGACCCCAATGCAGGATCAGGCGCAGCGGCCGGATTAGCTTCTGTGCCCGCCCGTCTCCCGGAGGGCGGGCAGCATGGGGAGTGCGGGGGTGGGGCTGTGTGGCTGCATGCCGCGCAGCCCTGCCCCCTCCCCAATCCCCTGTAGGAATCAGGCTGGCACGTCTAAAGGATGGCCGGCCTGATTCCTGTCCAGGATCCGAAACGAATCCCGGACCGTGGTTAGAGGAAGGCCCGGCATGTCTAAAAATACCCATAGTCAAGGTACTAAATAGTTGTTAGCCACCTTCTCTGCTTCCCCTATCTCTAACCCTCGACCATTAATTTGTTTCACTAAACACTCCCTATCCTTCCTTTTCAGCTGTCCTGACCCTATACACAGAATGTCTTCTCCATACAACTTCATCAAACTCCATTTCTTCATTTCCATACAGCTCCATCCAACTTCCACAGTAACCAGAGTCCTTAGCTTGCTTATTTTTTTCATACATTAAAACATAAACAGAGCTAAAAGTCCATACTTGTGGAAGCCCTTCATAATTGCTGCAACTTCCTTGCCCCACTCCACCTGCACTCTACAAGTTGCTATCCTCTCACATAGTAACATTTTTACCCCACCCTTCTCTGAAGACTCAGGATGGTTGACAAAAAGCATAAAATACAGCTTAAAACATTAAAACACTGTTCAACATTAAAAACAAAAAACCCTAACCTACCCCCCCCACACACACAACTTCCCACCTAATTCCTATCCCTGCCCGCCAAATGCTTTACTAAAAAAAACCTTTACACTACCTCCAAAAAATGCTCAGGCCCAAACTCAGATGGATCTTCAGAGGGAGGGAGTTCCACAACAATGGGGTGGCAACCAAAACCACCTCCTTACACGCCTTCATCGTACAAACAAGAGTGACAGGTAGAACCCTCAGGAGGGCACTCCTGGCTGACAGCAGGGGCCCTGATGGAGCACGATAGGAAAGGCAATCTATCCGATATATGGGGCTCAGGCCATTTAGGGCTTTAAAGGTCAACACCAGTACCTCAAATTGTGCCCAGAAAGCTATAGGTAGCCAGTGCAGGCTCTGGAGCACTGGTGTAATGTTCTCCCGGTGACCTGGTACCAAAAGGAGTTGGGCTGCTGCATTCTGCACCAGCGGCAGCTTCTGAACAGTCATGAAGGGCAGGCCCACGTAGAGCATATTGCAACAATCTAGCCTGAAGGTGATGAAAGTATGGATGAACAGTGGTCTAAATCAGAAAGAAAAGGCTGCAGCCTCCTCACCAGATGGAGTTTATTTATTTATTTATACAAAAAATTGTATCCTGCATCCTCCTGAACACTGGCAGCTCGGAGAGGTGCAGAATATAAAAACAATAAACCATCTAAAATACTACAGTACATAAAATATACATCATAATTTTTTTTTAGCAGCAGCTAAGGCAAAATAACCCCCCCTCCTCTCCCCCGAAGGCCCGGTGGAACAACCAGGTCTTACAACATCTATGGAAAGAGGGGAGGTCTGGGGACAGACAGGCCTCCAATGGGAGGGAGTTCCACAGCTGAGGTGCAGCCACCGAGAACACCCTCTCCTCCATCGCCACTCGGCATACCCAGGGGACTTAGAGACGGGCGCCCCCGGCTGACCGCAAGGGCCGCAAAATGACCCGGGGTCTAAGGAAGTCTCGCAGGTAAGTAGAACCCAAGCCGTTTAGGGTTTTATAGGTCATAACCAACACCTTGAATTGGGCCCAGAAGACAATAGGCAGTCAGTGCAGAGAACGGAGCACAGGTGTGATGTACTCGCGTTGATGAAAAGTGCTCCTGGCCACTGCTGCAACCTAATGATCCAGGTGCAACAAGGGTTCCAGAAGCACTCCAAGGCTGTGATCCTGAGTGACCAGAGGGAGACAGACCCCATCAATAATAGGAGTCGCAATTCCCCACAAGTCACAGGGACGGCCAAACATCATCACTTCAGTCTTATCAGAATTCAGCTTCAATCGGCTCATCTTCATCCAGTCCCCGATGGCAACCAGGCACTGGGTAAGCACCAAGATTGCAAGGCCTGGGTCAGATGAAAAGGAGAGATACAGCTGAGTGTCCATCAGCATACTGATGGCATTTCACCCCAAACCTCTGAATGGCCTCGCCCAGCGGCTTCATAGACACGTTGAACAAAGGGGAGACAAAATAGAACGTTGCAGAACCCCACAGGAGAGGTCCCCAAAAGATGATGAGCAATCACCCATCACCACTTTCCTGGACTTCCCTGACAGGAAAAAGTGAAACCACTCAAAAGCGGTCCTGCGCAAACACCCCACCCCCCACCCACCCTCAGGTCCCACAGTTGTGCCAACACCACCTCATGATCAACTGTATCAAAGGATGTTGAAAGATCCAACAGGATCAACAGGGCAGAATTCCCCTTGTCTATCTCCAGGTGCAGATCATTAACCAAGGCCACAAACACAGTCTCTGTGCCTTACCCAGAATGAAAGCCTGATTGAAACGAGTCCAGGAATCTGATGATATCAAGATGAGCCTGGAGTTGTCGGGCAACCACCAGTTCAATAACTTTCCCTAAAATAGGCGGTTACCATTCAGTTAACCAACTAGATATCCAGAATTCTGATTGTTAAACTAAACACTGTTGTAGAATTAACTACCTGTTTCAGCTCTAGTCTATAGGAACCACATCAGAAAGAGGTTGGGAAGAGACTCTTCACCTCATGATCTGGTGCACCCCACTGCCCCTCCCCTGAAAAAAATTTCTAGTGGTATCTTTGGATAACTCAGTGAAATAGGGGCTGCACCCAGAGCCTAAAGAAGATGGGTGAAAACCTGGAGAGACTGGATTAAATCAAGAGAGGTGGTAGCCTTCTTTTAAGTGTAGGCTGGACATTCCTTCATCTTTTGGATGTTGTAATGAGGGCTGATCCATGACAAGTAGGATGCTTGTCCTTGGCAGCAGCCATCTGGTGGCACCACAACCTCCACCATCACAGGTAACAGCACTGGTATTCCACAGTTCTTTCTGGACTACCTAAAACAGTCCTACTGCTTCCCCCTCTCATGAGGCTCCCACTCTAACCTCCCACTCCAAGCCTCTATCTGTGGTGATGCTCCATCAAGCTCCAGTTCCTTCACTCCCAAAGGAGACTACCAAACCGTGGCCAGCAAAGAGTGGTGTGCTGCTGCCTTGCTGAATGCACTGGGAACAACCCATTTGTACCGCGTTTGCTAGGCAGAAGGGGTCTATTGATTATGATCCTCAGATCATGAGGCTTGAGCCACGACTATGGCATTGACTGATTCCCGCTGTTCTGGAATATCAGTGAAGTAGTAACAATCTGAGTCCAAGCTGTCGCAGCACCCCCTGAGCTCCAGAGAAGCAGCAGTAGTGCAGCTGGCTTCAGGATATGGGCTTGGACAAGTTATGCATGGCTGCTTGGACAGATGTAAAAGCTTGCTGTAACATACTCCCTCAGGAGCTAGCAATGATTTATGTAATATGGCATGCTTATGGTCATCAGATATATGCTACATGCGATGTAAAGAACAATTTTCCTGTACTTCCAATGTGTGTATATGTAAACCATTTATGTTTGGTGCCGTTTTAATCCCTATGACATACTGAACATACTAGTATAAGAAAATTATAAACAGGATTGTGACAAGCTTGGTCTTCCCCAGGCCAAGCAGTCCCAGCATCAGGACCCTAAACACCACACTTCACGCAGGTTCTTGTACCTCAAAGTGCTCTTTTATTTACAGAGATAATGACCCATCACTACAACACTGCTTCTTCAAGCCTTGCAGCCTCCTTCCCAGGCTTGCAGTTGGTTGCAAGGTTGGGCTTCTCTCCAAAACCCTGGACTGGCTTCCTTTGCCAGTCAGCTCCAGGGGAAATACTTACAATGCAGGGCTCCTGGGTAAACCTCTTCCCCTTCAGCCTAGGGAAACTCTGAGATGAGCTTCAGCCCTCTGATGCAGCTCTAGCCCTCACTTGGGCCTTACCTCTCCCCGGTGGCCTAGGCTGTGGCCTTTTCATCTCATCCTTTTATCTCTAGTGCTCCTCAGCTGGCTTGCAACTTCCTGTCACGCCCAGCTAGTTACACTCAGGCCATGCGTAATTGTCCCAGTAAACCATTCTGGGCTTGGATCAATGCCTTCTTCAGGGATGGGGACCACTACAAAGACTTATCCAGCCTAGGCCTTGGCGAACCTGCAATGACCTGTTACAAGGAATTATAGTGTAAAAGTCATCAAATGTATCTTTATGTACCTAGTAATGGAATGACATGAGCTGGCTGGAACTGGGAAGCTGCAAGTCTACAAATCCCAATTCCTCCTAACAGTGGGGCTCTCCAAATGTATTTTGTCTGGAGCAGCAAAATAGCTACGACTAGCTCTGTGTATAATATCCAATTACTATTAATTAATATTCCATGTAGCAAGTTGGCACATATTTC
>QEPC01000820.1:670934-700038 GCA_003113815.1 Sphenodon punctatus | reverse complement strand
GGGGTGCTTCGACAATGTGTGATATCAAAAGAAATGTAAGCAATTTTATACAGTCACCAACCCTTCTTATAGATTATTCCGGCACACATTCTGCTATTCTCCACTCATTTCAGAATACACAATACATTGCTATTTTTGGTACACATTGCTATCCTTCTTAAAGAATAATGGTAGCTAAGCAGAACCAGTTGGGATACACTGCAATGCATTAACTGAAAGGGCCAAGAAGATCTGTTTATATGGCTTAAGACTACTTGTGCTTTTTATGTCTCGGAGGGAAAAAAAGAGAAAATTCAGATCTGTATCCACAGTTGGATAGTTCAATAGCACCTGCCCCTGAGGGAGTAAACGATCGACATATCTTATCACTAGGCGCAATATTGTCTCTGTCTCAGAAAACAATGCATATTTTCCCTCTTAGCCATCCGTACTATCTAAGGCAGCAGCAATTAAGGTTTGCTCAACCCTAACCCTAAGGTTTTTGCTGCTTTTTTTAAAAAAAAGCCTAATAATAAAATCTGCATTCCTAGTCTGATCATATGCTTTTTTTCTTTGAGCTGAACTATGCCACTTTAACAGTATAAGTGTAAGATCTGGCTGTTCCGCCAGGCTTTTGGTGAGGGAGACAGGTGATGGGTGGAGTGGTGGCGGAATTTTAGCTCCACTAATGTTTTATATTGCTGAAATTTATATTTATCTTTCTATCTTTATTTATATTTTATTTTTTCTAGATTTTCTATATATATTGCACTAGATGATTTATATTGTGCTGTGAGTCACCCCAAGCTGCTATTAGTAGGAGGGTGTGGGACAGAAATGTATCTTAAATAAATAAATAAATAAATAAATAGTTTGTATCTCAACGAATGAACCTTTCATCATCTATATTTGTAACATATACTGCTGCTTTACATAGAAAAGAGAAATACAAACTGGAGATACGATTCAATCACCATTTAGCCTGGAAGAGACACATTATATCATTGCTATATTCATGTCATTACTTGTTTACTACAGATGCTGCTTACCCATGAAATGCATGCAGCCCAAATTATTTTAGGAGGTGCACAAATCGATTCAAGAATGCTGTAACAAAAACAACAGTTCCTAATGCTGTATTGTCAATTCCTTTGTTTAATTCTTTTCTGCTGCCACCTCTTTCACTCTTTCTCTCTCTCTATTTGCCTTTGCTACTGGATAGAGTGGTATGTTTGATTAAATTAAAGGCTTCTAAGGAAAAAGAACCAGTTTTCTTTTTACGTGCAAAGACAGAATGAAAGAATTTTAGTTTCCTAGTGAAATAAATGGGACAAATGTTGGTAAAAAGTTTTCAATTCCTACTTGGCGTCAGTCCCCGTCACCGCCCCCCCTCCCGGTGGCCGCGTCCGCGCCAAGACAGACAACGCGGCACAGGCTCTGGAGCTGCTGCCGCTTCCAGTTGCCCTGGCAACCCCCGACAGGAGCACCAGGGGCACTGATCTGCCAGGGCCCTCCCATGATGCCGTAGGGCCCCGTTCCCCTCTGCGCCACTCCGCTCGCCTCCAGGCGCGCACGGGGGGGGGGGGGGTCTGCACTTTATCTGCCAGCACTGTGGGACAGGCAGCGCCGGTGAACAGAGCTCGAACGCCTGGTGAGACTGGCCCCTTGCCTGGAAGCTAAGTATCATTGTTGTGCTTATTGACTGTGTCCCATTACCCTTGGTTCTAGCCTTCCTCCCTACCTTTCCCTCCTCCCTTCCTGTTCCCTTGTGTGTGCTTACGTGTACCCCCCCTTCTGTTGTCTGTGGAGCGTTTGTTAACCCTTTGCCTTCCCCTCATAGAGTGCTAGTGTGAATAGAGTGGGCCTGTGGGCATCCAAGTCTCCCCTTCCCCTCCTGGGTTTGCTTCCTCCCGAGGTGTGATAGCCCTGTTGCCCCTTCCTCTTCCCTACCCCCCTAGAGTCCTGTGCACCTCCCTTCACAAGACCTTCCAAGAAGGGTCCACACACTATCCTGACGGGCCTTGTTTCCCCCCATTGCCATCAACAGAGCATCTCGTGTGCAAGTAGTGTGCGTGGAAGGTCGGGTCTCACCTTTCCCCCCTGTCTTTCCCCCCTCCCACTGACAGATTCACCAGCCTTACTCCCCCATCACCCTTTGTCCGCCTCCAGCATGGATGTCGCCAGGAAATAGGGAAATTAGTGAACGCTATACAAACCCTTGCCATGCAGATTATGGAGCTGCAAGAGCAGCACACAGAGCTGGCAGTCGTTGTTGCCCAGCAACTGTCTGCCGTTCCCCCAGCCTCAGTTCTCTTGGCACCCCCAGAGCAACCCTCCGTGGCCCCAGAGGCGGGTGGGGCCACTGCACCCGCCGTATCTCCGTCACCAGAAACATCACCCACCGCAATTCCTAGACAGCCAGAGGACCCCGTACTGATAAATTCCAAGGGGATAGCAAGGTTTTTCGAGGGTTTTTGGGCCTTTGCAACCTAACCTTCACCACCCAGGCTGCAACCTACCCTACCGATGCCCCGAAGGTTGTGTTCATTATTGGGAACTTGGGAGGAGTAGCCTTAGAGTGGGATACCAAACTATTAACCAGCCACAGCCCCCTTTTCTCTAATCACAAGGATTTCGTTCGGGAGTTTTGTTTTCTCTTTGATCATCCCCATAGGATACGGGATGCCAAGATGGCCATTCTTTCTCTCCGGCAGGGGCGGATCCCCCTCTTGGAATACATCACCCAGTTTCAACAGCTCGCATTGGAACTACAATGGCTGGACGATGTCTTAAAGATGCTCTTCCAGAAGGGACTCGCGAATGATCTTAAGGACCAGCTGGCCTATACTGCCCTTCCCGAGACCTGGGCTAATGTGGCCACCCTAGCGCTCCAAATCAGTGATCGCCTCGCGGCACGAAGAAGGGAAAGGCGCCATGATGTTGGGGGTCCTCACCAAGACCGGTGCCTACGGTGGCCCCTAGCCCAGATGGGACTGGGTTCAACGTACCGGACCTGGAGCCAATGCAGCTGGGGGCGTCTCGAGGACCTCTAACACCTGACGAGAGGGAGCGCCATTGGCGCTCATGTGCATGCTTCTACTACGGGGACCCAGCACATTTTATTCACAACTGTCCAGCCCTACCTCCACTTTGGCGACAGCTGGGAAACACCAAAGGTTGAGATGGGCAGGGCAGGGGATGTCTCGGTCATGAAAACCATCACTTCTATCCCGAACTACACCCTTCTCCATTTGCGACTACCACTTACCCTCACCCTTGCCCCTCAATGCTCCCTTGTGGTGTGGGCTCTGATTGACTCGGGAACCTCCGGAACCTTTATCGACGCAGCATTGGTACAAGCCCAGGATATCCCGACGCAGCCCAAAGGGCACCCCGATCCACACAATTGATGGGTTTACCCCTGATTTCTGGACCCATGAAACCACACCCTTGTCATGTGTTATGGGGCAACACTGCAAAACCCTCGTATGCACTCCTCTTTTCCTTGTGGTCCTGGGCCTCCCCTGGCTTATACTACATGAACCTCAGATTCTATGGGCTCATAGACAACTCCGGTTTAACTCCCCCCATTGTACCCAGAACTTTCAAGTCCCTGTTCTATCCTGTCAGGCCAGCGCGACCCTTGGTACCCCGCCTGACGCCCCCCAAGTGCACCTACCCCATGAATATACGTATTTTGTTGAGGTGTTTAGCATGATCCAGGCTTCTGAATTAACTCAGCATCACCCTTATGATTGCCCTATAGACCTAATCCCAGGAAAAGAACCTCCCTTTGGGCGCATCTATGCCCTTTCCGCTCCCGAACTAACGGAACTCCGCACTTATCTGGGTGAGGCCCTTCGAAATTGCTTTATCCGGCATGCCACGTTCCCCACGGGGGCACCCATCTTTTTTGTCTTAAAAAAGGATAGCGGCCTTCGGCCATGCATTGATTACTGTGGCCTAAACAGCGTGACTATAAAAACCGTTACCCCTTGCCCCTCATACTGGAACTCCTCAACTGGCTCCAGGGGGCCAGATCTTTACAGAATTGGACCTCTGGGGAGCATATAACCTTCTTCAAGTACACCAGGGGGATGAATGGAAGACGGCTTTCCTCCCTGCCTTTCCCCCTTCCCACTGACACTTGGTAAGAAACAGTTTTCTTTTTAATTACACTGAAGTCCTCCATACACTTAATAGTTGCTAGTGTCTGTGGTCCAAATTCATCCTGGCCATAACTCCATTGAAACTTTAAAAACTGGAAACCCTACAGGGCCAATTTAACCCCTGATGTAAGCTTTACTTTAAACTCTACAAGAAAAAACAACCAAAAAACAACCATTTTTTTCTTAGACTAAAGCAATGTCCATATTTTAGTCTTATCAACTTTTTATAAAACGCACCACCTTTTACAAATTCACGTTTTAAAACCATTGGTTTTGCCTAGCTGGAACTCTCTCTCTGGTACCTACCGTACAAGAATTCAGGCTGGAGTACTATAATCTGAATGGCATACCCTGAAACTAACAACCTGCTTCTGTATTTGTGAACTAAATTAACCACAATGAAACATTTGTTTCAAGACTGCATATGAAATGCTTTTGTCCTGCCCCTCCACCACCACAAATACTCTCTTCGCATAGCCCTATTTCTGTATTCCTCTCTAACTCCTCTTTAAGGTTGGCATACTTCTTGTTTGAGCTGGCACTAATCGATCAATACGCTTCTACTTCAGCTGTTCAGGCAGCAGCTAACGGGGCAGCCACAACAAACACAATTCTGGCAGCTCCTAATGGGTGTCCCTGCCTGTTATTCAGATGCTATTTGCAAAGAGTTTACATGTAGACCACGTAGCCCTTAGAAAGCTCAGAGCTTGGATTTTAAACAGAAAGCTTATTAGGCACAGAAGTCCTGCAAATTAAATTATAATAAGTAGCTGCTTGGGGAAGACAGAGTGCTCAGTAATATATTTTTATACACAAAGAGTAATATATTTTTTTCTTGTAAGAACAACATTGGGGTGGTAAACAAGATCAGTAAGGAGGAACGTTGGACATTGACGTAGCTTAATGCTAAATCATTTGCTTGTAGTAGTAATAGCAAGTCTGTCTTGTCTTCATTTAAGCCTCATAGGAAATGGGAGGGAAGAGGGATTGTGGATACAAACAAATTATAGAACTGGACATAATTTACTTAGTTTAATCCCCAATGATCACACAAACAAAAAGGTACGATAACATTCAACTTGGCTTCTGCTCTAAGAATTTCTGCACTAAGTGTATTTCTGCACTAAGAATATCAGCTAAACAATGGGACTTCTTCAGTAAGCTTGGATGAAACTGATCTAGTACCTAATTGGGGCATGTAGGATAGGGATAATTTTTCCTTATAGTTTGGGTGGTCCAAACCCAAAATAAATGTGTTATTTTGTATGTTTTACTTTTAATTCATCTCACTTCACTTTAATCCTTTTTTCTCAAAGTATCTGAATCAACCTATTAATACTGCAAGGTCTATAATTAGCTTTATTTCATGTTTATTTGACTCACCACTCTGCTTTCTTTGGCCTTTTTCAAATGGACCATGGTGGGTGGGTGGGTGGCGCACACCCATCTCCACGCCTGGAGCAACCGTCATTGAAGCCCAGAGCAACAGTCATTGAAGCCCGTTACTCTGTACATGGGTGATGGGTGGAGGTGCGTGGAGCGCGCATGGACCCTCACCCACCACAGGCGGCATTCCTATGGACACCCCCTCACCATTTTTGCATGGGCGTTCGTGTGAAAAGGTGCCTTTGAGACCCAGTGTGGTGTAGTGGATTAGGTGCTAGACTTGGTTCTGGGAAGCTGGAGTTTGACTCCTGCCCTAGACATGAATGCACTGGGTGGCCCTGGACAAGTCATGAATCACAACTTCTTAGCCTAAAGAGTCAGTGTAGTGGAGAAGGTGCTCGACCTGGTTTTGGAAAGACAGGGTTCAAGTCTGTACCTAGTCCTAAACTCACTGGTTGGCCTTGGGTAAGTCACAATCTCTTAGTCTCAGTGAGGGATGTCTGTCATTCCTCTCAACCATGTTCATCTTATATTGTAAGCCCGCTGGGCAAGGACCTGTCTCCAAAATCTATGACTGCAAAGTGCTGCATATGCCTAGTAGCATGATAAAAATCATAATTTTTATATAGCATTTGTCCTCCTGCCATGGCACTTGGAGAGCTTTACATATAGCTAATAAACACAACTTTTCCTAACAACTACCCTGTGAGGTACATTAGGCTGAGAAAACATTGTGACTGGCCCAAGGTCATCCAATGAGTTTCTGATGAAGGCAAGCCTTGAACCAGGGTCCCCCCTACCTCCTGGTCCAGGTACTGCATACTTAGCCATTACTCCACACTGGTGCTACAGAAATTATTATTAGTAGTAGTCGTTGTCGTCTTCATCGTCATCATCCCATTTGGAAAAGGTATTATTTTGAAACATGCTATGATACCCAGTCTCCACAGACAAGCCAGCATCCATGGAAGTTAGTAGAAATTTTACCAGTTGATGTAAACATAAGCAAGTCTGCAAGAGTTCCTGTATATTACAAAAATCCAGACATTATAGTGGAGTGGAGTACAGCATGCACATTTTGGGTTATATCTTATGTATATATTCATGCTCAGAAAGAAACTTTGCACTCTGCTTAGTTGGTACAGTTGTTCCTGCAGCACAAAAGAAGGCAACAGACAACATTTTTGGGTCAAAATGCCCACAACTCTTTATTAACTAACTTCAGTCTGGAAAAGGGACATGGGGACAGCAAACAACAACAAAAAACCTTTAAACCTGCCAGGTCTAGTATCTTACAGATTCCTGAGCAGACACCACTGCCCAATGTATTAAACCAACCAAGACTCATTTCTAACAGGGATCCCAAGGGAGAGGTGGCCAGTGCCCTAAGCTAGGGAAAGATGCTGCTGTCTTGCTTAGCTGATGCAACTCTCCAGGCACCCAATGGTTAGTGGTGAAGCTGTGGGTCGCTCATCCCCTAATCAGCAACCCTCCAGCCCCCACCTCTTAAGGAGATGCCTCGATTTAATTCAGTTCCAAATTCCCACCCACTCTGAAAAGGTTATGCCAACCCTGGACCTCCACCAATAACCGTAATCTACAAGTTGCAACAAATATTTATACCTCTTGTTCAATGCACCCTGCTATTCCAAATTATGTAAGTCAGCGGATGAAGACACTACAGGGAAGGTGAAAAAACCTTGCTTACAGGCCCAGCCAATCAGCCCAACAAGTAAAATTTCATTCCCGGCCGCAAGAATGGGGACAATCTGAGTCCATAGTGCCAGTCCAAGAGCCTGCTCCCAACTGCCTGGCCCCGTCCTATGTTTGCTCTTATAGAGAACGGGAAGACAGCACGATCCCTTCACTCCCCATCCCTTCCAGAAAAAAAACCTTAATCCAGCGCTACCAGCACTTTTGAGCTGATGCGTGCGCTTCAGCTGAAATCCTCCCCAGTGCAAGCCTCCTGACCCCATGTGGCCCCATTCTCCCTTAAAGGCACATGGGGACTAGAGCCCTCCCTGCACAGTTATGTGGGGGAGAGGGGGGAAGAGAGGAATTATGATTATGCTATATATTGCTTTCTAGAAACAGTAAAGGTTTTGTGAAATCAGGAAATAGTATGGGGGAAAATGGTATTATTTCTAAGGCAAGTTAAATATTTGTCCTCTCAACCCATTCCGTGAAGATTAATGGAGAAAATGTATTTAAGAAAGATTTTTATTTCTTAAATTGCTAAATTTCATTCTACTTTGAACACGTCTGTGCCAATGAAAGATAATAGTTATGGAGTGTTAATAAAGCTCTGGTTTTTTCACACTGATAGTTGCTTTAATATTCAGGTTATTAAAGTTAAAAAAAATTAAAAACCCTTCCTGATTCCTCTCATTTTTAATATAAAATTATTCAGTCCTGCATTTGCTAGCCATTTAAAATATCAGAGCAATGCACACCATATTCAACATGCTTTTTAAAATTAATGGTAGCTAAGGCTTCTAGCTATCCCAATCTTATCAGGACAGTCCTTATTTCCTATTACTTTTCAGCAGTAGCAAGAAGTTCCTTCTGGACAAGATAATTCATTAATAATAATGTATGAATTAATTATTATTAATTATTATTATTATTATTATTAAAGAAGGATATCCCAGCCACAGCATCAGTTTCTAGACTGCTATCTCTGCTGGCAACCCAATACCCAGTCACTTCCTTGGTTCAGCTGAGCTCCTGCGCTGCTTTAGGGAGGATGGGGCAGGAGTCATGGAGGGGTGTAATGGCTCTTTTCTACTATTAATCATTTCTCTAGTACTTCCAGTATTCAAAGTGCTTTACAATCTTTATCTAGTTCCCCCTCACAGATAGATCATTATTTTCCTCATTTTGCAGATGAGGAACTGAGGCTAAGAGATAGTGGACTTGCCCAAAGCCAACCGGTGGTTTTGAACCCTGGGGTTCACCCATAATATCAATGAGTGTCTAAATGTGTGTTTTGACCTTGATATGAACACTGATTTGACCCTGTGGCGCTGCTTAGACAGACAGTCCATCTTGGGGCAAATCGGTGTTTTGTACGCCACCCGATCTCAGCACGCAAGCACTGCTGCCTTGTTCCCCATGTTGTACCTGCGAACACACCACACAATATCATTAGACACAACGTTGGCCATGTCTTCAGCCGGAACTTTGCAAATTGTCCTTGTGATGCAATGGTGTTCACATCGCACGTTCAGTGGGTTTCCAAATTGGTGTTGGGATTGTTATGGTGCTTACGCACAAGGGCCAAACACGTGCTTAGGGGATTTGACACCCAATCTTTGTTATGTCTAAAGATTCCCCTGCATTCTCATGCCCAAGTCCAACACCTTATTTAGTGGAGGAAACAGAATACCCCAATAAATAGATATGCACGCTGAACTCATTCGTTCCAGATGTTATTCAGGAGGGCTATGTGGAACTGCAAATAATATATGCAAATACAAAATCTAAGATGGCTTTTAGCTCCAAACAAGACCCCTGCTGCATTTTACACCATGCTTTGGCCCCCGCCTCACCCCTCCATTTTGTAATAAATTCTCCAGATTTTTGACTGCTGTTCTGAATTTTGAAGGTTTGCAAGTTAGCAACTCTAGTGGTAGATCTCATTTGCTGATAATTAATATGATTTATGACAGAGATTCCCAATCCATAGGTTAGGTCCCCAAGAAGAGTAATCACTTGAAGATGGGATTATGCTCTCAATTGATATTCCATATACCTTGCTTGCCTTTCTTGCTGTCTGGTGTCATGGAATTATATCCGAGTCCCAAAGAAGCCCAAAAGCTTTGGAATCACTGGTTTGTGCCTTTCTTATTGTTGACCATGCTGGGAGGTAAGAAATGGAAGTTTTGTGCAGAGTAGCCTTTTGTGAGAGATCTCAACTTTGCAAATACAAAGTTCTACATGTATAATTCAGAGTAATGCCCATGAACACTAGTTTCAGGCTGGGGAGGGGGGGCACGGGAGGGGGGTGTCTCTTTTTTTTACGCTGCTTTGGAGATAGTGGTTCAAAACTCAGTACATAATTAAATACATATGATGGATTTTACTGAGTGGTTAATGCATGTAAAATTTCCTTTGACAATTCAAATTTAAACTCACTTTAGTTCTTATAAATCTTGCAGGAGTATAATTGACTTAACATTTTCTCCAATACAGCTAATACATTACTTTCATTTCTATCTGGATTTTTATACAAATGAGAATTAGGCATGCAGAAAGGAATTAGTGCTACCTGATAGCCAATACGGAAACATCTGGGGAAGACCAAGAATATGCATCTTTTAATCTCTCATCTGTAGCCATTTGTGAATGTATTTGGTGACTTATGATTCATTACTGGCAGCACATAGCTATAGTGAGTGAAATTAATTTTACTGATGCACATGTTCTTGTAGGAAGTAGTGCAGAGAAATCACTGTGTTGTAATGAACTATTTTTCTCCGGCAATTATACAGCAATTTCCTACTTGGGGAAGTATGTTATGTACTACAGATATACAGATGGAGCAAGGAAAGGACTTGTTTATTTGACTAAGCCAGTTCCTAGAATCTTGCACTGCAAACTGAGGACCAAACCTAGTGTAAATAGATACAATTTCTATTTACTTTGCAGGATTTATGTTTGTTCCACTAGTTTCAATGGGGACCTTGAGTTCAGTCTTAATTTATTTGAACCACAGAATAAATACACCATTTATGTTCCCATTACTACCTCTGTGTCCATGGGGTCATGATTAAGGCCATAGTATATGCATGTACCTTTGAATATAGAGAACTTTGAAGTAGCAAGTACTTTCTTTCCGGAACATGATAATGAAGGTTTTGTTTGTGTTGTTTCAAATTCTGATTAAGATTTGAAGCTACCTATGGGTGATTTCAGACGAGACGGGGCGACATTTGCCCCGTCCCGGAATCACCCTTCTGATTCCCCGCCGGAATCAGCTCATCACGTCCAACAGACGTGCCGGCTGATCCTGGCGGGGAATCGGGGAGGGGGCAGGACTGCGCAGCGCAACATGCAGCTGCACGGACCTGCCCCCCATGCTCCCCCACCCCCCGCACTCTTGGGAGACGGGCGGGTGCTGCAGCCAATGCATCCGCAGTGCCTGCCCGAATTGACCACAGCCCGGAATCCCGCTGGGGATTCCGGGTCGTGGTTGCCGTCCAGATGAGACGGGCCCCTTCATCGCGGCAGGGAATCACATTCACCACGCGATCGGTGTCGGCCCTGCTGGTTCTGCCGATGGCGTGGTGAATGTGATTCCCCGCCGCAATTGAGCGTGGTTAACATCTGAGGGGGAACTTCCGGTTCTCCAACAGACATTATGAGGCCATTCCCCACCACAGGGTATTGACTGTGGTTGAGCGTGATCTTGTAATGTCTGAAAATAGTAATACCCTATATTAGGCCACTTTTACATGGGTGGTGGGATGCAGCACATTGAAGAACATGCTTCCTGAAAAGCCCCGCAGATTGTGTTTAGATGCACCAGAAGTAGCCGGCTGTCAAAGGAATCACCGTTCATGTGGTCTTTTTGAAGGTGTATTTAGGAAGCCTGAATATCCAAATGTGTTTTCAAAAAGACCGTGCTAGTTGCAATTCCTATGGTGGCCGGCTACTTCCAGTGCATCTAAACGCACCCTGCGGGTTTTTTTAGGAAATGCATTCTTTAAGGTGCTACATCCCACTGCTCATGTAAAAGCAGCCTTCGTGGGAAAACTACATAGGATTAAAGTCTGTGTCTGAAAACATAATGGGCTGGGGTCATAGTTAACATTGCATGTGCAACCCCGCCATTTCTTTGTTGTTTAGTTCATGGAAACTCCCTAGTCCTTTAAAAGGCCCTGAATTTATCACACTGTACACCTGATTTAGACTGTTTAGTAGAAAAAACACTATTTCTTTCTGTTGTTTGAAATTGGCTTCTCTTGTTCCTGTATATGTTCTATGTTTCCAAGAATTCTGGGACCTCATGAAGATAGAATCTGACATTTCTTTCCTAACTCTTTTATTACTCTCCCCCCTACACTGGCTCCCCCTATGGGAACACATCCAACACAAGCTCCCGGTCTTCACTTTCAATGCTCTTTGCTGCCTTGTTCCCCCATATCTCCCCGCTCTTGTATCCTGCCACTTTCCTTCCCAGGAGCTTCGCTCCTCCTCTGCCCCCAGCCTTGCCTGCTTGCGACTCCCCTGCTCCTCTGTCTTTGTCCCTTCTCTCTTGCTGCCCCCAGGCCTAGAGCTCCCTCCCTGGATACATTTGTTCTGCTCCCTCCCTACCAACTTTCAAATCCCTCCTGAAAACCTACCTCTTCCGTCAGGCTTTTCTTGGCTCATAATGAGTGAAATTGCATCCTCCTCCATCTCTCACTCAGAATCTCTTCCCTGTAACCATGTTAAGCACTTGCTTCTGTATCTTCTCACACACATTAATCTATACTTCTCTCCTGATGTTCACATCTCCCACTTCCTTGTCTCTTAGGTCGTTTTTACACGACTGGCCAGGAAAGCATGTTCTTCAACATGCTGCTGGGAAAAGCTGCCTGTGGGCTGAGTTTACACATACCGGAAGTGGCTACCCACCATAGGAATCGGTGGCGGGTGGGGCCTCCCACAGCCTCTTTAAAGACGTGTTCTGGAAATCTCTATATCAGGGTTTCCAGAACGTATCTTCAAAGAGGCCGTGCAAGGCCTATGGCGGGAGGCCACTTCCAGTGCATGTAAACGCACCCTGCGTGGCTTTTCTCAGCGATGCATTGAAGAACGCGCTTCCCTGGCAGCCTGTGTAAAAGAAGCCTTGGATTGTAAGCCCTTTAGGTTAGGGACCTGTCTGTAACTACTGACTGTACAGTGCCAAGTAGATTTCTGGCACTATAAATAAATAAACAACAACAGTTGTGTGTCTCAACTAAGCTCATTGTAACATCTCTACTTTCAGATAAATCAGTTTTAGATTTTGCTTTCTCCAACAATATCAATTTCCCACAAAACTACCACCCAGTCATGTCTGTTGCAGTTACAGATGACTGGAAACTTTCAAATGGAATTGGAAACAGCACCGAGTCAGCAGCAACCTTCACAGCTTTGGTGCATATATGAGTTTCCCTCTCTTCTGAAAAACTACTCTTCCTGACATTTTCTTTCCTGTTAATATTTTTCAGATTGCCACTTGAGTTTTTAACCCACATCAGGAATTTTCTGAATTCCCCCTGGTTATTATTTTCTGTAATTGTCCATTACAATGGCCTTTATTAAAAGCTTTTTCAGAATCCAAGTTAAATTATGCCCAAGCCACCATTATCCACTACTGCATTCAGTATTTAATGAACAATTTGCAAGCGGTTGGATAGATATATAGATAAAGGGTTAGACCTTTGCCTATGGCTGAATAGCACATGGAGTAAGGATGCAGTGCAAAGTTTCTAGGGACTAGTACACTACCAATCTTGGGGCCATTATCTACTAGATTACTCATCAGGTGTAATTTAGTGCAGCCTAACTATTGTTCTCATTTACAGGAACTGTTAGCGGGCCAAAGACACTAATAGCAGCTTGGGAAAGCTTCGTTTTGGAGTGTCCCTGGCCCCATGGTTCCAAATTCCAAAGCTAGAGTAAGGAGTACTGTAAATGTCTATTCCACTGCCTTTGTTAATAGAGATGAGGTGGGACAACCTTTCCATCTTATGGGCCACTTTGAAAATTAGTACAATCCCCATGTGTGCATAAGTGCGTGTGTGTATGCAGGGAGGACACTTAAGGAACATGCTCATGAATAAGGATCAGGAGGGTCCAGACCATTGATCTGTCCTGTCTCCTTCATGTCATGCTTTCATTAATGCCCCTCCCCTTCTGCACTCTTCTTTAGGGGAGGGGCTTGATTCATGGGGCAGGCCCAGGAATTAGAAAGGGGCCACACAAAAACTAGATGCTGGCTAGATTCGCCCCACAAGCCAAGGTTTCTCCCGTGTCTGTAAAAGAAGAATCCCCTTTCAGCCAAGGGCTGTACATGTCAGCTCAAAAGGAAATAGCGGTGGCATCTCTCAATATTTTATTATGAAGCTTGTGAGATTTATCATTTTCCTTCCAGCCAACGGAGTCATTCTATTAAATTTTTTTTTAATTCTGCTTACATTTTAAAATCAAAATCTGACTCTATTCAAGTCAGAGGGACATTTGCCACTGTGGCCCTTTTCACATGGGCACCCCCACCCCACCTGTGCAAATGCCACAGCAGGTGCGGGGGGGGATGGGTGGGCACCCGTGGGAACACTGTGGGTGGGGGTGCATACGTGCTTCTGCACTCCACCCACCTCCACCCATCACCCACATACGGAGCAATGGACGCCAATGCCCATTGTGTGGCGATGGGTGCTCCGTGAGAACGCACCCTCCCACGCTGCCCACCCATCGTGCTGCCCACCCATCCCCCCCGCAACACCCGCCCATGTGAAAAGGCCCTAAATTCAACAGAGTCAGGATCACCGTTAATCTTTAACCTTTTTCTAGTGTACTTTAAAAACTTGCTTTATGGTTATATTCCCTTTTCTTATGAGAATGTCTTAATCTTGCAGATTCAAAATGAATAAATGAAAATCTGTTGCACAATTTTCCTATGAATGCTGAGGATCCTTGACTTGCAAAAGCTTGGTGTACTAAAGCAGGGGTGCCCTACCCTTTGCCGGTGTGACCCTGTTTTAAAACTTGGTGTTATATATTATTAATTATTACTATCAATCAATAATATCAATGATGATTTATTGCGGTCCAAGACCATATCATAAATAGTACACAGAACAATAATGAATACGAAACATAATATAGGGGAACTGGGGGGAAAGCCCGATAATAACAATATACAAACTAAAAAGGCGGTGAGGCCATGCTAGACTCAAAGTGCCCTCCAGCCCCCAACTAGCAAAGGGAGCACAAACAAACACCCCAACAATGGGGAAATAAGCAAATTTAAATAAAAGGCCCACCACCCCCTCTGAGAAGCACAGTCAACACTGGCAATAAACAACAAAAATTGGGAAGAAAACTAAACCAAACCCCAAAAAGGATTTTGGAACTACAACAGGACATAGGCCCAGTCCATTGGCGGGAGGGCCAAGTTAAAGATGGGCAGGAGGTGAAGTTAAGGGTGGGCGGGGGCCCAATGTTTATATTCCAGAAAGGCCTGCCTAGACTGGGCGGCCTTAACTAAGAAGGCTGCCAGATTTCTAATATCCTGGGGGTCAGGAGAATTAAGCAGCAGCTGGGACAAGGATATATCAGACCTCCCTGGGAAAAGACTCAACCAGGCACCCAGCAATTCTTCCCTTGGACCATCATAAAGATGGCAGCGTAGAAAACAATATGACTGACGGTTTCTACTGCAACATTGTCAAAAGGACACAGCCGCTCCAAAAATGGCATTCCCTGCCTACGGCCCTCCAGGGCTCGGGAGTGGAATTACTACTACTACAACGATGCCACTGTAATCCCGGACAACAACAACAAATGTGACGAATATCAAAGAGGTTACTATGCTTTCAGGCAGAAGCCCAAAAGGGTTTGTGCCATCTGTGGATGGGGTTATGAGTACCATGATATTTGATAGACTATGCATGTCTTTGGTACTCTCTTGAGACATGATACTATAAGTCTCAAAATGGGGATCACATAGACTTAAGTTTGGGAACCACTGGTGTATTCAATATCAGTTGAGACAGTGACCACAGTTGCAGATGGTGTGAGGGATTGTTAAGGAACTGGGAACAATGAGGTGGACACAAACCACCATTTACTTCCCTTTTGTGTGTGGAAACAAACATCAATTTTCGGTATTTAGGTCACACCAACATTTGGGGCATTTTCACATAAGACACTCTCCACCCACTACCCACCCGCCCACATGTTACAGGGCACCCATAGGGCACCACTGCAGCCCTGCAACATGTATAGTGGGTGGGCGGAGAGTGTCTTGTGTGAAAATGCCCTTTGTTTTTGCACTATTTACCACTATTGCACAACTTTAGTTTGGTGAGCAACTGTGCTAAATGGTATCAAAACAAAGTAACTAAAATGCTGAACTGACCAAAATACCAAATTCCCCTCACCCCAAGCCTACCTGCATAGGGGATGAAGGGCCATTTTTCCAGCCCCACAGAGCGAGGAGCAGAGCTTGCAAGAGAAGCTGCACACGCAAGATGTGCAAGGTGCCTGGCTGCTATGCCCTGGTGTTGTCAGGCAGTCAGGCTTCGAGACCAGGTGTGCTTGGCTGCAAGGGGTCCATTTCCTTCACTGCAGCGGGTATGATCTCTCACTCACCATCCACTTAGGAACACTGTGGATACTTAGCTGGTTATTGGGTTGGGCGGGCTGGGAAAGAATTTTTAATGGAGGTTTTTGATTGGCTTAAGAGACCTCTGGTTTTTGCCCTCCTCACAGTGTCTTTATTAACCTATTAGCTCTAGTTTGGGGCTTCACGCAAGTGGTTTTGAATCAATTTGGCACACTCTTCCGGGGGTCTAGTTAGTTGTACATGTTAGTAAATTAGGTATTAGCTCGTTCATGAAGACATCTCCTTAAGAGATGGGAACGTAACCCTGTGAAAGGGCTGAATGCAGCCAACACTGGGGATACATCCCAGGAGGTGGGGTTTCCAATGCATCCGGGGGCTAATGTGGCCCTGGGTCCCCCATATCCTTCTTATACCTTGAGTCCCAGCTGGGTTGGGGGGACTTCATTGTCTCTTCCACCCAGAGGCTTACACTGTCGAGTAGAGGGGGAAGTAACCATAGCTTATTATTATTCAGATGGGCTGGAAACCTGAGTGTACCTCAGGCAGTCTTAGAGTTATCATTGTTACTGTTAGCTGAACTGGAGCCCGTTTGTAGGGGTGTGTGTGGAGCTTTCCTCCCCCAGATGATTTTGAATTTGGCAATAAAGAGTGTGGACCATAAAACCGTGTTCTTGTCTCCTTCCAGCATGCGGTGACAAATGACTAGATTAGCCAAAACAAAATACCTGAATAAGTGGACATGCATTTCTGTGGTGAATGCTTATTTGGATAAATATTTAGTGGTGTGTATCCGAAACTACAAATAATATTAATGAACATGAAAATTCCTATTCATTTCAGCTCAACGATTTTACTGTCTAGCCCTATCTCTGTCTAAGAGACATTATAGAACTGGCTACAGTTCTACTATTAATCATTTACATAGAACATAAGAGCCATATTAGGGGACACCAATGGTCCATCAAGCAAAATGTTCTGTCTCCAACAGCGGCCAAGGTCGGTTGCTTGGGAGAAGAACCCAACAGGTCAGATCGGGGCAATCAATTCCCTCTTGTTCATTCCCAGCTCTCAACCGTAAAATGTTACATCCCCCATACCTACTTGACTAATGCCATTAATGGACCTACCCTCTAAGAACCTATTCAATCCTTTTTAAACCAAGCTATACTACTGGCTCTAACCACATCTTCTGACAACAAATGCCACAAGTTAATTGAGCGTGAAGTGACAAAAATACTCTTTATTTGTTTTAAATCTGCCCCCAGTTAGTTTCAAGGCGTGTCCTCTAGCTCTAGCCTAATTTACTATTTGAGAGGGTAAAAATTGTTCCCTAGTAACTCATTCCATACCACTCATGATTGTATAAACTTCTATCATATCCTCTCTCCGATCTCTCTTCTCCAAGCTAAAGAGCCCCAACCTATCTAGCTTCTCTTCATAAGGGAGGTATTCCATAACCTTTAACATTTTTGCTGCCCTTCTCTGTACCTTTTCTATTTCTACTATATCTTTTTTGAGATGGAGCAACCAGAACTGCACACAATAGTCAAGGTTTGGTCACGCCATAGATTTATATAGAGGCATTAGGATATTTTCAGTTTTATTCTCTATTCCTTTCTGAATAATTCCCAACATTCTGTTTCCTTTTTGACTGCCACACACTTAGCGTTCAAAATGCTTTACAATGCTTATCCAGCTCCCCCTGACAATAATCCTATCAGTATTATTCCCTTTTTAGAGGTGGAAAACTGGGGCCGAGAGACAGTGATGTGCCCAATGCCATCTAGAGAGTTCATGGTTAAGATGGGATTGGAATAGTGGTCTCACAGGTCCAAATCCAATACTGGCCTTTAATATACTATGCTTATGCTTACAGCCAATGGGCTATGACTTCAGGATTTTTATTTTCCTTTAGTCTATGGAATACTTAAAGGAAACAAATGAATTGTTTCCAAATAAAGTCTTTCTGCAGCACAGTAAATCATTTTCCAAGCATCAGTTCAATAAGTTTGCTTTTAGGCTATTCTTTTATTTATGTTTACTTTGCCTTCTGAATTATTTGCTGGATTGGGGGGCAGGGGGTAGTTGTTGCTGAAGGGGCTGTCTCTGGCTGCCCTGGTTGTGACCATCTGTACTTGGGCTTTCAGCTCCCACAAAAGGAGAGTCTTGTGGGTTTTTTAGGAGGGGTTGTATTAGTTAAAAAAAATAAATTATGAACTGTAAGCCACCCTGAGCCTCAGAGAAGGGTGCCATAAAATAAATAAATAAATAAATACAACAAATAGGCTAGTTTGTCTTGCAGCATTTCTTTGCTCCTTTCAAAATCAGTCCTACAGATTGCAACTCACTAGAACCACCTTCCCCAAGCTGAATGCTGCTTTTTCACTTGTGCAACATCAAACTGACTAAGTGGGGATTGCAGATCAAGAAATCTGACCCTGCTGGTCAGACTGCCTTTGACTACGCGTCACCCTTTCCGACCATTTCTGTGCTTGCTATCCTGCTGTCCTAGAGATAAATTTAGAAGGCTGCAGATGATGTTCAGCTCTTCCCCCGCTAGCTGTAAAGCTAAAGCGCCTTTAATCATTCACCTGACCTGCTGTTCTTCCCAACTTGATAACTCTTGTTTTCTCTAGTGTGCCTGCCCAAGGACCTGTGTAGCACATATTTAATGATCTCGCACTTTCAGCCTTCATACTCTAAAGAGCAGATGCTAACAAAATCATATTTCAAAATACACTTTGGCACAGCTTCCACACCATACTTTCCCCATTCACCCTTGACAACAGTGGTCAAGAGTGAGATTAAACAAAGGCCAAGCAAGCTGAGGATTTGTATGCTATTATTTTATTGTATTTTGTTGGCTGGAGCTGTATCTTTACCATAACCATCACTGCTGCTGCTGCTGCTGCTGTAACTGCCACTTCCCTGGAAGTCCCTGGAGAGATCTTGTCACAGTGCTCTCATTACAGACAGAACCTAGGTTAGTGAAGCACTCCACCTTCTCTAGGGACTTGCTCTTAAGATTTCTTCCCTTCCCCCTGCTCCCAGCCTTTTAAAGGATGATCAGATAGTCAAGGAAATGAAGTATGGTTGCAAATTTCTCTGTTCCTGAAAGTTGCAATTAGCACTTCCTAAAGTAGTGAGTTAGACAAGTCTCAAGATATCATCACTTAATGTCTACAAATCAAGTCAGTTCAACTCATCACAGCTATCTGGAAACTAACCTTCTCCTGCCACTGTTTGTTTGAATCTTTCACATTCACCTCCCCTTCCTTCCTGTACCTCAGAGGTATACAGTTTTAACTGTCATAAAAACGCTGAAAACATTTCAATGAAATCCTTACGGTTTCAATGAGGAAATATCCTTTGCTATCCCACCAGCTTGACAAAGGAAGCAAGATACAGAACTTGGAATGAACCAGGAAGCAACCCTTTATAAAGCACATTAGAAAACATGGAAGATATCCCATTATAGCTGAAATTGCTATCCGTGCAGGAATATCGGATCTGGCAAATTTGCTGAATCGGTGTGCAGTTCAGATGATGGAAACCCTCTTTCTGGTACCCAGACAAAGACTGGTATAGCCTGGAGTTGGGGAGTGTGCCATAAGGGGGGTGCGGTTGAGAGGCCTTACCAGTCCTTAATCATCCTAGAAGGCAGTGGCAACAGTTGACCTTAGGGCTGGCCTGGTCTTGTAGCCAAGCCAGCTTCCTCAGGCCTGTATCCTGGCTTCTGGGAGGCAGGATATGTGCAGGGACAGCTGCTTCTGCCCCACTGGGATGATTAAGGATGAGTAATGCCTATGGTCCTCAGCCTTCCCACCCCACCCTGGCAATGGCCCTCACTATCACCCTCCCCCAACGTTTTGCTATCCAGCAGCCAGTCCAGACAGCCCAGCAAAACTAATTTTTCAGCTTCTATCTATTCAAGTGGTACAGCACCCCAAATGGTCAAGACAGCTCTTGTAATGGTAGTGGGCATGTGCAGTCACCACATTGTGGGTCAGTACGGGGAGCAGGGCAGACAACTGGACCCCCATGAGGAAGCCGAGCATGCAGGCCGCTGTCAGACCTCCCACCACAGTGAGGGGAAGACTGAGTTACCGGTCACACGAGCGGGCGCCCAGCCCTGTCCCGTCTCCCTCCCCTGGCCTGACCACTATCTGGACCCTGGTTGTGACATGAAGGCAGGGGACTAGACCTATCAGCTACCACTCAAAGGCGTACAGTGGATCTCACCACCTGGTGGGGCAGACCCATTTTGGGTAAGGCTGCTACGTGCTGCATCCTTGGCCTTTTTCTGAGGGTGCAGCCAGCTGCTCATCCCACCCCACAGTGGGGGGAATATTTAATGGCTGCCAGGCACATGGCACATCACATCGTGTGGTAAAGCTGTCCGGAGTAGGGGCAAGGCTGCTCAAGGCACGGTAAGTGCATTGTGTGGCTGCACGGTCCGTCTCCTAATAAGAGACCAAGGCAGCCCACTTCAAACAAAACATTAACAATGAGTGGAAAATGCACTTTTTTTTCTTTTTTCTTACTGTTGCTCTTTACAAACTTTTAGCAACAGTATTATTCTGACCTTGAAATTAGAGCTGAAATAAATATTTCTAATAAATGTTATATCCAATGAATTCACTTGTTTCCATTCAGATCTGACAAAGTGGATATTCACCAGCCCCTTCATTGAATATTTGCTTCATTTTATTTCAATATTTCGGTTGTTTTGGTTACTTCATTTCAGTGTTCTTGCTCATGTGGTCAAATCCCAAAATAATTGATATAAAAACAGCACAAACTATGTCAAAGTTTCCATGCCAAAATAACTAAATACACAGGTATGCAAATATCCATTTTGTTTGTGGATAGTATTTGGATATTCTGATGGCTACCCAAAATGCAAATGATATCTGTGAATACAAAATCCACTATTCATTTCAGCTCTACTTAAAAATCAAAAGATAAGAGCACTCTCCCTCAGGTGCCGAATATAATGAAATGCCAAGAAAGAATGTGGGATTGTTTACATTTTTCTCTCTTCAGTTTAGGGAGTAAGAAAGCACAGGAAATAGGTCTAAGAACATCCGGCAAATGTAACCTGGGTACAGTATAGAGGATCATGTCTTAATATTGTGAGCCAGCCCTTACCCTTATGTTGAACATTGAGAGGTATTCATGGAGTCATTTATTCAATAAGTACTGTGCTAAGTGTGCACTGGTGGAATTGAATAAACTGCTGATCCCCCAGAAAAATGGCACATACAAAAGGAGGGGGGGGGAGGGGGGGATGGAACTACAGAAGAGGGAAAGACGGTAGGTACTGAAGTCATCTTGGGAGTCAGTTTTTGCTCATGTGTGGCACTTACATAAAAACTAGTTATTCAAGCTTTGTGCTGTCAAGCTGAGTTCTACCACAGTTTTGCAATTACTGTGTAACAGGGAGGCGCTGGGCACCCCTGTTCCAAAAATCCAGCAAGGGCTGGCCTTTTAAGGGAGTGGCCGGCAGCAGCTCTCCAGGAAGCACGGACTTTAAATCCACCACCTGAAACTGACAAGAGGTAGCTGAAGCCACTGAGAGCTGAGGCCACTGAGAAGGAGGCTCAGTGACCAGGAAATGGAACGGTATTACCACCAGAGCTGGGGAAGCAGAGTTGGTCAGGAGAGGCTGGGAGCCGCTGGGACAAGGAGCAACAGAAGAAATCTGGAGAGCTGTATGGGAGGCCAGAATATTGGGACAGTGGGTAGCGGCACAGCCGCCAAAGGAAACAAGTATTGCTGCCTCAAGGGGAGCAGGGTGCAGGATGGTCCGCACCTGTTGCCCGTTTAGGGACAGGACTTCGAAGTGTGATGCTAGGCTCGTTCTCGCAAATGAGAACAAGCTGAGAATTGCCTGGATTCTCACCAAGAAAAGCAATAATCTTGCAAACAGACCTCCCCTGCAAAAGACCCAGGAAGGGGCTTTTGCAAACCACAGCTAGGTTTGCAAAAGGCCCTGTATGCCATGCACTTACCAGCTCCAACCGCTCTGTCTCTCTCTCTCCCCACTCGGCTTCTCTACATGGGGATGGGGTGGGGGGAGCAAGGTTGAATCACCATGCATGCACAAAACGGCCATCGCGGCTATTCTGTGCATGTGCGGCCCTTTTTCCAAGACGGTGAGGCTTTGTTGGTGCCACATTGGAAAAGGGCAGCCAGTTCAGCACTAGTGAAGACTAGCTGCCTTTTCCCAAAATGGCACTGACATAGCCCATGTCATCTTGGAAAAGGGCTGTGCATGTGCAGAATGGCCACAGCAGCCATTTTGTACATGCAGAGAGCATTCCCGCCCCTAGAATGTCACGAGATCGCGAACCATTAGGGAGAGCTTCTCAAGATCTTGCTGCTGGTTTTCAATTCTTGCGAGATTCTAGCAAGAATCATTTTGATTCTTGTTTCAGCCCTAGTCGACATGGGCTAGCCACTGACATGGCCCAGAGCAAGGGACAACATCTGATAGCACCTGTACAGACATGCAGGTGAGGTCCAGGCCAAAGCGTGACAAAGCGGGCCACTGTCACATCTGTTTTTACCCATTGTTCTTCAGAGACTTATGCACCAATGCTGTGTACGTTATCTATAGAGTGGGAATCCATGCAGATTACATTCAAGGAATCATTTTACTAGCGTTATGGTCATAAATCCTTCCATTTATTTTTAATCTCCCCCTCCCCCTTTTTCAGTATGATGTGGCCCACTAATTATATTACTTGCAACAGCTTTCAGAGTCTGCAAATATCTCTTGTTAGATGACCAGTCCTAGGGACAATGAACCAAACAATAAATTCTACCAACAGCAATCACGTTTTGACAGCCCCTATATATTATAGCTCCTCAGAAACAAGTTGCTGAATATTCTCTGTTCTCACTAGGTCATTGTGCGATACAAAATACAACTCTTGCCAACTTCTCTTTCTTCTCTTTGAGAAGGCCGCATGACTAGAAAATGTTAAAAGGTAACATAGTAATAAAAATCCCATCTGGGGAAAGGAAGGTGGGCAGAGGGAAAAATGAGATCGATCTTATGAAAAATTCCTGACAGAAAGGCTGCTTTTAGACGTGCGCGGTGCACATGCTGCATAAAACCACGCCGCGTGTAAACATCCCGCGGGCAGGGTTTTAGACGCAGTATTTTGCGCATTAAAGCCAGTCACGCATTTTTTTTAAAACTGCAAACTAAATACCCCGATTCGTGGTTTTAAAAGAAGACGCGATCGGCTTTAACAAACAAAATGTCGCGTCTAAACCCCGCCTGCAGGATTTTTACACGTGGTGTGATTTCATGCTGCGCTGTGCACTGCATACATCTAAAATAGATGCACTTAATGTAATGCATACATTAAAATAAAGCACACCTGTTCCATACACTCAGCTCAATATTGAATTTTGTCCCACAGTTCATTCATGAGGAATGGAGAATACAACAATCAAAACTGAATAAGAGCCTGAAAAATAATAGTTAGACATAGCGCTGAACAGGATATCAGACTATTCTAAATGATAATTAACTTTTTCCATGCTCATCTGTTTTTATTTTATTTTTGAATCCTGTTCTAGCTTTGTATTGACATAATTTTCTAGTTCCTTCTCTCTAGTCTTCCTGCTCATGCCCTTGTAACATCTGCTTGTAAAGCCAAAGCTATGAACCAGCATGCAAACAGCGAATTAGGACGATCTGATCTTCGAGCATGAGCAGCCCTAACCAGAATGCTATGCTGCAAATAGTTGTTTTATTACAAGAATATCTATTTTGATCTGACACTAAACAATTTATCATCATCAAGGATGGTGCAAGTGTCAAAAGACTCTGTAGGCTCAAGATCAATGCCTGAAAAATTTGATGGCATTTAATGAGTAGAGCTGAAATGAATATACTATTTTATATAGCCACTGAAATGAACAAATGTCCAAATCTTTGCAGACGGTGTGATATTTGCCTATTCATTTATTTCATTTCAGTGTTCAGCTACTTCTTATTTCATTTCAGTATTTTGGTTACTTGAGCAGTGCTATTTAGCGCTACTGTGTATCATACTGTCATCATGATGGCTTTAAACACAGCCATTTTTTCTCTCAGAATCAACTTTGAAATATTTCCTGGACCCAAATTGTTAGGAGCGTATTGTGTAGACTTTGTGCTAGTCCTGACATGCTGTTACCCTAAAATGGAGACTGCAGTCATCCATAACCTTTGGGCAATGTACCTACCTGAAAGCTAATGCTTTTAGGAAAGGGTGAAGCAATGATGTTGTGAAAGACTCAAAAACCTTAATCAGCTGTTTTACACTCAGATGCTTTTAGTGGGAACTGGTAGGCTGAATTATTTCTGATAAGTATCTCTTAAGTGTACAATGTACACTTTCTCCTGCACGTTAAATAGACTATATTAACTTTACCCTAAATTGAAGGTTTAATACAAGAGAGAGGGACCACTTCCCTTCTATGGTCCAGTCTGAAAATTGTTACAAGCTGGAGAAGATTTGGGGGCAGGGCTGCTTAAGGAGTTTGTTCAGGATGGGGCAAGGAAGGGAAGTCCAGGTCACAGAGCTATGCCATATATAAATCCCCTCTTCTTGAGTGTGTGCCCTCATCTTTGTTCCATTCCTCTTAGCTCACTCTTTTAGTACTTGAGGGTAGTGACTGGATTCAGAAGTTAGGAGGGGGCCTCCACCATCCTTTTTTAAGGACTCCAGTTTCCCTAGATCTGGCATGAAGAGAAAGATAAGAAAGGAACAACCCCTGACCTCCTTCAGATGTACCTAAGGGGAAAATACCTGACTAAGATCTGGAAGGCATCACCAGACACTCAAATGAAAGAAAGGAAAAAAATTATAATCCTGCTTTTTATCAGGCAGGGAAAAACAGTACAAGTTGCATTTACCCTTCCCAGTACCTAAACCTAAGGCCGCTTTTAGATGAGCGCTGTCTGCTCGCACCGTGAAATCATGCAGCTTGTAAAAGTGCTGCTGAAAGCTTTTAGACGCACCTATATGTGTCGTATTTCCGATCGCACATTCTTTAACAGCGCAAATTAAATACCTCGATATGTAAGGTGGGTTTTTTGCGCTTTTAAAGAATGTGCTGCCAGAAATACGGTACATATAGGTGCGTCTAAAAAGCTGTCCGTGGCACTTTTACAAGCTGCATGATTTCACGGCACAAGTGGGTAGCGCTCTTCTAAAAGCAGCCTTAGATTACTACAAGTGAGCTAATTTTAAAAACCCAATGTATAGTTCATGATGGGTGCTCTTTATTTACTCCTTATATTTTTTTCTGTTTGAAAAATGAAAATTGGTGGAGTACAAAGTTTTCTGTGTTTCAATATTATGAACATTTTAAACAAAGTTAATAGGTTTGGAACACAAAGAAAATATGTGAACTTTAGGGCTGAAACAATAGATTTTATTCTTGCAAAAATCTTATAAGAATTGAGAATCAGTGTCCAGAACTCGCAGACATCTTGACCCTGATTCAGATTCTCACAAGATTTCTTGCTCCCCTCTCCCTACCCTGACTGATCTCCCAGTCTGAAGGAATTTAGGGTGGGTGGGTGGGAGGGAGGAGGAAACTTTCTTTCTTTGTCTGGGGCTGGCAGCTGTCTCAGCAGGGAAAGCTTTCATATGGGGAACGACTAGCAGGCATTGGGAAAGGCGGCGAGGAAAAGGTGGGTCTTGAGGAGGGATTTGAAGGAGGAATGGGAGGGGGGCAGTGAAGGAGAGAGGGGACAGAGTCAGCTGATATCTTAGCATACTGTTGACTAGCAGAAATCAGCAGCCAACAGAATGCTGAAAAGCTGCACTGATCTTGTCTCTTTGCTTCAGGTCTCCCCTCCCATCTGGAAACAGAGAGGAATACCATAGCTGATTTGCCCATGTGATTACCTTGTCTGAAGCTAGAAACAGATGGGGAGTTGAAGGGAACAGGCGGGCTCAGCTCAGCTTTTCAGCATTCTATTGGCTGCTGACACCTGCTAGTCAATAGAATGCTAAGTTGCAGCTGAATCTACCCCCTCCCTCCTGCTCTCCCTCCTCCCATTCCTCAAAATTTGCCATTGAAAAGTTTTCCCCACTGAGACAGCTGCCAGCTCCCGATCAGACAAGGTAAAAAAGCTGGACAGGGAACAGTATGACTTCCTCCTTCCTCCCTCTTCCCATCAACACTGGGTATTCTGTCTTTCAAGATTCTCGTTTTTCTCGACGAGACACCAGCTGATGAGACAAGAATTGTGATACTTGTCGAGAAACCCAAGAAAATGAGAATCAAGTTTCAGCCCTAATATAAACTCATTTTTACAGATTACACATATTACACACCAGGATGAAATTAAAAATGACAGTAGGGCCAATCCTAAACCCCCGCACAAGCGGCTTACATGCACGTACCATAGTCCTCATAGAGGAGGTGCACGCAGGGGTGTTTGCGTGCTGTGTGCATGTTGAGTGCACAGTATGCAGGCATTAGAATCAACTCCAGTGTCTTAAATCCCAGTATACAAAATATCCTTCCTTAGCAAGCAACTACAGGCCACAATCAAGAAATACACTTAAGCATATGCGGATTCTTTTGAAGTCTAGAGAAATATTCATGTTTTTAAACATCTGAGGCACTCTAGGGTCTATCCGACCCCAAAACCTTCCATAAATTGATGTAATTTGGTGGTGGTGGTGGGTTAATGTATTCTCAACACAACAAGAATGACTAGTTTTCTGCATTCATTTCATTCTCATCAGTGCAGTCAACTTTGTGTATAAAAATAACAGCAAAAACCATATCAGGGTCACTTAGAGCAAATCATATTTGAATGGGCAAATTTGTGTGTCAGTTTCTTAAGATATTTCACTCTGAATATGTGAATCTGAGAATGTTTTAACAGGGAGATAAGTTTGAAGTTAAATTAACACAAGGTTTTTTCAATGCATTCCTTGTGGTTTTTTGTTCATTTGATTTTTTAAATTAAATAAACTAGGGTCACTTAGAGCCCTATAAAGAAGGAATAGAAATACTGAAAGGTAAAATCTAGTCGTGTGCTATTCATTTTTGTTATTATAACAAAAATTAAAACTTTCATTTTCTTTTTTTGTTATTGTAGTAACAAAAACAACAAATAACAGCAACAAAACAAAAACAAGTTTTCATTTTCGAATTAATGGGGAAACACTGAAAAATGCTTTCCTGGCTATACCTTTTTTGTTTCTTATTCAATTCTGATGAAACTTGGGGAGAGTAGGCCTGCAACAGGGGGAACTACGTATACCAAATGTAGGAGAGAACAAAAAAAGGGAACCAGTTTTATAAGCAATTGAATGTTGTGATTTTAATAAAAGCTGCTTTCACATTCCTGACTACAACTTCTTTATCTTCCATCCAATTTACATGAAACCTGGTAATTTTATGTCCCTCTCCCAAGATTACCAATCCTGCCAAATTTCAGAAAGATTGGATAAAGGGTCCTGATGCTATAAGCCATTAAGTTAAAAATGCATTTCTGGCTGTAACATTTTTTATATTCCATCCTGCTTACAAGACATTTGGCAGGAATGTATCCCACACCTTCCCTTTCATCTCAGCCAAACTATGGGATAATTTGATGAAGTAGTAGTAGCAGTAGTATAGTTTTATTGACTTAACCATTGGTTGCAGCAATTTATACAAAAGAGATAAAAAGCCCAAATTTTATAAGCAATTGATGTTGTCCCCTTGAAGACCATTATTCAGATAAATAGCAGCACATGCAGTGCCAGTCAGAGGCAGGGACCTGGCATGGTAAGGAGAGAGAGGCTGTAGGAGGGAGAATGGGGAGCAACCCAACAGACTGACAGACACATTTACTGGTCAATTATTGCATGCGTCTAGCTTTACAGGACCAATTGGTAGTGTCTTCGAGGCGGGCATAGGGGGCAGCCCTGAGGTGGGCATACAAGGGACATAACTGCGACTTTGGGGATAGCATCCCAGCAATCAGGTCGACATAGTTTACACATCCAGGATGTCCAGTTATCATCATAATCACATCTTGCAGCACTGTGACAGAGGACATCAGAGAATCTCTATTGGCGTTTCCTAAACAGAGGCTTCCAACTTCCCAGAAACAAGAAGGGGAGAGAATTTTGGGTGGTCACAGCACAGAACAAGGATATTTGGTTGACATTTCTTCTGGCCAGTTGGCAGCACAAGCAGATCTTATACCACAGTATATGTATGTCTGACTAACATATTTGTAGTCCAACCAGTGTAAATGAACTTTGTAAGACCTGTATCTCACACCTTCAGGATCATCTCTGCCAAATGTTGGAAAGTTGTGATAAAGGGTCCCAATTTTATAAGTCTGCACAGAATTATGCAGAGAATAAGCCTATGCCAGGGATTCTCTAATGTAAGAGAATCCCTGCCATAAGCTCATTCTCTGCATATGCTCGGCAGAAAATTGGATTCCTTTACCCCAAATTTCTATAAATTGGCATAGGTAATGCCTTCCATTATCCATACAATCTCTCCAAGTTTCATCCAAATATAATGAAAAATAAAAAAGTTAATGCCAAAAATGTATTATCCATTGAAACCAATGGAAATAAAAAACAAAAGGGAAAACGA
The DNA here is from genome assembly GCA_003113815.1 of Sphenodon punctatus. NCBI lineage: Eukaryota > Metazoa > Chordata > Lepidosauria > Sphenodontia > Sphenodontidae > Sphenodon > Sphenodon punctatus. Next base: position 671,553 of record QEPC01000820.1, on the reverse strand, counting down.
AAACGAAATTTCGATATTTATGAAAACAAAAAATTTAAATAATGAAAATGAAAAACAAAAATGAATTACGACATGGGTTCCTGGTGCACACCTCTAGTAAAATTGAGTTCCTTGTGACATTCCAAAGAATGTAAAGAAATGAATTCAGTGTCTGGGGAAGATTCTCCAAAATCTAAGGCCATCTTTTGATGAGCGTCACGTGCTCGTGCCTAAAAATTACACATCTGTGAAAAAGAGCATGGGCAGAGTTTAGATGTGCAAGGATGCACCTCACTACTTGTGAGCAAGATCCATGCCCGTCCTGGCTGTGAAAGCTAGCCAGGAGACGTTACGGCCATTGCTGGCTGGGGTGTTTAGTGCCTCCCTTCATGAGGGCATGGTGCCTGACTGCCTAAAGTAGGCTGTGGTTAGACCCCTGCTCAAGAAACCATCTCTTGACACTGACGCTTCAGCCAGTTATCGGCCAGTCTCTAAGCTTCCCTTTTTAGGGAAGGTTATTGAACAGGCTGTGGCACGGCAGCTCCAGGAACATCTGGACCACACCGGTTTCCTTGATCCCTCCCAGTCTGAGTTTCGGCCTGGATATGGTATGGAGACGGCCTTCGTGGCCTTGGCTGAC
>QEPC01000820.1:645428-665733 GCA_003113815.1 Sphenodon punctatus | reverse complement strand
ATGCTATCTCAGAAGTCCCAGTTATGTTGCTTATGCCTGCCTCAGAGCCGCCCCCTATGCCACCTCGAAGCCACTACCAATTGGTCCTGTAAAACTAGAAGCTTGCAGTAATGTGTTTGGCCATTGAATGTGTCTGTCAGTCTTTGGGGTTGCTCCACATCCTTTCTCCTACAGTCTCTCTCCCCCTGCCATGCAGGGTGCCTGCCTCTGACTGGCACTGAATATGCTGAGATTCATCTGAATAATGATCTTCACAGGGACAACATCAATTGCTTATATAATTGGGGCCCTTTATCAAAATCTTTTGTACATTTTCTAAAATGGCAGGAAAGGTATATGATACATTCTTGCCAGATATTCTGTAAACAGAATGCAATATCAAAATGTTACAGCTGGAAATGTATTTTCAGGTTAATGTCTTATAGCCTTGGGACCCTTTATCCACTCTTTCTAAAAATTGGCAGAAGTATTAAGCATATGGAGCGACATAATATGCACAAGTTTCATGAACATTAGATGCAAGATAAAGATGTTGTAGCCATGAATGCATATGGAGCTTTTCTTAAAATCACAACATTCAATTGCTTCTGAAATCGGTTCTCTTTATCTAATTGTTTCAAATATTGGTACAAGTAGTGCTCTCCACTGGGGGTATATTCTCCACAAATTTCATCAAAATCGAAGAAGAAACAAAAATGGTATAGTGGGAAATATGTTTTGCGGTTTTTTCCCTTTATTTCAAAAACCAAATGTCATTTTCAGTTCCCGATTGCACCGAACTAAAGACCGAACCGAGCCCGACTGAACCCCGAATCCAAACTCAAAGTTCAACCCAAACCACCGAATGGCCAAACATCCAAACATGGTTCTGTTTGCACATCCCTATTGTCCGCTCTCTAATCTTCCCATTCTAGGGAAGGATACTGAACGGGTGGGCTGCCCGACAGCTCCAGGCTCATCTCGAGGTCATCAGATTCCTGGACCTGTTTCAGTCAGGCTTCTGTTTTGTGGTGTTGGTCAATGACCTGCTCCTTGAGATTGACAAGGGGGAATTCTACCCTGTTGACCACGAGATGTTTATTTTATTTTGTATTTAAATGTTGTTGATAGGACTGTAGGATCTGGCGGGGGTGTGCTGAACCGCTCGAGTGGAGTTTTGCAGGGTTCTAATTCTGTCTCCTCTCTTGTTCAACGGGCATATGAGGCTACTGGGCAAGGTTGTTCATACTTTTGGGGTGAAGTTCCATCAGTATGCTGATGACACTCAGCTGTACATCTCCTTTTCATCCAACCCAGGCCCTGCTGTCTCAGTGCTCACCCAATGTCTGGCAGCTGTCGGGGACTGGATGAGGTTGAGCTGTTGAAGCTGAATCCAGACAATACGGTGATGATAGCTGGCCACACTTGTGACCTGGAGGGGATTGTGACTCCTGTTTTGATGAAGTCCGGCCTCCTCTGGTCAATCATGTTTGCAGCCTTGGAGTGCATCTGGACTCTTTGCTAAGCTTGGATTGTCAGGCTGTAGCGGTAGCCAGGAATGTTTTTTGCCAACTCCACCTGGTGAGGAAGCTGCAAACATTTCTTTCTGATTCAGGTCTGGTCACTGTCATCCATTTTTCATCACCCCAAGGCTAGATTACTGTGATGTGCTTTACATGGGGCCGCCTTTGATAACAGTTTGGAAGCAGCAGCTGGTGCAGAATGCGGCGGCTCATCTCCTTTTGGGGATGAGTCACTGGGAGCACATTACACCAGTTTTCTGAAGTCTGCGCTGGCTCACTATAGCTTTCCAGTCACAAATCAAGGTGCTGGTTTTGACCTTTAAAGCCCTACACAGTCTGGGTCCCATGTATCTTAAAGATCGCCTGTTCTCCCATCCTGTGGGTACCATCGGTTCATATGACAAGGGCTCTAAGGAGGGCATTCTCAGCTGCTGCCCCAGTGCTTTGGAGCTTCCTTCTCCCAGAGATTCATTTGAGCCCGAGCATCTTCCGGAGGTGGTGTAAGACTTTCTATTAGAAAAAGCATTTGGGGGTTAGGGTATTGGGGTGCGGTTTGGTGGTAGAGATGTGAGAGGGAGTTGCTGAGTAAGTGGGGGGTTTGGGTGGGTTTTGTCAAGGGTGGCAATTTTAGCATTTTTTATTGGTTTAAAATGTTTTAGGTACTGATATAAATTGAAATAAATAAATTGGAATAAATAAATAATTCTCACAATCAAACAAGATGTCTCTGGCTGCCTCCACACAAGCTGTGGAGGGCTTGATCCTCACAGATCCTCACAGATCCTGTGGTGGGCAATCATTGCCGCCACACTTCGGGGGCTGTACAGGGAACAGGACAGATGGTCTCTGCCCCCCTCACGCAGGGCATTCAGGCCCCTGACAGCTATTCTGCCATGCCCTGTGGCAGGCTGCAGTGCTGCCCACATGAGTGGGCTCCTAGCCTTGGCCACCTCCCTCCCCTGGCCTGCCCACTATCCTTCCCCCTGCTGTGCTGTGGTTGCACAGACTGGAGCTAGCACCCACAACTCGAAGCCCTGCAGAAGACCTTGCTGCGTGTCAGGGCAGATGGGGTCTGGGCACATGAGTGGCGGGGCGTGCCTTGGACAGCCTTGCCCCGCTTTGGGTAAAGCTGCTATGCGCTGCATCCTCAGCCTTTTTCAAAGGATGCAGTGTGTTGCAGTCAGCTTCCTGGCCCGCACTGTGGTGAGGTGAACTTCTGGCAGCTGACAGGCACACAATGCGCTGCATCACCTGGTTAGGCTGCCTGAAGTAGGTAAGGCTGCCCAAGGTGCACCAAGTGCATTGTGTGGCTACACCCAGTTTGATTTTTGGATATTTGAGACCACTTTCTCACAGGGCAAAACGCAAAGCATTTGGCGCTGGAAAAACTCCAGAAGGTAAATGCTGTGCAGTTTTTGTCTCGTGAGAAAACAAAGCCGTGCAGCTTTGCCTCCAATCATGCGGAGGATACAGAGCTGGAAAATCAAGCTCTGTATCCTCCACATGATCAGAAGCAAGGCCATGTGGCTTTATTTTCTCATGAGACAAAAGCTGTGCAGCATTTGCCTCCCTGAGTTTTTCCTGGAGCCAAATGCTGTGCATTTAGCCTCGTGAGAAAGCCATCTCAGTTTTGATATTTTGACTACTAAGTTTATTTCCATTTAGATATTTGCCAAATAGAAATATTCAAACTTAACAAATAAAGCAGAAATGAATAGCTATCCATATCTGCATTGTTCCGACAGATCCAAAGTAGGTGACTCGTTCAAATATATTCATTTTCTGGGTTATTCATTTCAGCTTGATCAAATACAACAAATACAAAATAGTTCTTCCAAAGACACAAAGTACTAAATGCAAGCAAACAAAAAACCCTAACAAATACCAAAGCACTGAATACTGGGTTGACAACCATGCAAATCCAAAACCTTGGGGTGAATTTCAAAAATAGATATTTCTGAATCCAAGCTCTGATCATATTTGAGAGCTGCAAATTCAAATACGCTCAGTTAAAAAAAACACCATAATGCACAGTAAATATTAATTTTAGATCTAGTTTAATTGCTACCTCTTTTCAGAACTTACTTGTCTTCATTAGAGTTGATCCCCACTGCTATGTGTGTTTACTGGAGAAGATGAAGCCAAAGTCTCACTTATAGCTGTTATATTTAACAGGAAAGGGAAAGGGAAAGGAAGGAGGCCAGGACCCTGCACTAAAGGAAGTGTCATGGAATGTTGATGACACGATTAATCACAATCAGTGATTTCTGCAAGCTCAGAAAATGCCAGTCTTGTAATTAAGGGTGGATATTGCAAGCATGGGACTTTTTAATAGCATTATTTTGTTAGCATAAGAGTATCTTTCTCCAAATAGATTTAAGGTAAAAACACACATGCGACTGGCATGGTGGTTCTGTGGCCCGGCCCGGAAAACAGTGGCCAACCCTCCCCAGGTTGGGGACGGGTAGCAAACTAACATGCCCGTTATCAGAGCTCTCCTGCTGGCTGCATTCCCAGCAAGGTGGGAAGCCCTGTTAGGGTAGGTAAGGGTAGAGTGGGAAGCATACCCAGAGAGCATGGAGCCAATATTGAGGACAGGCTGAAAAAACTCCATTATGCCTACTCTGCGGGTGGCATGTGCTTCTCTGTGTGGAACTTCCACCCTCTGATCTTCATCTCTGTTCTTCCCTTCTCACCTTTAAAAACCACCGAAAGACTTATCTAATCTCCAGATGTTTTTAGGACCCACTACTGGATCTTTTCCTACCTCATTTAAGTTGTGTTTAATTGGGTTTCATATTGTCTTATATTGCTGTATTGTATGTTGTGAAATTCTCTAAGTGCCACTTGGTGGTGGTGGTGGGGAAAGTGCTATAAAAAGAAAAATATATTTATTAATTTATTATTATTATTATTATTATTATTATTATTACAACAACAAAAACTCCTTTAATACCTACAGGAGAGCTGTGGGTAACACTGATCAGAGCAGGCTCAAAGTGACACAATAGAACCCCCACTTGAACAAACTCTATGCGTCCCAAACATTTGAGTGGCCAAAGAGGAAGAAACCCTAACCCCTCAGCTCCACCCCAGCGAATAAGCCCTGCCTCTCATGCACATACACCTCCCAAAATTAATCACACCAAGAACATTACAATTTGTTGGATTTATCCTTTTTAAACTTTTTAGTTTTAAAGCTGGAGTCGTCGTTTTCTCTCTTTCCCCTCCTATGTTCTTTGTTAATGTGACCTAGTTACAATTTCATTACAGACAGATTATTTGGGCATCAAACTTTCCCTGATTATCATTCACTAGGTTTTTTTAAATTATATATATATATATATATATAAACTTAAATTTAGAAATTAAGAAAATAATCAGTACAGTGCTATTATCGTTACAAAACACATAATGGTGTTATTCAAACTTTGACAGAACTCTCTTGTCCAATGAGGTATAAGAATCCAACTTGAAGCTTACTTTGCAATTCTCTAACTGAAAAAATGAGCATATTGGAGATAGGTTGGGGTGCTCTTAGAATCTCTGCAGTCTCTCTAGTTAATCCTGTTGGAACATTTACAGCAGCACAGGATGTCTCCTTTGAATGTCAAGATTAAGAATGTAATCCTCTAAAATTTGGCTCACTCACAAATAAGTTATGTTTTTCTCTCTTTCTTTTTCCATGTTGCAAAACGACTTAGGCTTTTCAATTTCAAGTTCTCCAACCCCTCTGGTCTAGTAATAACCCACATCAATGCATTCAGCTGATGCTGAAAGAATTTAAAGCTAAGCTAATGCCATATGTTGACCAAATAAGGCAAAAACAGAGAAATGTCTGCTGGTTTTGTGAAAGTGAGTGAGGTTGCCTATTCAGAAAAAATGAAAACAACTGATAAAAGCATGAAAGGGAGCTGAACATTACTATACAGAGATGGAATTATATTTTACTAGCTCGGTTAGTTATAGCAGGATTCTCATAATATAGCAAAATCTACCTGGACTCATCTTTGTTTTGGTTTCTATTGTGTTTGGAGAGGTCTACAGAATGTGATCTATGCAGCCGAGAGTTTATGTTTAAGTAGTTGAAGAGGAAAGGCATAAACGTCAAGCCACAGAAGTGCTCTTCCAATCTCATGGGCATTCTACAACTGTGGTAGCCCCACTACATAGGCTAAAGTAACAGAAATGCTGCTCGGATTCTACAATAGCTGTATACACACACCCTCAACTATTTTGTATAGCAGCAAGGATTCACTCAAGCAAACTCTGCTTCCTTTTCTTCATCCTGTCCTTTGTATCGCCAGCAGGAAGAAAGGAGATATGGGAGTTGTTATGGAAGCCCTTCTCCATGTATACTCTTGCATTGGCAGAATCCTCCAGAGGCCTTCTTAGCTGGCTTTGAAAGCATAATTTTGCCACTGGAGGGTAACAGCCTTGTTGTCACAGAGGAGCATCTGGTGCTGCTGCAAGCTTTTTAGATGCCTGTAATTTACCTGCCACAGCTCACAGAATCTAAAATGCCATAGGCACATACAGTGCTTTGACAATAGCAAATAATAAAGCATAGCTGTGTCTATGGGTGTTAACAGACATGATACTGGCCCGCTTAGACCCGCTTTGGCCCCACCAGGCCACCATCATGTCTATACTTATTCCGGGCCTGTCACATGTGGGCCTGGAACAATCCTTGCCCTGGGCCTGGACTATGGACCTGAATCAAAGTAGGCCTAAAGTCTGCCCAGCTGGGCCAAAGCAGGTGGAACTGGGCAGGAATGTCTGTTCCTGGCCCTGGCTCCTCCTGGCATGGCGAGTTGCCATGATGCCCAGTCATGGCTGCCCATCATGGCAGGAAGGTACGGTGACACCAGGAGCATGGTGACATGGCCAGGCAGCCACATGTTGCTCCCTGCCTCCCATCTCCAGCCAGGAGAGCCGCAAGAATGTTTGCTCCCACGGCTGGAGCTTGCCCAGCCAGAGGAAGCCTTCCTCCTCCCCTGGGTGGGACAGACACCCAGGAGTACAGCTGTTAATACCCTATGTGTATGATATGGACATATGATGCTACAGACCACCTCAGGTCCTACTGAGGATATATAAGGCACTAAGCGCTTTGAAGGATTAGCTCTTCAATGGGGGCTTGCGTGTGTCTTGTCCTCATGCCAAGATCCTATCTCCCCCCTCTCCACTGCGCCCTCAGCCTCTGCCAGGAGACATTTCAGAAGTTCTTGAGGTTGCACCTAAACTGAACACTATGCACTTTAGTGCAAAACCAATTGACTACAGCTTAACTGGTAGGAGTAGGGCACCAGAGGAAATTCCAGTTTCCTTTTATTCCGTTTCTTCTTATTTGTTTTACAGATTGAATTATGGTTTCATATTTGGGTTTGGTATTTAAATCTACTAAAACCATTTAAATGATTTTAAAGTAATTTTTAAAAACTGTGCATACTCAAAATGGCCATCGGGCCATTCTGCACATATGTCCCTTTTCCAAAATTGTGCCAGAAGCGTCTCTGCCATTTTGGAAAATGGCAGCCAACTCAGAATTATCATTGCCCTCATCCCCATCCCCCGGGCTCTTGGAGTGGACTTAGACGTCTCAGAGGGCTTGATTGAAGCACCACCGCTGCTGTAAAGATTCTGGCAAGTTCCCTCACCATGGCATCTTCCCTGCTCCAGATTGCGCTTCTGAAAATGGCTACTGGTGCCTTTTTTCATGCGCAAAATAGCCACTACCCATAATCAAAATGGTGGTGGTCAAAATGACACTGCCATTTTAGTTATGAGCACCAGCCATTTGTTCATGCACAGAATAGCCACGGTGGCCATTTTGCATATGCACAATCATTCTGGACCAGGGAGGATGCTGCAGTGAGGGAGCCTTCTGGAGCCCACACAGCAGCAACAGTGCTTCAATCAAGTAAGGGGCTGGGGGGTGGGAGTGGGGGAAAATACTGAATGAAAATGAGGATCTATGTATTTCTTTTTGCAGCCTCCATTATATTTTGTTTTATGACATGTTATTTTATTTTTTAATTATTGTATTTTATTGTGTTTTATTATTGTTAGCTGCCCCAAGCTGCTTTAGCAGGAGGGTCGGGGTACAAATTTATTACGTTTTTTTTTTTAAAACGAAAAATAACTGGGAGGACAATTTCCATTTAGTTTCAGATAAAACCATTACAGCCTATTTCAGGCACTTACAGTTTAATCCAAAACTGAAATTCCCATCCCTGTTAATTGGCTGTCTTTATCTGAGCCCAGTGAGGCAATTAATGTTCCAATTTCCTGCATATGTCTGCTGTTGAAACAGGGCAGACAGCAGCATGCACTGACACACCTTCTTCAAATCTGTTAAACACACATCCTGTCTTTATTTTTTATATTTATTCTAGTAGTGCCTAGGAGCAGTACCATCCACAGAAATTTTCAGGTAAGGGACAAGTCCTTAAGTTGGGATTCCCAGTAACCACCCATTTAAAAGCCATTACAAATCATCAATCATCAGCAGATAGTTAATAGTCTACTTCATGCCCTCTGAAGATGCGCCACCTAACTTCCTTGGTCCTGGACCATGGTCCCATTATACTGTGTAGTGTAGTGCTGCTACAACATAGTCAGGAGGATACCATATCTTGTGCACTCTGGCTGCTTTTATACGAGCGGGTCACAGTCACGCGACCCACTCGCGCCGTTTTTCAAAATCTCACGAGGCGGGATTATACGTGACGATGGACATCACCACATGCATTCAAGGCAGTCATGCATTGTTTGCCAACAGTGAACTAAATACCTCACACATTGAGGTATTTAGTTCACGGTCAGCAAACAATGTGCAACCGCTTTGAATGAGCGTAATCGCATCCACCGTCACGTATAATCCCACGTCATAGGAAAATCGTATGAGCGGGTCATGCAACTGTGACCTGCTCGGATAAAAGCACTGTGAGTGCGCAACCCCCACATACACATGTGCACACACCCATTGGGACTACAGTGTGCCCCGTGGATCCCATGTGGAGGGGGGTTGGGTTTGCAGCCAGTGTAATATTATTTTCTAATTGGAAGAGTTATTATATTGTGAAAAACCACCAGGAGGAAAAAATGTAAGACCCATTGCTTAGATTATCTACAACAGGATTTGAAGAAAATGCTAGAAACTTTTACTGCACTTCCTGTCTGGTTAAGCTTCTATGCTGTATTCATTAAAGGAAGGAAGAAATGGACTACCAGTTTCTCTGGAAAGACTTATATATTGTGATGAAACCCCCTTTCTAGGAGAGGGAGACATCTGTGAAATTAGCTTGCAAGGGGAGGTGCTGGTGGTGCAGCTTGGGAAGCGATGACTCAGCCTTTGGCTGGACTCTTCTACCTGATTCATCCTGACTTTTGCATCCTGACTTTTGCAGAGCTTGTGGTTGGGTTGATAGACTGTCACCTTTCCAAATTATTCTACCCTTAGAAAGAACCCCAGGTTTTTTTGTATGTGACAGATGAGAGGGAATTGAACATCCTATTCAAGGACATAGAAAGTTGGTCAAATGGACAAAAATTAGTGTTGTGTTTGCATTAGGGATGGGACTCCGGGGCAAATTTTGGATTCATATTTTTCAGATTTGGTTCTCTGAGAATTTCAGTTCTCAATTCGGTTTCAGGCAATTCAGTTTTTTTGCACTGAATTTTTTTTCTTCTGGTTTTTGTGCATTGGAAAAAAAAACAGAAAAAAAAAAACAATGCAAAAAAACTGAATTGCCTGAAACCGAATTGAGAACTGAATTTTCGGGAGAATCTAATTGGCCATTTTGGGTTGGATTCAGTTCTAACCGAATCCTAAATTCCCTATCCTAGTTTTGTATAGATTAGGGGAACTGCTGCACTGTAATAAGAAAGGATAATAAATTGTAGCCTGTATTGTAGTTTAGGGGATAATGGCTGGACTTGGAACTGGTATACTGGGATTCAAATCCTGTTTTAGCCATAAACTCATTAGGTCGATATGGGCAAGTCACTATCCCTCAGTCTCAACTCTCCATCTATAAAATGCACATGCACGATCTGGTGAAAGGAGGATGCCGTGGTGAGGGAGGCTTCCGGATCCCCAGCAACAGCAGTAGTGCTTCAATCAAGCTCTCTAAGGCAACACCCCAGGACCCCGGAGGATATACAAATGGAAATAATAATGAGCTATAGGGTTGTTGTGAGGATGAATTAAATAAGGATTGTAAAGCAATTTTAACATTGAAAGAGCTATAGAAATAATAATGATTAATATTGACTCTTCATCGTTCTAGTTCAGGGATAGGGAATCCTTTCAGTCCCAGGGGCCACTTTGACAATTAGTACAAGCTCTGAGGGTCACATACAAGTTGCAGGGAGAGGGACTTAAAGGATGTACTCAAGAAAAGGAGGGCCAAGATCATGGATTTGGGCCAGGGATCTGCCTTGTCCTTGTGTGCATGCCCTCATCTTTGCTCCCTAACCCTGAGTTCAGTCCCCTCCCCCACACACACCCCAACAGTTGGAAGTAGAAACTGGATCCAAGGGTCAGGTCCAGGAACTGGAGAAGGGCCAAACCTGAGGTTCCCCACCCCTGCTCTAGTTAATAATTGCATTACTGCATTGCTTATTCCTCTCTGACTTTACTAGAACACTTTTATTTTGCAAAATATTTTACGTTCTTTAAATATGAATTCACCCTGATTTCAAGAGCCATTGTCTGTTACTGACTTTATATTATATTTAGGTTCTTTATAACCTTTCTTTATACAAGTGCTCTAGCCACCCCACCATATTTGTGCAGACAGCATAAATTATTATTATTATTATTATTATTATTATTTAAAGAGCATTTGACTTGCTTTGAGGCTGTCCATTCTGACACTGTTTATTCTTGCGAGTTAATCCTGCTGGATACTAACTGTAGTTTCTAACATAATAAATCACTAAGTATCTCGGAACTGGCTGGAATCCACTGAAGTTTTGCTTGACAGCAGTCTTATCTTTCTTAGTGAATCCAAATCATTGCAACAGTTTTGGAATTTTTTNATATATATATATATATATATATATATATATATATACATACATACATACATACATACATATATACACACACACACACACACATATATATATATACACACACACACACACACACACACACATATATACACATACACACACACATATATACACACACACACACACACGACACTGACTGTCTGGAGAAGTTACAACATATATCTATGAGATGAAAATATTAAAAAGGGCGTTTGGTTTATGACTGAGATTTTCAAAATCACTGAGGGGATTCAAATGCCCAATCCCCATTAATTTTAATGGCAATTGTGCGTCTCAGTCCCAGAGGTGGCTTCGATAATCTCAGTCCAATTCGTTAATGGCACTAAATCCTCACAGGATAGTGTGATTTAGGGGAGAGAGGGTGAAAGCTGTAATAGCAATTCCGTCAATCATATTGAATACTTACCTTGTTTAGTTCTTCTGTAGGGAACCAGAGACCTCCGTTCTATTGCTGACTTTTGCATTGACTTGGCTGCATGAAGTTAGATCGGCTATATTGTCTTACTTTTTGCTTCTTGGTGCCAGATTTAAAATGGCTGTAATAATTCTACTTCAACTTCTAGTGAATATTTGAGTCTTCATATAAAAGCACTATTGAAATGCAACAGAAAGATGCTTTGGGGCCAAATGTTAAACTCCTTACGCATTATTCTGGACAAAAGGACTGATGGTTAATTTATTATATTCATATTTTGGCTTTTCAGAATTTCATAATTGTACCAGGCCTGCTTTAGATCTCATTGTTTATCTGGGGAAGCAGGATGAGTATCATGGAGAGGTTGTGTTTTTTTTTAATATAGATATTATCAGGTTTAAAAAAGCTTCCTTTCCAATTTTAGAAATTGTGACACAGCCTCTGCTCATCTGTTCCCTTCCTTTACCCTGAGAAACCATAGAAGCCAATTAAAGGAAGTGTAAAAATAATCCCTTTTGGGGAATAATTTTCCCACAAGAGGTTAACATCTGATATCCTGGACACAAGGTTAATTAATGTAATTTAACACATATCAAGGGAACCTACAATGCAGTGATAGTAACAATTATACAACAAGGACATTTTTTGAAGCTATCAGAACACCAGGTTTCTTCTTTATGTCAATTCTCCCACCTTTAACAGTACCGCAAACCTGCTAATTCCCATTCATGTTGATTCGTATCACTAGATAGAACAGAATTTATTTATTCACAAAACATACATCACCAGGTCTTCAAAACTCTCCTTCTAGACCACTACAAAGCAGGCCCATAGTGAAACTCAGTGCAGACTATCCTTTGCCACAAATAGTCTTGGATTTTTCCCTGTGTTTATCCATTTAGGGTGAAAACAGACATGACGCTAACCACCCTTTAACCACCCTTGGTGGTTATTTATGCATGTTGCAGGGCTGTATTGGTGCCCTATGCAGCCCTGTAACATGCATAAATTACCACCAAGGGTGGTTAAAGGGTGGTTAGCGTCATGTCTGTTTTCACCCTTAGTCTACTTTGGAGTTACTGCTTACACACCCATACACCAATAAACATATAGGCAGTTACTAGAACATTTTACAAGTCGTACAATTCCCTCTGTATGACCAAAACAGCCAGTCAACATGAGGGAATAGTGAACTACTTTTATAGAGAGGATGTAATTAAATACCACTGAAAAAATGCAGCGTTTGAGGATGAGACAAATAGGTGACAATACAGTGTGAGATACAATGAGAATCAAACAGATAAATAGTATGGAACTGTGTGCTTAAAGAGAAGCCAGCAGCACATTCCGATTCATGACTTTCCTGTATAAGTGCATATTAACACTAGCAGTCACACACTGTTACATTTACTTAACACTTCAAATATACATACATATATATCCTTTTTTTCTGTTTCCCCATGATCCCAATAAGAGTTAGACTGAAATGAACAGACCCTGGTAAAGTAATTTATACTCAGGAAAGAATTATGTCCATGTTGTGTGTATCATCACTAGCTGGAAAGCTTGAGGGAGAGAAATAGAAGGCAGGAAGACTCAATATATCAAGAGTATATTGAATGGAAATACGAAAATTAGCAGTGGATTCATTGCTTTCATTCAGAAAAGAGGCACATTTAAAGACCTATCTACTTTTTGAGAAGCTTGGAGCATACAACCACCACCGTTTTTTTCTCTTTCAGCTCTAGGGAGGATAGTCTGCACAATCTGGTGAGGCAGGGTTCCTCAGGAGAATTTAAGTCTACGGAGGGATTGTGGGATGAAACCTTTTGAAAGATAAAACAGGCAATTAAGAAAGCAGCTACAACAGGGACAGGCAGCGAAGCTACACTGCAACAGTGCGACTACACTGTCGCTCCCAAGCCTCCAGCACCCATGCTGCATCCCTCGTCACTGGGAGTGGGGCACTGAGGACCTCAATCCATCTTCTGCATCAAGACCCATTCCAACCTAGTTAAGTCCCTGTAGGAAATGTTACACAACCGAGTCCTACTTCAATGGTCTCATTAGAGTCCTAGGATCATGGCAATGAGTCCTGCTGCGAAATATTTCGAGCAGAACTAAGGTTGCTTGCACACGAGGGGGGATCACTGATCACGTGAAGACCCGCTTCTGCGCGCAGGGTTTTCAACGTGATTAGCCCATTTCCGCCGTGATTTCAGGAGACAGGACTGCAAATCCAGCCCTGTAAATCCAACCCTGACTACCGTCACTGCAATCATGGTGTAAATAGGCTAATCACGCCAAAAACCCCGTGCACACGAGCGGGACTTCACGTGATTCCCCCTGCCGTGATTTCGGCTCATGGCAGTTCCCACCCCGCATCCTGTGTGGAAGCAGTCTAAGTTTTGAGAATCAGTGACAACACGGGATCACTTCTCTTCATGTTACCACTGATACTTCTATTCGTAGCCAGAATAATTGAGAAGGAAGATAATTAAAGAAAGGGAAGATGAGAAACATATGTGCTTTTATGTATACATATAAATCCTCCCACCAAATTTTAGGTTTGTTTTGAGTTTCAGATAAAACTTTCCTTCTAATTTGTTTTAAGCTCTCCTTCTAATTTGATTGATATGATTAGAGAGTTCGCTAATGTCGAGTTAAGATCCATGAGGAGAGATTTGTAAACTGCAGAGGTCTGGTGTATACCTTCCTGTAATAGTATGTGTGCTCCACAGCATGCTGTGTTGTAAATGATTGCCCCCACAGACCCCGATTCCCTCCCACTTTGTGAAATGAGGAGGCTCTCACGTGCTGTCCCTTTCCACCTTCCAAACTCAGAGAACCTATGGATTACAGGCCCAGTTCCTAGAAGAGGGGCTTTTAAGTCATAACATAAGATAAGAAGGTAATGCAAAAAGTCATTTTCGAATGTGGAATTTAAAATTGGTGAATAAAATTCAGATATTCATTTACAGAAACAAACATCCCTTTTCATATTCACTAGCATTGCAAAATGTGTAACTTCAATTTATTCAATTTTTTAATACTTTAAAATAGTAATTTGTTCACTTTGTTATTCTATGGCCCTTTCCAAAGGGGAACAACCACCCTTGCACACGTGTGCAGGAGCGGGGGCCCAGTGCCAGGTGCTCCGTGCGTGGAGGTGGGTGCAGATGGGTGGGTGCCTGTGGGAAGAAGCACACGCGCACCTCCACCGGCGCGCACCCATACCCCCGCCCACCGTGGCCCATTTGAAAACCTCTGGCTCTAAATATAAATTAGTCCAGTCTTGGTGAAACACTCAAAATAACCAGGTTTTTACTGTAGGGGGGGGGGGGGGGGGGAGAGAGAAACCACCCTGCTAAATAGCAATGCCAAAGATATAAAGTACCAAGCAACATAGCTGTGATTATATCTATAATGAATTCAGCATCCAAAGTGTTTTATAATCCTTACCCATTATTGTGAGGGTGAACTATTATTTCCATTTTACAGATGGGAAACTGAGGTCGGTCATGGTTTAGACAGCTTTTGAACCACAGCCTCTCAAGTTCAAGTCCTGCATCTTATCCACTACACTACCAGTTGCTTTTACTAAGGTACCTAAGATCAAAGGAAATAAAGTAACCAAAGTTCTAAATAAACAAGTAAATGAAGTGAAAAAAATGCAAGTGAATAGTTTCAAATCCTACCTCTGAATTCACTTTGCACAAACAAATTTGAATGGATTGAATTTGACAAATTATATGGTTTTACAGTAATATTTCTTTCATCTCTAGCAAAGATCAATCTTACACTTCGACAATTAGAAGAATATGTTCAGAGTGTTGTGAGAAAGAAGAATTTTCTATTAACTGAAGTAGACATTTGGGCCTTGTCATAAATTTCAGATTACAAGGCTACAAATAGTTCCTTGTGCCAAGATCTACACTGTCCCCCATATAAGGGACAAACTTACTTTCATCATATTGGATTCAGGGGGCAAACATAATTCTACAAAGGGGCATTGACTCACAGCCATTAAAAAAACCCTAAATCATAGATTAAGACCAGAAGAGATCATTATTTTTATACAGCGCAGTCTGTGTTCAAGGTGCCTTATCAGCCTTATGTAGTCACCTTTATAACATCCATATGAGGTAGGTCATTATTATTCCTATTCTACAGATGGGGATCTGAGGCCAAGAGAAAGACTGCTTGCCCATGTTGCCATACCATGGGAAACTCATGAGAAGTAAACTCATGGCGGGGAAAATAACGTGAAACTTGGAATGTGGGCGTGGGGTTCAAAGTGTCCAAGGACGTGCCTTGCGTTGTTTTCAATCACAGAAGGCCGGGTTGGATTTTGTGCCTTGCCTTCCGTGATTGAAAACGCAAGAAGCATCATAGGACGCTTTTAAGCCCACTTCCACATTCTAAGCTTCATGTTATTTTCCCCGCCGTGCATTTCCTTGTAAGTTTTCCCCGGCATAGTAACATGGGCAAGCAGCCTTCAACTTACCAAGGTGATCTGGTAACTTGATGGCTAAGACAGGATTTGAACAATACTCCCCGCAGAACCAAGTACAGCATCTTATCCATTAGGCTACATCAGCTCTCTGATCACACAGTAAGACCATAAAGCAGACCATAGAATTTCATCCATTT
This sequence comes from Sphenodon punctatus, assembly GCA_003113815.1. Taxonomy (NCBI): domain Eukaryota; kingdom Metazoa; phylum Chordata; class Lepidosauria; order Sphenodontia; family Sphenodontidae; genus Sphenodon; species Sphenodon punctatus. The sequence continues at coordinate 650,079 of QEPC01000820.1, read as the reverse complement.
GTTCGGGGCTGGGTCCAATAGTTCTTGGTGAGCTAACAAAGCTAAATACTCCAAGTGATGGAAAACTTACTGCATCCCTTGACAAGATATTTCAGTGCTAATTACCCTCATTATAAAAATCTGCATCTTCTATCCACTTATCTGACTTCAACTTCCAACTTTTATCTTGATATGCTCCAATCATTAAAGTTCTTCAGAATAAGAATACACCGCTGCCAGCGACTCATCAAAAGGTGTAATGGCCCCACTGTGACTAAGAGCAGAGTCACACAAGTCAAAAGGAGATAATTTTATGTAAGGCATAGAGTACACCAGGCCCGACACATCTACAAGTTAAACCTGAGAGATAACAGGGTGAGTGATGCAAACGGCAAAATAAACCTGCGTTCTGTTTCCTTGTAACACTTAGTTATTTTGCAGCGTATGCAAATGATGCAGTAAATTATTTATTTGGATATTTATGTGAAGTAGAGATGAATAAAAAATGAATTTCTGGAGAAAGTTTTCAAAAATGGAACTAGGTAATATTGCAGTGGTGTGAACTGCAGAACCATCAATAACTACTTCTCCACATAAATGAAATGAGGGGCTAGTAAAATATTAGATGATTATCCTTTGTTATGGGAGCTGTATTATGGCTGTTCTGCGAATGCTCTGTGAGCAGAGTGAGTTCCTTTGCCTTTGTTCACATGAGATGAGTGGCTATTAATCAGGAGGGAGAGCCCCCCACCCCTAAATGTGTTCAGATAACAGCAGCCCCATCCCTGAAATACCCACATTGGTAAACAGAGTTACGTGCGTATGTTCTTACGAGTTAATAACTTTCCCCTTTGCTTTGCTACAACCCCTATATTCATGTGAACAATATCAAAGATATAGCAACTTAGGGGGTTATTGCCTCTTATCAGCTGACTGTGTGAACAAAGGGTAAAAAAAATAATGTGCAGGCGGCGGGGTGACGGTGGCCACTCTCTGGTCAGCAGGTGGCAATGAATTTATGTGCCTGCCACTGGGAGAGCCGTCCCACCCCCTGCACGATCCGGGTAGGGGTGCAGCTGCAACAAATGTGCGCGTGGGTGCCCCCGCCCCATCCTGCTCCCAGAGCCCCACTCCCTGCCAGGATGGGCAGCTCTAGTGGCCAGCAGCAGGGATGGCAGGGCCAAACAGACACATTGCCTACTTTGTCCCGTGTGGGCAGCCCTTGACCCAGAATGGATGCCTGGAATCAGGCCCAGGGCCCCTTCCTAAGCTAGCTGCCTACCCACCCAGGGCAGTCCTGGGCCACTATTTGGCGGTGCGTGACCACACATGCAGTGAGTCCCGGGGAACACCAGGCCATAGCAGGCCCACATCATGTTTGTTTTTACCCATAGTCTTCATCACAATGAAGCTGCAAGAGGGGCAACTCTGTTCCTATATTGCAGGAAAGCAGATGGAACCGAGGAATACAATTAACAGTTTTGCTGGCACCGCATTCCTCAGAGGACAATCTGCAGTCAGGAAATGGAGTAGTCCAATGTGTAATTTTCAGCCAGTGTTGGAGACTGTACCTACTGTGACCTGGTCACCTGACCCAGAAGGCCTAGTAGAGGCCTGAAGCACTCCGCAGCACCGCCGGACCCGCCGCCGTGGGACCCAGGGCCGGAGCCCCAGCGCCACCAGGTAGGGCGATCCCTGGGGTGGGGGGTTTAAAAAACCAAACAAACATTATTAGTAGGCTGCGCAGGGTGGGGGTGGGGAGGTGAGCTCTGGCGCCCCTTCCATCCACGCAGCCTGGAGGTAGGGGAAACCGGGTTCCCCCCTGCCCAAACAGGTTCAACCCCCCGAACAGGTTCGGGCTGAACAGCCGAACCCTGAATGGTTTCGGGGGGGCGAACCCTGAATGGGCCGAACCCCCGGGTGTTCGCACACCCCTATTTCACAACTTAATTGTGTGTTGAGTGAAAAACACTCTTTTATTTGTTTTAAATCTGCTACTTGTAAGTTTCATGGGATGTCCCCAAGTTCTAATACTATTTGAGAGGGTAAATAACCATTTCCTATTTAGTTGTTCCACACCACTCATGATTTTATAAATTTCTATCAAATCCTCTCTCAGTCATCTCTTCTCCAAGCTGAAGAGCCCTGACCTAGCTAGCCTCTCTTCATAAAGGAGCCGTTCCGTACCCTTTATAGTTTTTTTTGCCCTTCTCTGTACTGTTTCTATTTCTACTATATCATTTTTGAGATGGGTTGATAAGAACTTCACACAATACTCAAAGTGCGGTCACACCATAATTTAGATACAGGCATTATGATATTCTTAGTTTTGGGTGTTTTTACACACACATTTCTCCTGCATGTTTGCTGTTACATCCTGAACTTTGTGCATGTCTAAATCACTCACCCAGATCTTAAACATCTGACTCTTTGAACTTCTGCATAGGACTTCTCCCAGAACTTTTGTGCAAAAAGTTCTTCTGGTAAACTGCTTTGCTCCTGTCAGCAGTGGTCACTTGGTTTCCATGGCAGCCCCTCACATCTACAGCTGTGGCTACTTTAGGCTGCCTCAGGGCAGTGTATGTAAAGAACGCATCTGGAACTTACTTGTGGACTTGTAAACCCAGAAGACTGAAAAAGACCAGCACTTTAAGGTGTGTGTAAAAATGCCCACAGTTCTCTATCTCTTTACAAATCATTCCTAAAATTCTGGTTGCTTTTTGGACTGCTGTCACATACTGAACTGAGGATTTCAATATATTGTCCAAAATAACTCCAAGGTCCTTTCCCTAAGGATTTTGTGCCCTGACATGCGCGAGAGAAGCCGTGTCAGATCCCCATTCGCACCGGCTCTTTTCCCGGCTGCCGGCTCCTCTGCACTGCCGCGTCTCCCTCGCCCCTCCCGCTGCCGCCACCACAGGTGAGAATACAGCCTAATTTGGAACCCAACATTGTGTACATATAACTTGGATTATTTCCCCCTATATACATCACTTTCCACTCGTACATATTACATTTCATCTGCTATTTAGATGCCCAATCTCCCAGTCTCGCAAGATCCTCCTTCACAGTCCACTCATGTTTAACTACCTTGAATAACTTTGTGTTATCTGCAGATCTGATCACCTTACTTTTTACTCCCCTTTCCAGATCATTAATGAATAATACATTATATACTGGTCCCAGTAGAGATCCCTGGGGCACACCACTATAATTTACTTCTTTCCGTTGTGAAAACTGACCATTTAGTTGTCCTGGAAAGTGACAAAAATGATGGTAAAAAAAAAAAAATATGGTGGAAAAACAAAGTTGCTAGAAACTAATGAAGTACTGACGGACACTTTCAAGCACTCCCAAAAGGTCAGTGTTTCCCTTCAGAATGGGAACACTTGCTCTCATCTCAACCCTAAGTCTGACTCTTCCATTTAAGAGGCAAGCAGGGACAAACGACCATCCCCAGCACATGGGAGAATGGATGGGCATTTTGTGCCCACACCACCCACATGAATAGACAGAGACATGCTCTTGGGTAAAAGGCCTTGGCTGCAACTTTATTACAACATAACTTACGCATATGAGAAATACAACCATAGTAAACAACCTGTGTGCATAATAGCGGGGAGGAACCATGCTACAAAAAGCAGGCCAAGGGGGGTTGAGCTAAATCTCACCCTCCCTGCCCGGGTGAATCGACCCTTTGAATTCACCCTCCCCTTGGGTCAAGGCGGGTTATCAGCCCCAAACCAGTCATTCCAAGCCTGGCCTGAGGTCCCGGCCTTATGACCCATCCCCCCGCTCCCGAAGTGGTAATAGGTACAAGCACGACCCCTCCGCTCATAGGCAGCCTTACTATAGCACGGTTCCTAACCCGCTAACCAAACCCTTGCCCCCTCCCCACCCGGCAACCGGTTCGGGGGAGGGCAGCCACAAACTCCCCCCCCGCCCCGCTTAGGGCTAGGGGGTGTCCCTTACTAGCATAATAATAAAGGCAGTTCTTCAGCTCTTTAACAGTCTTTAGAATGCAGGAATTATGTTTATTCCCTCCCGTCCTAAACAAATGTTAATAAGGTAGAATAAAAGCAACAGAAGAATACTTCTGGAATCTTTATTACCTCATTTTCAACAAGATTCTTAACATACTAGTGCATCAATGAATGATGTCTATGAGTGGGGGACCTGTCTGCTGGAATGGGTGGCCACCCAAATCATACAGGCAGGGGATGCATGGATGCCTGTTGCCACGTACTTTTTTGTCTTGCCCTACACACCACACTCTGGATTTCTCATCAGTGTGCTGTGAGAGGCTGGTGCATGGTTCACAGGAGTGTCGAGTACCAAATACCATGCTGATGACTTGGGTTCTTGGTTTTTTTTTTGTAAAGAACGCTACTGTTGTTTTTAAATATATTTTTGTTTTATTACATTTATAATGGCGGACCTTGTGCCGGCCGGGTATGCTGTGTAGCAGCAGCCTCGCATAAGGGGCCGGAAGGGAGGTGTAGCTATCATTTTCAGGGAGGACTGGCCAGTTAGGAGATATCCAATCCAGGAGATTCCAGGTGTGGACGCCCTCCATGTGGTGCTTGATTTGGCTGGGGACAAGCTTGGGGTGTTGCTGGTATACCGGGCCCCTTCCTGTCCGGCAGCATTCCCTGCCGCTCTAGCAGAGCTG
>QEPC01000820.1:584262-643767 GCA_003113815.1 Sphenodon punctatus | reverse complement strand
GGAGGGGAGGGTGGGAGGGTAGGATCGGTTGGGGGGATTTGGGGAGGGGTTTATAGTAAATGTTGGGGGGAGGATTATTCTTTTAAAACTATTTTTATTATATGATGTTTTATGAGTCTTATTGCTGTCTTATTTGTTGTGAGCTGCCCCGGGATGCCGTGGGCATGAGGGGGTGGCCAATAAATGTAAATAAATGAATAAATAAAATAAATAATAATTTAAAAAAATCACTGCATATGTGCAAAATGGCTGCTGGGGCTGTTCTGTGCATGTGCGGCCCTTTTCCAAAATGATGCTAATGCTGCGGTGCCATTCAGAAAAGGGCCGCACATGCGCGGAATAGCCTCAGTGGCCATTCTGCGCATGCACAGTGGGTTTTTTTTTGTTTTTTTTAAAATAATTATTTTCAATCAAATAAAACAAAAACAAATGAAATCAAATGACTGTGTCCGTATTCATTTGTTTTTGATACCTTAGTTATGAAAAAAATGGGGCCCCATTACTTTTCATAATTAAATGATCTGAAATTGCATGCCCCTAACTGCATTATTTTTGGTAGGTTATATTTGCAGACATTCCCCTTTCAAAGTATACTTGCTGTCTTACCAAAAACATCTAAAGTTTTCCTTATATTTAACCTGCACCTACCTTCCTACAATTTAAACGCATTGCTACTTTTCCTGCCCTTAGTGGTTACAGAGAACAAATGTTCTCCATCATTTTAATTACATCCTTTCAAATATTTGAAACCTGTCAACATTTTCCCTCTCCCCAATTCTCTTTATGCTAAACATGTCCAGTGCCCTCAGTTGTTGACTCACACGATTTTTATCCCAGAATCTTGATCATCTTCACTGATCTCCACTGAATCTTTTCAAGTTTGTGAGCAGTGCCGAGTATAGTGTTACTATAACTTCCCATGTCTTGGATACAAAATGCTTCTGATCCTATAACCCAATATGTCACTGGTTGTTTTTGTAACATCACATTCTTGACTCATGTTCAGTTTGTGATCCACTATAGCCCACCAATCATTCTCAGCAGCACTGCTTAGTCAGCTCTCTCCTCCTAGTCCCATCGTATACCTATGCATTTGATTTTTGGCTTTTCTATGTTCAGTGCTTTACATTTTTCTTTGCTGAATTTCATTCTATTATTTTCAGCCCACATTTCCATTTTGTTAAGATCCTTTTGAATTTTAATCCTATCCACTAAGGAGTTTGCAGTTCCCTCCACCTTTGTATCATTTGAAAATATAAGCATACTGTTCACTCCTTCATCTAAGACATTAGCTGTATTAAATCTATATATGCCTCACAGAAGACAAAAGATTTCTGATCTGCATGCTCATTAATATTTTCCTTGAGTCATATGAAAAGTTTTTTTTAATACTAGAGCTAGAACACAGCATACAGTAACATCTGTATGCTTCAGTCCATGAGAAAGCAGACAGTAAAATGAAAGCATTTCCTCTGGAATATTCTCAGTGTCTTTAAAGGGAACACGCCAGAGTAAATGTTTTCAAGACTGAGAACTCTTGGAGTACATATTCCTATGTAATAGGTGTGATGCAAGCTGCACAATAGTTCTCTGCATAACCATCGTGTTTAAGAGCATAACACACAAGAACTGCTATACTGAGTCAATTATCTATTTATCCCTGTACCTTGTCTCGAACAATGGGCAGAACTGGGTGCTTCAGAGGAAATAGGACAAAACTAGGGCATATATTGAGCTATCCATTTTCTGTCATTTTACCCTCACCAAGTAACAAACATGCCAAAGGCTGAACATAGAAATATATTATGTCAGCTGGATCACTCTCATCCACCTATGTGTCGACAGCCTCAAAAAGTTCTAATAGATAGCTGAGGTATTTTTATTTATTTTTATTTATTTATAGATTTCTACCCCGCCCCTCCTGCCATGCAGCTCGGGGCGGCTCACAACATTAAAACATACAATAAAAATTTATAAATTTTTTAAAAATTCACAATCATATTAAAATATTAAAACAGGGCAAAAAACCAATATAAATATAAATAGGTGGGGGAACTAAAACATTCCCCTACCCCTCCCTCCCAAAGGCCTGGGCGAACAGCCAGGTCTTACAACTACGCCGGAATGTTAATAGGCTAGGAGCCAGGCGAGCTTCCTCCGGAAGGGAGTTCCAAAGCCGCGGCCCTACCACCGAGAATGCCCTCTCCATCGTGGCCCCCCGCTTAACACGGGGGACCTCCAGGAAGGCACCCCCGGCGGACCGCANAAAATATTTTTTCACTCAACATAGAATTGGGTTGTGGAATCTACTGCCAGAGGCTGTGGTAAGGGCCAGTACTATAACTAAGTTTAAAAGAGGTTTGGACAAGTTTCTGGAAGGTAGGTCCATTAGCAGCTATTAGCCAGACAGGATCAGGGAACATGACGGGAGCTGGGGGAAAACTACAGGGAATGGATCCCCCATTGTGACCTGTTGGGAGCATCTCCCAAACCACCATGATTGTCCACTGTTGGAGACAGGATGCTGGGCTAGATGGACCATTGGTCTGACCCAGTATAGCACTTCTTATGTTCTTACACGCATCCCCACTCACCCACCACTCATCCACACCCACGGAGCAATCGCCGTTTTCCCTAGTTGCTCCGTGCATGGGGACAAGTGGGGGGTGAGTGGGGATGCATGTTACGCAGTCACACGCACCCCCACTCACCGCAGGTGCGCGTGCCGCATCATTCACACAGGGCTCCCCCGCCACCCATGATTATGTAGCATGGGGGCAGGGCTTGGGGCACAAAATTTCTAAGTCCAGCCCTGCATGCAACCTAGCTGATGGAACACAGACATGTGGGCACACATTAGCCCATACAGGGAACTCCACATTCTCCTAAACACTGCAGTCAGTGGGGCCTGCATGCCCAGTGGGTGGCAATGTGGCTGCTGGGGGCAAAGACCTAATAAATGGGCAGGTGAACACTCACCTGGTGTGGGTTAATATCTTCTTTGTTAACATTCTTAGTCGAAAAAATATGCTATCTTTAGTGAAACAGGAGCAACCTATTTTTCACTACTAACCTTTTACTTTATTTAAAAGAAATTTTTTAAAAATTGGGTCATTTGATTTCAAACTATAGTATCTTAATTTTGGGGCTCAGAATTTACACTTTTGTTTTCATAGATCTTATATGTTCTTAAGGTACTTCAGATCCATCAATAATGGTTTTAAAAACATAACAACATACGTAGTGCCAGACTGGGTCAGACCAATGGTTCATTAAGCCCAGCACCTGTCTCCGACGGTGGTCAGTCTCAGTCACTTGGAAGAAGTCCCCAACAGGTCACAATGGGGCAATCCATTCCCGGTTGTTCATTTCCAGCTCCCGACAGTAAGAGGTTACATTCTCCAGACCTACCCAGGATATAGCTGCTAATGGACCTATCCTCCAGAAACTTGTCCAATCCTTTTTAAAAACCCAGTTAGAGTACTGGACTTGACTACATCCTCTGGAACAAGTTCCACAACTTAATTGTGCACAGAGTGAAAAACCCCTACTTTCTTTTATTTGTTTTAATTCTGCTACCCGTTAGTTTGACGGGGTGTTCCCTAGCTCTAGTACTATTTGAGAGGGTAAATAACCTGTCTCTTATACACATCTAGATGTGTATAAGAGACAGCACCCTTTGGTTTGCTAATGTTTTGGATATGCTAATAAAGAGTGTGGCCTTCTACACCCACTTAATGTGCCTTGTCTCCTTCCACAATGCAGCATCAATATCAATATTGGACCCCAATATACCTATTCCAAGCCCCTGCGCTTTAACTTCAGAGCAGTGGGTCAGACTAGATGACCCTTGAGGTATCTTTTAATGCTACAATTCTATGGTTTGATGTCCATATGCTGAATGATTCTCTGCTTTACTAGGTCTTCTACTAATTTGAGATACTGACATCAGGCTAACTTGGTCACCTGTAAAGTTTTTCTTTTTCTCAAAATTCAGAATGCTGAATTTTTTCTCATTCATGTTATTTAATTTTAAATGCAATAAGTAGTTTTCTCTGCTTTTGCAAGGGCTAGTGAGAGAGAGCTTTCAAAACTCAGTGTAAGAATTATATGCAGCCTCTCCTCTCCTCTCTTCACTGACTCCCTCTTCCTGAGTGTATTCTGCACAAGCTCCTCATCTTCACCTACAAAGTCCTTCACAACCTTGCTCCCCCCTACCTCTCTGTCCTGATCTCCCTCCGAACCCCTGCTCGAGCACTCCGCTCCCCTTCCATCCCCTCCCACACCTCCCCTGCTCCTCCAACTGCCTTCGTCCCTTCTCCCTCGCTGCCCCGCACGCCTGGAACTCCCTCCCTTTCCTCGTCTGCCTTGCCCCCACCCTCCACACCTTCAAGTCCCTCATCAAAACCCACCTCTTCCACTCCGCCCTTCCTAACTCCTGCTAACCATTCCCACCCAGGATTATCCCCCACCTGCTATCTGTAAACTCCCAATTTACTGCAACCAAGCCAAGAATGTGTACCTGAGCTTTTGCATCCTCATGAATGTTGCATCCCTTGTCTCTTCCTTCTGTTCCCCCTTCCCTGTCTCCCCTCCCCTGTCTTTAGATTGTAAGCTCTTGGGCAGGGACCGTGTCTATCTTATTCTTTGTAAAGCGTCAGGTACATCACCGGTGCTATATAAATGCTAATAATGCTAATGCTAATAATAATAATAATAATAAAACAGAAAAAAATACAAGTCCCCCAAAATATTTCCTTGTGTACTACAAAAATATAAAAGTAAGAATGAGAGACATAGAACTAGGAAGGTTTAAAAGGAAAAGATGAGAATATAAAAACAAACTAACTCTGACTTCAGGCAGTGCAATAACTGCCACAAACTGAATTACCCTTTGAGGTCTATCATATTCTTTAATTCCTAATAAACTGATTAGTCAACCTTCATGTTGCATGGAATAAAGTACCATGATTTACTCGCAAACTCTTGAACTCCCTGGGCTGCTTTCTGATGCTTTAAAAGGTAATTATGGACTGGGACTCTCAAGGATGTGCTCAGCACAAGTCTTATAAATTGATCAATGGTTATCTACAAATTCCGTAAAATACTTAGCGTTATCAAACTTATCTGTCACACTGAATGATAATTGATTTGCCTTTGCACCTATGCAAATTTAATTTCAGATAATCAATAAATCATATTGTTAGTAGCTAAATGGCAACGTTCAAACACTTAGATGTAATGGAAACCATTAAAATACAAATTCCATAGAGAGTTGACAAGAGTTTCAATGTCTTCTGAATAACTGCTTCACAGTGTATTATTACTAAGCATTTTCTGTATTCTTTTTCCACTAGGAAGAGGGGGGGATGGTAGATTTTTTGAGGAATCTATTAAAACCTATTCTACCTGTGAATGGGCTTTGAATTACCGTTTCTTCTGTTGAAGTCCATTTATCAACTTGACAGTGCAAGTCTCTAAAAGCAAATAAGGGCAAGAAAGACTTATGCTCTATTGCTTTGATACAGCTAGTTTTCTCTTTCAGAGATGAAGGCAGACTAGGAGCCAGCTGTAGTACCACAGACTCAGCTAAACACTGAACAATTTCCTTTGGCAATATTACCAAATTGAATTAGATTGCGGGGGGCGGGAAGACAAACATTGCTTGTTTGAACTTGCATGCCTTATTGGCTAGCTCCTACAGGATGGCAGAATTCAGGGGGAAGTATCAATTTGCATATTTTTCACAACATTGCTGTATTTTTTAATATGTGCAAGTTTAAATATTTTGACAAGTTTTATTAATCAGACAATACATTATACCATGTGCTGGTAATCACAGTTCCCAGCTCACATAATTTTTCCCTCAACATTCAGATACCTTCCATGCTGATGAAGTGTTCTGGACACTGATTTTTCTGTTGTTGTTGTTGATTGGTTACTGGCAAACCATGAGTCAGGAATATATATTAGCATATTAGCATAGTATGCTATTCAAAGTTTATTTTTTCCACAGCAAAGATGTACACAGACTCCGAGCTTCCATTTGAAGTGCAATATTTGTACGCCTGTTAGAATGACTTGGTGCACAATTCCTTTGAAAATATCAGTGTGAAACTCTAACAATTCCCTTCTACTAATGGAGCAGAACAGTCCACAGTGACTCCTAATTTAATGAGAAAGGCTCTGTGGGTATCGGATCTTGCCAGATCAATAAATCCTATGAACATTCCACAACTTGTTTGAAAAGCATTAATCGCCAGGTGTCAGTCTAAATAGTTAAGACCATTTCGCTTAAACGAAACAGCTCAAATATTACATTACTGAATGATTTTGTTAGCATGGCAGATCAATAACTCACTCTAGCAGCTAAATGAATATCAAAGAATACCTGCAACCAGAACGTAGGATTGGACTCTGGATGGAAATGTAACTCGCAAATTCTATCTCCCACATGCACACACATGGACACAGTTTTAGGGTGTTAAAAAATAAGATAGCAGCCAACTGCCGTCTGGGTTTGGTCTGGCAGCCCCCACTCTCATGTTTTGCATGTGAGCCTAACAAATGGGAGACCCCCCCTTCATGCACTTGTGGGCAGACCCCATTTGCGGCCAGTGACGGCAAGAGCAGAGAGAGTGGCAGGAACTGGTCACTCCTTGGATGCTTTAAGATTTCCAACTTGTGAGTATATGGTGCTGGCAGACCTGGATGCGTGAAGGCACTGCATGCAATCAGGCCCGGACTTAGGGGTAGGCCCCCTAGGCCTGGGCCTTGGGTGACGTTTTCTGGGGGGCGTCAATCCATGTCAGCACCGCCCTGCTTCTATTTATTTTATTTTTTTTGTTCCCTGGAGGTTGCCGCTCGGACTGCAGCCAAAGCCTGGGAGACCCCCCCCCCACTTCCCTCCGCTCCTCCCTGGCCCCGTAGCTCCAGTGAACCCGCCCACCACCCCTCCTCCTCCTCCCTCCCTCCCTCCTCTTCCAGGTGCAGAGACTTCTACTCGCTCTGAGTGAACGCCAGCAACACGTGCACTGGAGGTGGAGGAGGTGAGGTCCTGAACAAGCTATGAGCCACAGTGCGAGCCGAGACCGAGAGAGAGAACAACAGACTAGAAGTAAAAGACGCATGGTGTCTTCTAATTCACGCCGACACTTCTCTTCTTCAGGTGCGGTGGCAGGCGGGCGTCGCATGGCGCAGCAAGGGTGTGTGTGTGCTGGGTCCGGGACGGCTCATGGCTGACTGAGGGGACCTGGCTGCCAAAGGAGCAGAGCCTGGGGGAAAAAGGCAGGCTTGGGTTAGAATTTGGGGGATGGGGCTGCTGAGGTTGGAGGGGAGGGGGACCTGGGGTGCGTGAGTGTGCTGGGGGAGGGGGACCTGCGAGGCTTGGGGGAGTTTGGCTGGGGAGAGGAGAGGAGAGGGAGGGGGACCTGGGGTGCGTGTGCTGGGGGGAGGGGAGGCGCGGGTGCAGGGCACCCCCACATCATGGAGAGTCCCCTCCCTTACGATCAGACTAAGAGATAAAGTTGTTTGTTTACACACTCCTCCCCATGTGCTGATTAGAAGGTTGTTGCTTTGTAAAGCTGATTCTTCAAAATGGCTCCCAACATTCTCACAACTGGGTTGTGCAGGCTCACCATATTCAAATAATAGACCACGTAATGGTCTCGAGCTCCTCTAGTATAAAAAGCACTCTCCCCCGCAGAATGACAGTTCCTTCCAACCCTTTCTAGGAATATAAGAAAAAAATTCTATGCAGGACTGGAAGGGTCGGTGTTGTGAGAATGTTTGGTGTCATCTCAAAGAACTTTGTTTACAAGGCAGAAACCTTCTGTTCTTGTTCGAGTGGCTCCTCACAGGCCCCTTTTACATGGCTCTGCTGGGTGGGGAGTCCGTGGGTGCGCCAGGGGGTGGGATGTGCACATGGCACACAGGGACACTCCATGAAACTCATGGATAGCAAATTTAAAACAAAAGAAAATATTTTTTCACTCAACATAGAATTGGGTTGTGGAATCTACTGCCAGAGGCTGTGGTAAGGGCCAGTACTATAACTAAGTTTAAAAGAGGTTTGGACAAGTTTCTGGAAGGTAGGTCCATTAGCAGCTATTAGCCAGACAGGATCAGGGAACATGACGGGAGCTGGGGGAAAACTACAGGGAATGGATCCCCCATTGTGACCTGTTGGGAGCATCTCCCAAACCACCATGATTGTCCACTGTTGGAGACAGGATGCTGGGCTAGATGGACCATTGGTCTGACCCAGTATAGCACTTCTTATGTTCTTACACGCATCCCCACTCACCCACCACTCATCCACACCCACGGAGCAATCGCCGTTTTCCCTAGTTGCTCTGTGCATGGGGACAAGTGGGGGGTGAGTGGGGATGCATGTTACGCAGTCACACGCACCCCCACTCACCGCAGGTGCGCGTGCCGCATCATTCACACAGGGCTCCCCCGCCACCCATGATTATGTAGCATGGGGGCAGGGCTTGGGGCACAAAATTTCTAAGTCCAGCCCTGCATGCAACCTAGCTGATGGAACACAGACATGTGGGCACACATTAGCCCATACAGGGAACTCCACATTCTCCTAAACACTGCAGTCAGTGGGGCCTGCATGCCCAGTGGGTGGCAATGTGGCTGCTGGGGGCAAAGACCTAATAAATGGGCAGGTGAACACTCACCTGGTGTGGGTTAATATCTTCTTTGTTAACATTCTTAGTCGAAAAAATATGCTATCTTTAGTGAAACAGGAGCAACCTATTTTTCACTACTAACCTTTTACTTTATTTAAAAGAAATTTTTTAAAAATTGGGTCATTTGATTTCAAACAATAGTATCTTAATTTTGGGGCTCAGAATTTACACTTTTGTTTTCATAGATCTTATATGTTCTTAAGGTACTTCAGATCCATCAATAATGGTTTTAAAAACATAACAACATACGTAGTGCCAGACTGGGTCAGACCAATGGTTCATTAAGCCCAGCACCTGTCTCCGACGGTGGTCAGTCTCAGTCACTTGGAAGAAGTCCCCAACAGGTCACAATGGGGCAATCCATTCCCGGTTGTTCATTTCCAGCTCCCGACAGTAAGAGGTTACATTCTCCAGACCTACCCAGGATATAGCTGCTAATGGACCTATCCTCCAGAAACTTGTCCAATCCTTTTTAAAAACCCAGTTAGAGTACTGGACTTGACTACATCCTCTGGAACAAGTTCCACAACTTAATTGTGCACAGAGTGAAAAATCTCTACTTTCTTTTATTTGTTTTAAATCTGCTACCCGTTAGTTTGACGGGGTGTTCCCTAGCTCTAGTACTATTTGAGAGGGTAAATAACTGTTCCCTGTTTACTTATTTCACACCACCCATGATTTTATAAACTTCTTTTATTTCCCCTCTCAGACATCTCTTCTCCAAGCTGAGGAGCCCCAGCCTATCTGGCTTATCTTCATAGGGGAGCCAGTCCATACCCTTTATAATTTTTGTTGCCCTTCTCTATACCTTTTCTATTTCTACTATATCTTTTTTGGGATGTGGCAATCAGAACTGCACACAGTACTCAAGGTGTGGTTGCATTATGATATATAGCGTCATTATGATATTTTCAGCTTTATTTGCTATCCCTTGACGAATAATTCCCAACTTTCGGTTTTCTTTTTTGACCACCGCCGCACACTAAGCTGAGGGTTTCAATGTTTTTTCTACAGTGACTCCAAGGTCCTTTTCCCGAGTGGGAATTGGATTGTTTTTCCCGACATGCATCACTTTACACTTGTCCACATTAAATTTCATCTACCATTTAGAGGCCCAGTCTCACAAGATCCTCCTGCAATCCTTCAGTCTGCTCGTGTTTTAACTACCTTGAATAATATTGTGTCATCTGCAAATTGGATCACCTCACTCTTTACTTCTTTTTCTAGGTCATTAATGATCTGAATACATTAAATAACACCTGTCCCTGTACAGATCCCATGGGCACTCTATTTTCTTCTCTCCATTGTGAAAACTGACCATTTCTACTCTTTGTTTCCTATCCTTTAACCAGTCAGTTACCAATCCATAATAGGACGCTGCCTCATATCCCATGACTTTTTAATTTCTTCAAGAGTGTCTCATGAGGGACCTTAACAAATGCTTTCTGAAAATCCAGAAACACTATAAAGTACAGTATACACTATTTCTTTGAATCACGCTATATAAATATAATGGTGTTTGAATGAATGTTTAAACAGTTTGCTTTACAAACCATACATTCACACTTTTGTCTGTAAATGTATGCCAGATGGGGAAAAGGGAAGGAGAAGCCATAGCCTATGTACGAGAAACACTGATCACAAAGTACAAAGGCAGGTGAAATCCTGCACTAAGGAACCGAAGGTGAGCTGGCAGCTACTACTGACTTACGTGGCTTGCACAGTTGGCAAAACAGTTATGATTAGCTTGGTCAGGGGGTCTGGTTGGCTCACAGTCAAGCAGCCTGATATACTGCCATCAACATCACACAATAGTAGCAGCAATAATAGTGAGCAAACATGATGCTCCTACTGAAAGCAGCTGCAAAGAGCAACGTGCAGCTGAGGAAGCCGGCCTCATTACCAGCTTCCTGCTCCACCAAGGTGAGATGTTGCCCTCATTGGCGCACATCTGCCTCCTTTAATGCAGCAATGTTGCCTCCCAGGGTGTATGCTGTCTTTTCAAGGATTTACAAATGGCTTCATCCATCAGTGCAGCCGCCTACACGAGAATTCAGGATACTGATCAGAAATGAAGACTACTGCCAAATAGCCAATTAGGTCCGTCATTCAACTGAGTACAGCATTCATTTGAGAAGCCAATAGAAACTAAAAGGGAGACTGAGTGAGTAGGCAAAGTATAATTACTTAAATTAGAATTTACTCAAGGTGCTGAAGCTGGAATTCCTGTTTTGAATAAGTTGTCAAAGGAGGCATCGGTGGCCACTCTTTAGAATTTACACCAGTGAAACCAGTGACGTGTCAAGGCTGAGCTCATGCCCCAGTTATGGGACCCCTAAGGGCAAGGTTGCGGGGGTAAGGGTGGAGTTGGAGTCTCCACTTCAGGCTGCCCCCCCCCCCCCACACTCTAGAGAGGCCCTAGCCAGGAGACCTGCTGCATGCCGCTGACACACACAAACATCCAGAGCACGACTAGGACATTTTCAGAGTGGGTAGGGGAGAGAGTGAGACCAGAACTCCACCACTGCTCCCTCTGAAAATGTCCTAGTGGTACTCAGGCTGCTTGCAAAGGGTCCTCCAGAGTCCAAAAGATTGAACTGAGCCTCCTCATACCATGAAAATATTCCCCAGAGTGCAACTCCATTAGCATTGGCTTGCCATTTTGAAATCAGCAGAATTACTCTGATGTAACAGTTGAGTAATGCTGTGGCACAGAAAAGCTCAAGATCTTAACGACACAAAGTCCTCAAGACCTCTCAAGTGACCATAACTCCAATACATCTCTCTCTCTCTAAGATTATATTAGATCAGTGCTGACAGTGAGAGGAATGTTGTGAACTGAATAAATATTATCATAATTTGTCGATGAATCCAGAACGAGACAAGGACCACAGCTGGGGTTTTGAATGGCCACACTCATTATCGTACAGGGCATTAGGCTAGGTGGTGAGGTAATAGCCTCAGGGCAATTTGGGTCCAGTACAACAGAAACCGAACAGGTTCAACATAACAGTCAGGGAACCGGCCTAGATGTACCCTCGAGTACCAGTCCCAATTTGTTAACCAACATCATCTCCCCTTTGCTCCCAGGTGAAGGGTACAATGTCCTTTCTGGACTTGAGTAAGGAGTGACTGTGCCTGTTCCCGATTGCCTTTTTAAAGCACCTTTCCCAGGGATGTGAATCATGGCACTTGCCATGTCCTGTGCCTTCGCCATGTGTTGCCTCCCCATCTCTTAAGGAGATGACTCCCAATCTACTTCTTTTCCAACTAATACAGCATAATAGTACTGGACCCCTGCAAAAGTGTGACCAAGTAGTGATAGGTAAATTCAAAACCCTCGATCCCAAATTACTGAACAGCCAATTAATCCAAATTCATTATTATCACTGTGAGGAAGACAAAAACAGAAAATCCTATGGCCAATCAAAGGTTCCTAAGAGGGAGAATGACAAGCAGCCCTTTTGTCGGCATTGATGCCAGGCAAAGGGCTATTCACAGGTCCTTCCATATTTACGTCAGCTCTGCGCACCATCTGCCCCTCCACGCTAGCCGCGGAGGGGATTTGGCGGCGCTCCCCCCCCCCCGTTGCCGGCAGGAAGGAGGCGAGGACAAGTCCAGGCCACTGAGGAGCGGTGTTGAGGAATCAGGGAGGGGCCAGAGCAGTCGCCTAGCAACAGAGGGGACACTTGGGACTCCCGCGGGAGCTGGAACTCCCGGGCACCATTTTAAGTTCCCTGCTCGCCCACCTCATTGCGTTGTCAGCAACGAGCAGGGAAAGACGGGGTCAAGCAGCACGGAGCGGCAGGATCGGGCCTGGCACAGCTGGGCACTGAGAAGCAGCAGCGTCTTCCCTCCCTAACCTCGCCAGAGGCACCGGGTCGCGGCAGAGCTATGTGGTGCCACTGGGCCTTCAGGCCAGTCACAAGTCAGCGAGGTTCCCCCAGCCCTTAAGAAATCAATCACACACACCCGACCCAAAGGGACCTCCAGCATGTGGGCCACACAGCGGAGTGGGTGTGCCACCTGGAGCGGATAGAAAAGGGTGGGACACGAGGTGAGGCACACACCTGGGACACCACCCCCGCAATAGTCACACGGGTGGAGTGTGAGGGGCCTGGGGTTGGTATAGCTCACCTCCCCAAAAAGGGTGGGGGGCAGTGGGGGTGGGGGGTAGCCAATCATCACCCAGCATCACAGGGCAAGGCAAGCAAGAGTTAGGGGTGGGTCAGAGACCGGGAACCCAGTGTTGAAGGGTGGTCATCTTCCGGGCCAGCATGGCACCCAAGAAATGTCAGACCCCACAGCCCCCCCGGCTACGAAGGTGCCACATGTGGCCCCCAACCTGCATGCCGCTCGAAGGAGCCGGCGGGGTGGGGCACACGCTGGAACCATATTAAATGCAATGCAGGCCCAGCTGGTGGAGTAACAGGCCCGCATCGAGGAACTGGAGGCTGTCCAAGGGAGGGCAGGGGATTACAACAGGGAGCAGGTGAGGAAGGAGGAGCCCACTGGCCTGGATGTGGGGGGCAAGGTTTGTACCACCCCTCTCAGGAGGCTGCCCCCCCCAGCAGGGGCAAGGGCGTCGCCGCATGTTACCTGCTCGTTATAGGGAGGAGGAGCCCAGGACCAGCAGGAACAATTTTTTGCTGAGCCAGCAAGCTCATATAGACATGCTAAAGGAGGGAATGCAGGCCCTGAAGAGCAGTCTAGAGGCAGCTCAGAGACGGCAGTCGGGTACAGGGAGCATCAGCGGCGGAGTGAGCCCCCCCCCCCCACAAACCGGAGTACCTAGAAGGTGAGCTGGAGGGCGATTGCTGGTGTGAGGGGGGAACACGATCACACAGGTGGGCCTGGGGCTTGGCTTCGGTATGACGAAGCCTTTCGGTGCAGGTCAGCCAACAACCCCCGGCTCAGGTGGGACATGCACGCACATGACATATGGCTGGAGTGTATCAGCAGTGCTAGACACGCCCCATGATCAGACAGCAGGAATGTACTCTCCCACGTGGGGAGTACCCAGCCGGGAGATAGGGAACAAGGGGGGAGGGCAAGACAGCCCCCAGTAGGCTCGACTTGTTGTGATTACAACGATGGGGAGAAATGTTTTTGATCCCCATGCAGGTTCAAGCACGTGTGCACACAGTGTGCAGGCGACCATGCTGCCTCTGGGTGGAGCAAGTTCCGGCAGTACGGGGCCAGAAACAGGGCGTGGGCTGGTGGCGGACAGGGCGCCCCCCAGACAATGGGAAAGGGTGCCAACCCTGGTACGGCATAAGGTCCTGTGGGTGGAGACCAATGATACCCCGACCAAGTCACTGCTAGTTACATAGTTGAGGAATTCCAGTTGGGTTTTAGGATTCCAACGTGTGGCCCCCGTTATCACCTGGGGGCCAGGAACTTGAAATCGGTGTTGGGAAATGAGCAGTTAGTCCAGCAAAAAATTAGGAAGGAAGTCAAGGAAGGGAGGATACAGGGCTCCTTTGATGCCCTGCCCATGCCCATCCTCAGGATATTTCCCCTGGGCATAGTGCCAAAAAAGACCCCGGGGGATTTTCGCATGATTCACCACTTGTCCCACCCAAAAGGGGAGTCGGTGAATGATGCGATCCCAGCAGAGCTCTGTTTAGTGAGGTAAGCATCATTTGACTCAGTCGTCAAAATGGTGCGCTACTGCGGGAAGGGCACCCTCCTCGCGAAGTGCAACATCAAGTCCACGTTCTAACTCCTGCCGGTGCACCCAGAGGACTTTGAGCTCTTGGGTACGGAGTTCCAGGGCAAATTCTACTTCGACAAGGCCATGCCTATGGGATATTCTGTCTTGTGTGTGGCCTTCGAGAAGTTTAGCATGGTGCTGGAATGGATTATGCACCGGTCGGACTCGGATCACCCATTATTTCAACGATTTCCACTTTGTGGGGCGGGTGGGTACCACTGAATACATGCTGGCGATATGCGCCTTCCAGGAGGTCACCGAGGAGTTGGGAGTGCTGCTGGCACCGGAAAAAAACAGAGGGCCCGATGACCAGACTAACGTATTTGGGGATTGAGCTGGACATGGTGCTTTCCCTATCCCGACTACCCGAGCACAAGTTCCGGGTTCTCAGAGAATTGATAGCGGCTGTCCAGGAAGCCTCTAAAGTCACAGTCAGGCAGCTTCAGTCCCTCACGGGTAGTCTGAACTTTGCCTGCTGGGTTATTGCCCCAGGGCGGGCATTCATGTCCCACCTGTATGCACGCATTGGTAGCGACCGGCCCCCGCATGACCACATCAAGGTGATGAAGGAGATATGGGAGGATCTGGCTACCTTGGAAGCCTTTCTCAACGGCTATAACGGAATCAGTTTTTGGCAGAAGCGGCTCCTCCTGGAGACCAAGCTGCAGATACACTCCGATGCAACGGGGGGCATGGCTCTGGGGTTTACTTCAGGGGCAGCTGGTGTGCGGAACCATGACCAGCTGACTGGGAGGAGCAAGGAATAACACGGGACCTGACATTCTTGGAGCTCTTTCCCATAGTGGTGGCCGTAGTATTGTGGGAGGCGGAATTTGCCAACAGGAGGGTCTTGTTCTGGTGTGATAACATGGCAGTCCTACATGTTATCAACAAGTTGTCATCAAAATTGGAAAGGGTCATGAGGCTGGTCTGGGTTTTTTTACTTAGGTGCCTTAAAGTAAACATTTTGTTCATAGCCAAGCACATGCCTGGTATTAACAACAGCATAGACGATGCCCTTTCTCGGTTCCAGACAGACCGTTTTTGCCTGCTGGCCCCTGAAGCCAAGGAGGATGCCGACCTGTTCCCGAGTGACATGTGGAACCTTGGATTTTAGAACTATATCAGGCAGCACTACAAGGTTCCCTTGCACCCAGAACCAGGCAGGCATACAAGGCGGCTTTCAGCGAGTTCCAAGAATTCAGGTGGCAGAACAGTTGGGCTTTAGGCATCCCCATCCCCGAAATGCAGGTCCTCAGGTTTACGATGGATTTTTGCGGCAAAAGTTTGGCCCCAGGGACGAGTGGTGGCCATTAACTTTACCAGTCGATAGGCGGGCCACCTTGCCCCTGACAATGGCTTCTTCATGAGTCATCTCAGGGAGAGCTGGACCAGGGATGCTCCCCCCCGCCGTGCAGGACAAACGAGCCCCCATTACTCCCCAGCTGCTCTCCAAGCTAACCTCTTACTCCCATGCAGAGATAGAGCTTTTTGGAATGGTCTTTCGGGTAGTCCTATTCGGGGACTTCTGAATTAGTGAGTTGATTCCAGAGCAAACAGGTCGGGTGGGGCACTTCAGCTGAGGGATGTGGGATGGCAGGGAGAAGCCCTTACGCTTCACCTCCATAGGTCTAAGACCGACCAGAAAGGAAAGGGGAAAATGATCAGGCTGTACCCATCGGGGGATACACAAATTTGCCCTGTGTGGGCAATGATGTAATACTTGGCGGGGAGGGGGCGGGTGCGCTGTTTGTGTATGCAGAGGGGGCACCTCTGACGGGGCCCCAGTGTGGGGCAGTCCTGGCAATGTGTGCAAAGAAAATGGGGCATGAGCTGGGCTGCTACAGCGCGCACTCATTTAGGATTGGTGCAGCGTCTGCAGCTGCATGTATGGGGTTTACTGCTCCCCAGATACAGCAGATAGGCAGGTGGTGCTTAGCGGCATTCCACATGTATATTAGGGAAACTGAGGCATGAGTGAGGGGGCAAGGCACGATTCCTCGAGTTGCAGAGAGAGTAAAGGTAGCACAAACACTGACTTTTGATTTCCCTTACAGACACGGCAGCAACCCCGGGACAGACGGTGGTTTGGATCGTCGGCCACAGCATTGTGCACTGGGCAGTAAAGATGACTGCACACAGCAAGTGGGGTATCCAGCTGGGCCTTAGTGACTGGGCAGAGTTAATATGGATAGGAAGACGCGGAATGCTCTGGGAGCAACTGCTCCCAGTGCTGACCGTGGCAAGGGACAAATTTCCTGGGTCCAGGGTGATGGTAATACATCTAGGGGAGAACAATCTGCCAAAAGCAACAGGACTGTGGCTGACGAAGAGGGTAAAGGTTGACTTGCAAATGGTGCAAGACCAGTTTCCCGAGTGCATAACGGTATGGTCCAAGATGCTGCAGAGATGGGTATGGGCCAACGCTAACCACCCGGGGCCGGGTAGACAGGGCCAGGAAGAGGGCAAATGGGGAAATTGGGAATTGGCTGATGGCAAGGGGGGGGGAAAGGTGATCATCCATGGGGGCATTCGACAGGATAGGAACGAGCTTTACAGAGGTGATGGTGTGCACCTGTCGGAGGCCGGTTGTAATCTATACCTTGGGGTCCTAAAACGCCCGTTAATTGAGATTTTGGATGGTATGGCGGCGAACCAGCCAAGCAGAGCTGGCGGTTCTGGTGGCGGTGGGCTGAATTAAAGATAATTGTTTAAAGGTTAAAAGAGTTAGCATAAGATGGTTAGAAAACATCTCCTTAAGAGATGGGCAGGCCATGCAGTGCAGCCCACTGTATGGTCAGCCTAAGGGTGAGAGACGAATGGCCAGACCCGCTGGGAGGACCATGTGCCAAGCAGTAGGTAACGGTGCCCTCACCCTTGTTTAACCCCAATAAAGGGGCATAAGTATGAACAACACGCCACAGCCTGGGGAAACCCGGTCATCGGGGCAGGGCGTAAGTTACAAGTTTGGGATTTAGGCCACAGGAGGTCTCCCTTAGAGTTTAACACAAGAATGTAAGGAGAAGGGTCGGATGGCCAAGGCATGGATGGTGGGGATGGGAACCTCCTGTGGCCGGGGGGGATTGTAAACAGTTAAGAGAAGGTAAGACCCCAGTTTAAAGGGGGACGCGGGAGGGTTGCCCCTTCCCCCTTTGATGGTTCAAAATTAATAAAGAGTGTGGTTGTTCAACCCCAAGAAATGTGTCCTCGTCTTCTTCCGGGGTGCGTCGACAAATGAACAATGGCTTGACAAAGATATGCAAGCTGACACTGAAATAACAGTACAGATTTTACTTAAAAAAAAATAAATAATAAAAAAATGTATGGAATAGCAGGAATGTAACTAGGCACCAACACCCCTGTCATGGGGATATGATGGCGACACACCCATTTGGGAGGAGATGACACACATTTCGGGGACACATGTAAGGTAATATAAAGGGTTAACAGATTGTAAGCTCAGGTGGTGCAATATACTGAAACCAGTTGCCAGGGGGAGAGATTCCCTTTGTTATAAAAAGTGGGCAGTTTATTGCCAAGCAACGGCCAGGTCCGCCCTACCACCTTGTTACAATGATAATAGCAGCAGGACACAGGAAGTCACCGAAGCCCCTGCGAAGGGGAAAAGAAGAGACAGGATCCCTAGAGACTTGAAGGACACGTCCATCTTGGAGTTGAACGAGAAAACAGCTCAGTGCAGGAGCTGAACTACATGAACTAAAGTACAAAATGAACTAAAGACTTTCATATTATCTAAAAGACTTGGGCCCGGCTTGGACATCAAAGCCGCGAGATACACTGATGAACTTGAACTGAACCAACCATAGGGTAAGGGGACAGTTAGGGAATCTCAGTATATCTTAGAATGCATTTACTTTATGTTTGATTTATTGACTTGCACTATCTGATCAACAGCCTTGTACTTATATGAACTCAATACATGTTTTATAACCAAGCCTAGCGTGCTTGTGTGTTTATTCAGCCTTCACTTGGGAGTACTCTATCTAGGTGAGAGCCTAGATGAACCTTTTTCATATAAGATAACCCCACTGCGAAGTCTTCCAAGCTACAGGTGGCCCGAGAAGGTTCTCTGCGTTACGGCTGGCCTGGGAAATCAAGGGGAGGCATTTCTAGAAGGTGCGGGCCTCTGAAAGCTCCCCGATTGCGGTGAAGGTTTTCTGATCACGTGGGAACCCACGCGGGCACAGGCAACTGGGTTGCAGCTGGCTTGGTGGGAATACGGGAGGCAGTCTCTAAAGGGAGTGAGGGCCCCAACCTGGTGACAACCCCCTCACCCCCCATTGTTTGAACAGAACACAGCATATTCAAGTAGCAACAGAGAAATGTAGGGATTTATTTCCAAAACAATGGGGGGAAATTGTGGGCATAAAATCTCAGCTCACATTGTCATAGCTAGGAATGGATAAAAATTCCTCTCCCCACAAAAAAGGATCATTCATGGAAAATGATTTTTTTCTCCATAGGCCAAAAATTGTCATGGGAGAGCAAAATACGCTTGTTTAATTATTTTCCATCATTTGGATGAAATAACAAGCACTTGGCCCTTGTGGCAACTGGTTTCTCCCCTTGTTTTACCCATGCATTTTAACACCCTTTTCTTGAACCAAACTAAGCTGTACTAGTGTCAACAGTCGTTTCATTTTTCTGTCTCATAGGTTTACTCTTCCATTATGCCTTTGATGTAACTGTCAATAAAAAGCCAATATTTACTGTAAAAAATCCCTACGGAAATCTTGAACATTTCATAGCCTGTGCAATGTTTCTCACTGAGGTGTCAATGAAATCTGATTGTGACTTATTGCCTCTGCTCTACTATACCAGAAGATGGGACCTCTATAATTTAACATTTCAGCTACGACCAAGAACCATGGCTTTGGTAATCTGTGGGTATTATTTTCTCTCTCACCAGATACAGCATAGCTCGTTAATTATAGGAAAGATTGTAATTTAATAGACATGCTGAATTAAACCTCATGCTGTGGGTGTTAACAAACGAGCCGTTGAGTGAGGCCACATGAGATATTAACACACCTTCAGCAGTGTTAGCTCACTTTGGGCAACGTTAACATGAGATGCAACTGTTCTTATGACTAGCTGCTGCCAAATTTTCACCCAGCCGTGCCCCAGGGTGAGCAGTCATCTGACAATTGATGTGTCTGCTGGAGAAGGACAGTGACATATCACACGTTAACGTTGCCCAAAGTGGGATAATTCTGCCCAAAATATGTTGGGCAGTGGGCTGCCTCTCGTGTGTCCAGGCTGCCTCTCGTGTGTCCAGGCTGGGACTGAAACTCACTCTCACCGTTCTTAAAAATCTCATCAAGAACTGAGTTCTTGACAAGATTTTCAAGAATGAGAACGATTCTTGACCGTTTCTTAAGAGATTCTCCAGAGTCCAAAACCTCTCTGTGCAATCACAAAATGGCCACTATGGCCATTCTGCACATAGAGTGTTTGGGGTTTTTGGAGAATCTCGCTTGATCGTCATAAAACCTCAAAAAATGTTCGGCACATGTGCAAAATAGCCTCCAGGGGCAGAACAGCTGTGATGGCAATTTTGTGCATGCGCAGAGAGTTTGGGAGGGAGGGGGTTCAGAATCTCACAAGATTCTCGAAAATCATAGTGAGATTTCATGAAGGTTGCGAGAATCTCAAGAGATTGTCGCAAGAACCTTTTCAATTCTAGTCCAGGCCTGTAATTCTCCACTGGCATCACAGAGCAGCAGGTGCAGGTCATCATTTCCATGTATTGACATCACGGCTGACGGTGGGATAGTGGGTGGGGCCAGGCACTCATGCATGTATGTGGTCAGCCTGTCAGTCCACCCAATGGCATGGTGGGACTTGTGAGAGCAGCTGTCTGTGTAGCTGCTGCACGGGGGTGCAGATAATTTGGACAGCTCTCCCTGTTGACCCAAGGTATGGCAGCTGCGTTTCCCCTATCCATGGTGGGTAGCGGATTGGGCCCGCCCCATCTCATGTGGCTTTATCCATTAGCCCACAACTGGTGCATGTTCATATTCCCATTTATTAGGTGTTTGCCAACACCGGACATGAGGCCATCACCAACTGGATTGCTTCCTGCCCCTTTTTCTGCTCTCCCTCATTAACACTTGGTTTTCCCACAAGTTCATGAAAGACACGCAGAGGGCTGCCAGTTTACGTGAATGGAGGGAGTCACAAAGCATGCAAGTGGGGGCTGAGTGACGGCTGCACAGACCAAACCCAGACTGCAGTGGACAACTTATTCAGTTTGGCACCTGCACAAACCCCACTGTTCTGCAACATGGGGCAACGGCCCCACATGTGGGGCAACGGCCCAACTGTTCTGCAACATGCATGACACAGTAGTTACCTGTTCATTTCAACTTCTGAAAACTTAAGATTTGTTAGTCGTAAAGCATTTGTTAGGTTTTATTTGCACTGTGTGTAGCAGGAGGTCTTCCCAGGGCCCCACGGGGGCGCTAGAGTCTCGGGGAATCCGCTCTACCCCTTTGCCACGCCTATTCAGCCTTGGCTGAACCCCCCTCTAAGGTAGGGGGTGCCCTCTTATAGGATCCAACACAGTCCAGGCAGCGTCAAGAAGGTAACAAGTCCACAGTACTTTATTAGACTCCAATCTCTGGGGCTGCCGGCTCAGTCGCCTCCACCCTGCAGGCCCAGGTCAGTCTCTTACAGTCTCAGGCACAACCTAACATCAACCCTCCCTTGTCCATCTAGCCAGGCCTCAAAGGCCCCAGGCTTCGGCCAAGCCTTCCTCAGGCACGAGGCTCCCTCCTGGGCATAGCCTCTCCCACTACCTGGTTCCACTCTGGTTCTCCAGCCTTCAGCACCCTGGAAATCATAGAGTGGGAAGGTCTCCTTTAGGCTTCTTCCACGGAGATGTTGCTCCTTCAGCTCCCTAGCAGAGACTGCCTTTTCTCCCAATCTTGCCTCTTCTTATATCCCCAGAGGGGGCGTGGCCAGCTCTCTGGCTTGGCTACCCTTAAAGGGACAGTGTCCTGGCCCCTCTGTCACAGGGTCTCCCAGCCTGTTCCCTTCACAGGCTGATCCCAAGCTATGGGGCTGGCTCTGCCATGATCCTGTGTGTGCCCAGTCCTTTGGCTAGCCCATGCAGCCTCCTTCTTAAAGGGACAGCAGCTTCACAGGACTGCTCCCTGCTACACTGTGTTCTTTTTTTAAAGATATACAGCTTTTTTTTAAAAATGGAGTAATGTAACAAATCTCTGCTAATTAGAATTTTATTCTGTTCAACTGAGCTTTATTTCACTAAGAGCCAAGATCCCCCAACTTCTTACCATAAAGTACTCCAACTGTAGCAAGAAGTGTGACTACTACACAGCAAGTGTTTTCAGGATGGAAGTGGATGTTTGAACGAGTCTCATGCAATTATGTATATTTTATTAGCAGACCAACATCCAACTAATGAATTTTTCTTATAACAATTTTAACAAGGCCAAAAAGTTACCAAAATTGAAATCACATGTCTGGTACAGGAAATTTAATCATCACTCAATTGGGTCAATTATATTCCCTGAAATTCCCTCTATATAAAATAGCACAGTGTCATTTCTTCGTTTTACTGCTCCCTTACTTTCTTACCTGGTAATCCTTCATATTAGAACATGCACAATTGCTCAGGAATAGGCAAAGTACACACAAGCTTGAGCCAGAAGTAGATTGAGCTCTCTAGTCAAGGGCACAATCCTTGGCAGTCTAGTCATTCTTTATACTTGTTTCACCAAGACACTTCTTCTTTCACTTTTCTGGATGTCAAATAACTAGCACATCTGCAGCTGGTATGCAGGAAAACCACTTTATGGCCAATACACTTACTACCAAAATCCAAGACTGCTGAAAAATGAACCATTTCCAGTTCTACTCTCATAACAAATGCTTTAAAAGACTCAAGTTGGCCAGCACAACATGCAAGAAAGCTGCAAACCATTTCACTCTCCCCCCCACACAATGCTTTTATTATATGGGCCAAGTGCGGGGGGGTGGGGATCAGTGTGCACATGGCAGCGTGTGCTGTGCACAGGGGGCAGTGCACACAGCCGCACACAGATTCCACACACACACACACCCGCATCCCCACTCAGGGAGTAATCACCATTTGGGGAAATTGCTCCGTGTGTGGGTAATGGATGGAGGTGGGTGTGCTTGTGTGTTTTTCGGGAGCACGCATGAACACACACAGCCGCCGTGGGATTTACAACAGATCTGCATGGGCATGAGTGGGCCCGTCTTGTGTAAAAAAGGCCAAAGTTTCACTGTTGAGTTGAATACATAGAACATAAGCAGCCTAGTACCTCTGAAGAAAGGAATCATAACTACAATATATGTACAGGATGAAGAGGGGAAACTAGCAAGAAAACAGCTTCTAAAAGCTGTATTATAAACAAGAATGGCTTACAAAATCAGTTTTACAACCATGGTAGATAGCTTTCATCGCAATAAATGCTTTTCCCAATACTGTAAAGCTTTCCCCTTGTGCTGGTTGGTAAAGGTCTGTGGCTAGTACAGAGACTTCATCCCCACTTTGTTGATAATAACGGCACATCTGTCACCCCTCAGAAAGTCACACGAACGAACTCTACGAACCTAGAAAGCATATAATACCTGACTTAACCTCTTTTATGTCTCCTCTGACCCACAGCTCAGTAACCTCTGGTCTGTGACACAAAAATGAATGCCAGCTGTTGGTTTCCTGCATTTCTTGGCCTACCCCGAATATGAATGTTTCCCACTCAAAGCCAGATACTGAATATATTTAAAATAGAAAACAGAAATTAGGTGTCCTGCTTGCTCAGAAAAAAAATGAAACAGCCAAACGAAAAAGGACATCCTGTCTGGGCCCTGTGGCATTTTGATAAAATAGCTACGGAAAATAATAAGGAGAAAGTGGAGTGAAGAACAGATCATTAATGTAGATGGAAATTGTTTTTATTGATTTTCATTGGCAGGGAAGCTCATAACAGGACAACTACATTTATAAAACACAGTGCTTGGTGCAGCACTAAGGCATGGACTTTTTTTTTGCTCCAAATCCCAGGCAAGGTTTGGCTTTCATCTTTTACTTACTATTATTTTGCTAGTTTCTTGATTTACAGCAGTAAAGGGGGGGAAATTTAAAAGTATTTATTATTGCTATTATTTGACAACTGATCCTCTTCAAACTGAAGCCAGTGGCAAAAAAAAGAAAAAGAAAACACAGACACAGGGTCTCTTTAGAATGGCCAGACCCATGTCTCCTGCATGCAGCCCCACCTGTGCCAGGTTTATACAGACTCAGCAGTTGCCGTGGCCCACAGTCTGCCCATGCGGCATCTCGACCACCCATACCGTAGAGCTGCGGATGGATCGGTCACCACTCTAAGCTGCTTGCAGCCCTATGGCATTGCCTGGGAGCAACCCCTCTGGCCAGGAGCAGAGCTGCAGTGGCTGTCCAGGAGTAGACGGACAGCTCTGTCTTCAAGCTGGTGACCCAGGTTCGGGTAGCCTGCGCTGCTGGCAGTGCTCCAGGATGTTCCGGAGCCCTTCTAGCGGGGCTCGAGCAGAGAATGTAGCACCTGCTTCACTTCTGCTCTGCCTGCACATCTGGCACCCCACCTTTAGACATATGGTCCGCCCGAGATGGAGCAGGGTCGTGGGTGTTGTCTGTGTAAAAGCAGCCAGAGTAGTAGTAGCCATATAAGGTTATTATTGTTAATGTTAATAAAGGTAGCACCTACAGATGTTGTTATTTTTATTAGTGTAGCCCTCAGTTGCCATTCTTTCCCAGTTACATCAACAGGAGAGAGACTGTAGCAATTAGTCTATCGGCCAATCAATACTGAGTACAGTGATCAAAGATGAGGTGGGGTCTGATTTCTCTGAATTCCTGGATATACGGTGAAGAACATCTAACATGATTTTCTGCCTCCCTAGATTGATTCATCTCAGCAAACAATATCACTCTCACCTTTCCTTCTATTAATATAAAAATAAGCTCACCATTCTTGAGTTTCACACACATAACACAAATCATTTGAACTTTATATTGCTGCTCCTATAAGTATTAAGTAAGCATATGAAAAAACAAACAAACTATCCAAGCAGAGCCCCACAGTAATTTACACATTCCAAACCCTGCCCCCAGGGGCTTTCCCATTGATGTCTAACACAGTACAAGTCTCCTAATAAATATATGACATAGAACTTAGAGAAGAGTGTGCACCACTACAGCAAAGCTGTAGTGGGCATGTCCCAATTATGGCTCCTGGGGTGGGTGGGGCTCCAAGGTTAGGAAGATGTATCCGTTAAGGCAGCACTGCCCCTGCTCCCAGCTGGTCCCTGAAGAGTGGCAGCAATCCTAGCAGGAAGTTGTAAGGGTGGTTGGGACCAACACTCCTCCCGCACCTACCCACTCTCCACGCTCCCACCCTCCACGCACCCACCCACCCGCTCCTCCCGCACCCACTTCCTTCTTGGCAGAGCCCTCTGTGAGCAACCTGAGCACCACTAGGAAATTTTCAGAGTAGGAGGAAGCAGAATAGTGAAAATTTCCCGGCAGTGTTCAAGATGCTTAAAAAGGACTCCATCAGAGCCTGTATCCCTGGCTCAACTGAACCCCTTTCCTCCATAGTAGCTACGCCCCTGGTGTGCATTCCACTCCTCCTCCTCCTCCTCCTCTGATACAAGGTATTTTTAATGGGATGGGGAAACCCCTTTTGGCAGCTTGAACTAATAGTTCAACACAGACAGGGTGGGGGTTCCCCATGAGCTGAATTCACTAAATTTAAGCCCTTTGGGGTTACTCATTGTCCCTTTAAGGTCTTGCAACCTGCCAGGACAGCACTGGTTAGAAGACAGCTGGCTTTCAGAAGCTGACTTCCTCAGGATTTGGCCTTGTCCTGGATCCAGCAAAGGGGAGAGAGAAGACCAGAAGCAGGCTTCCGGGAATACAGTTCCCATCTCATCAAGCACTGGCCTTGTACTGGATCCAGCAGAGAAAAAAGAACAGGAGGTTCCCATTAGGGAAACACATTAGGGACACACAGAGAGAGGTAGGTATGACATCCTTCTTGTGTCCCTCCTCAGGCCCCTTCTATGTGGAAGCACAGCTGGGTGCAATAGCAGAAGAAAATCAGGGTGGTTCATTATAAACACAAAAAAAGCTCTTTTCAAATTCCATATTCAAAACAAAAATGCTGCCCTGCAATTTTTGGGTAAGTGTTAACGTGCTTTGTGTTAATGTGCTAATGTGCTCAATTGCCACTTCTACTTTCACGTTCTTCATTCTTGGTCTAGCGGTTTGACAAAGCCGTTGGTCTGAAACCGCTAGACCAAACACTTGGTCTAGCGGTTTCAGCTTTCACAGTACATCGTGCAGTACATCAGAGGGGAGTTAGCCCCAACAGTGGTGATCTATACGAGTGGATTGTGTTTGAAGTTTACTTTTGAACTCTGAGTGCCTTGTAGTTAAGGGGCTTGGCCAGTTTCCACAGGCAGCTAGAGGTGGATCTGCCCACGAGGAACTAGATACTCTTGTTGAATGAATGACTCAACAATATCACTCTGACCAGGATGTGGTAAGGTCATAAGTTCCCCCTGCCTGGAGCTTACTGATACTAGGGTTCTTTGCTAGATATTGAGTTGTCAGATTGCTTCATTCTACCCTTGGACGCAAGGACTGATTTCTCTCACACAGGGGTGAAAATCAAAATGTCAGTGGAGCCCTACTAGTGTAAAAACAATGCAAAATATCAGAGAACGAGGCACAAAGTTTTCAATATATTGAATGGCCTCAACAGTAAAACGTACATGAAAAACTGGAAAAATTTACAAAACAATATGTATACTTTATTTGGTAGTTAAGCAACACAGTATTTCAGCACTACCACCACAACCATCTCCTGTCTTGTCAATTTAATTTCCATTCCTGAATGACACATGGTTAAAACCTCACAAAATTCTCTTTTCTTCTTCTTCTTCCTTAATAATAGGTTATAAGGGAAGCAGCAGAATAGCAATGGATGACATTGCTCTGGGTTCCTTTTAACAGCCAGCTAACATTTTAAAGCATGAATTTGCACGAAGTGCTAAGTGGTGTTTAATAATGTATTATTTAATATATAATCGCTAACACATTTTCAAACACAGTTCTTTCCCCCCGGGTACACAAAAGCATAGTGCATAACTTTTAGAGACTTCATTGTGATCACATGCAGATGTACGTAGGCTCCTAGACTTTGTCTACATTACAGAAATTGTGATATATGATTCTTCACCAATGCAACTCTACTGTGGGAACAAAGGTAAGAAGTTGTAGATCTGACGGACGGTGAGGCCTATCCCATCCCCTGTGGATTCCGCCCATGCACATTCTCACTGTGTGGAGATGGGTGGAGGAGCCCGTGAGAATGCCATGGGGGGTGGGTGGGGGTGCATGCATGCTCCCACGCTACATCCATCTCCACCCATCACCCACACACAGAGCAATGGGCTCCAATGCTGATGCTCTGCGGCTGGAGATGGGTGGAGGTGGGTGTGTGCCCGTGGGAACAGGCGTACACCCATTTCTACCTACCGTGGCCGCACACCCATTTCCACCCACCCACTGCGGTCCATTTAAAAATGGCCAAAGAAACAGACATCATGTTACATGGATTACCAAAACAAGATACCATGCTATGCAGATTAACAGAATTTTAAAATCCACAAACGATGAACTGAATGAACCACAAAGTGCACAAATTCCAAACTACCAGAAATCACAAATCAATTTATAAAAACTTCAAAAACCTAACTTTTCATATCCAGACCATACATTTGCTATAAATAATAATAATTTTTAAATTGTGTCTGGGAAATCTGATAAATTTGAAGTTTGCTTTCAATATTCGCTAGAGTACTAAACAGAATTTGAACCTGTAGTGCTGTGGTTCACATACTTTTTTTGTATGTATGACCCCATATTGAAATTGAAACACAACTCCATGAACCAGTCAGCTAAAAGTACATGTCAAGTGGAATTACAGAACTGGACGGTCATAAGGGTTCTTGGTATTGCTATGGCTTAGGCTACACAAATAAACTTATTTACTTACTTAGGGTCCTTGAGGATCATTTAGTCAAACTCCCTGCTCCAAGACACGATGCAGCATTGCAGTTACATGCTTGTCCAGCCAATTCTTGAAAATAGTCAATAGCCTCCTTCGCCAGTGTTTTCTACTGCCCAGCTATTGGGACAGTTAACAAGTTTGGCATCTGTACCCTGAAACTGATAGTAATCTAGACAAATAGTGATGTGGCACTATATATGACGATAGCACAAAGATCAATGTATGATGTCGCACAGTATGAAGATAAGCACACTATTGTGATGCCTAATGGTGAGACTGGATTTTAAATAAAGATGGTTTAATTCAGAGCTGTACAAAACCTGACCACTTTCAGTTTAGAGGGGTGTGACGTGTGTTTATCTAAGGTGTTCATAAGCCAATTTAAAACTGGCTTATGAAATAAAAGGCACAGAGAGGAGCTTTGCTATAGGGGTGGGATTATCGGTATTGGTTTTATCTGATAATGTCGATAATTGGTGCTATCGGATTAATCCGATAATACAGATAATTGTCGGTATCAGCAATATTGGATTTTTAACAGTGCGGGTTTTATCAGATTTTTAACATCGACACCATTAACAATGACTGCAATGTTAAAGATCCAATAAAACCAGCAATGTTAAAAAATCCGATATTACCAATACCGATAATTCAGATATCAGGAGATGAGATACCAATAAATCAGATACCCAATAATCCCCCTGGAGTCCCACCCTTAGCTATCAATCTTCTGTTCAGAAAGAAACTGCAGCTCTCTTGGAGCCATGGAAGCTCTAGCCTCTGTCTATGGCTATTTTTAGACGTGCCTGCTCTCTTTGTGGATTTCTCCATCTGCTCTCAGCAATCTTGCACGAGGGGGGGAACAGTTCAGACATGCCTCCCCATACGAGAAGCTGCCCGGCTGCCATTGGAAACAGCGGCACTGGGTGGCTCGTGCACTTCTTTACATCTAGATTTTGTCAAACCCTGATATCGAGGTTTGACAAATCTGGAAGTAAAAAGAACGTGAGAGCCGCCCAGTGCCACTGTTTCCAATGGTGTCCAGCCGACTTCCAGTGTGGGGAGGCACATCTAAACACTCCCCCCCCCCACCCCAGCAAGATTGCTAAGAACAGTTTGAGAAATCTATGAAGAGAAGCGGCACATCTAAAAACATGCTAAGGGTGTTAAGACATGAGAGAGGAGGCCCCCAAACCCCACAGCCACCACCTGCAGGCTCCACGTGGGACCAAAAGAGACAGGAGCTCCTTCATGCCGTGAGCTGTCCACATGTCGCCCCACCCCTCCAACACAGAATTGCATTGGCGTACCCAATTCTCTAGGCTGATCCCATAATGCTGAACGTGCATGCTCCAACAAACGGGGGGCATGGAGTGGCTACAGAAGCATCCCATGGCCCAACCAATGCATGGGAGGCAGCTATGGTTGGTGCCATATGAAGCAGCCCTGGGGTGAACATCTGGCAGTCACATGATACCTGAACAAGGGCAAATCTGAGGCAATACGTTGTTTGTTGACACCTGAGGCTCAGGCTGGATCTTGCATTCTGGCATCCTGGATCACAACAGTGGACATGAATGAGTCACGGCAGTCCATATTTAAAGGGGGGTAGTGTCATACTTGGCCATCAGGTGAGAGGTTCCCCATCCTGTACATGCTCACTCCCCTGTGAAGCTGAAAGTGTGACCAAATGAATGGATTTTAAAAAATAAAGTTGTTTGGGTGTTATTGCTTACCTTAAAGTAAAAAAAAAAAAAAAAGCACAAATCATCACGCTGAGCATTTTCAAACAAAATACTAATTAAACTTTTGATCAGTCTATAACAAACTGGCTATTAATCTCCAAAGCCTCTGAGCAAGAATCTCTTGCCGAGGGCACAGTTCATAACTACATTCTAGAGGAAAATATAATTGATAAAACAAGACCCTGATTGTTGCCTGAGCACAATTTCTCTCAGCTAGGCAGAGCACTAGCTGCTGCACAAAAACAATTGGAAACTGTTAATTATGCAGTAAACTCTAAGGAAAAAAGAGATCATAACCCAGGGCAAGTAAATCAAAACAAGCATTGGAAAAATAGACTAAAAATAAATGAAGGAGCCAGAATACAAAACTTAGGATGGCAATCTGAGCTGCCAGAAAAATACCCAGAAAGGACAGGCACAAAACTATGGGTGTTTTTACACACACATTTCTCCTGCATGTTTGCTGTTACATCCTGAACTTTCTGCGTGTCTAAATGACTCACCCAGATTTTAAACATCTGACTTTTTGAACTTCTGCATAGAACTTCTCCCAGAATGTTTGTGTGTAAAAAGTTCTCCTGGTAAACTGCTTTGCTCCAGCCAGCTGTGGTCACTTGGTTTCCATGGCAGCCCCCTCACGTCTACAGCTGTGGCTACTTTAGGCTGCCTCGGGGCACACAGTGCGTGTGTGTGTGTGTGTGTGTGCAATGCATCCAGAACTTACTTGTGGACTTGTAAACCCAGAAGATTGTGTAAATAAACTAAATATCACACTTTAAGGTGTGTGTAAAAATGCCTTATATCATGGTGAACTCCAGCATAGCTACCACTCAAACTCTATTAGATCCTGCTCAAGTGTTTTCAAAATAATGGACAATCCTAGAGTGCTATCCCTTGAGTGTGGTTGTAGACCATCTGTCTGGGATCACTGTTTTACACAGCTGATTAGCTGACTGAGGAGTAACTACTTTATTAAAGTTCATTAAGGATATCAGCTTTTGCCATAATCCATTATTACGGAAAGAAAAAGAAAAACAGAAAATTCAAAATTATAGAGTCGGGACCAGAGAGGACAAGTACTTGCATCTTATCTGTTCTGCCATATAGGTAAAAACCGCTACCCAAGATACCATATCCACATCCTTTTGTTGGATAAGCCAAATAGTGTTCTCGTAATCTGAAAAGGGTTTTACAGAGAATGGTAAAGGTAATAAGAACTTTCTCCTGATGTCATGGTACAGAGGACATTCCAGGGCATAATGGATCAAGTCCTCAACCATACCTGGGCACCTTGAACAACATCTCTCCTCCCTCGGAATGCCCATTATACACCCTCCAAGATAGCAGCGGGCATCTCTTGTGCCCTAATCCTAGACAGGTCCATCTGCAGTTTCCATTTAAGGTCAATCTGCAGCTACCTTTCCATTCCCCAAACCTGTTTTCATAGGAACATACAAAGGTGAGATACGGGAAATTCGAACAGTGGCAAAATCATTTTGTCTGGTGATAGTAACTACTTTAAGGCTGAGCCTAATATTTCTCAAAAGACCTTTGTAGGTATGGTAACAGAGCACCAGGGAGACTAGGAAAAGCCATGCCTCCTGAGAAGGTGCCACAGAGAAAGAGCCAGGAAGCTTGAGGGAAGAAGGTGGAGTCATCACAGACCTGTAGGACGCAGACTCCCCTGAAAAACCAGACTTGGGACAAGGGACAACTCACAGCGGGCAGCAGGAGGCCTAGGAAGGGGTTTAGAAGCCTTGGTGAATGTACAGGATTGCACAGGGACTTGGGGAACAATGGTTCTGTACTCCAGAACTGCAAATAAAGTACATCAATATTCATGGAACCAGAAGCATTTAGGGATGGAAATGGGTCTAGACTGGAACCTATAAGAATTTAAGAGTCCTACTCCAGTCTATTACAAAGACAGATCCAGTGATGAGAGTAGTATTAAATGCAAAAGGAAGAAATAGCTATTGGATTGTGATCTGGTTAAAGTCATCCAATCCCTACTCCATGACACTACATATCTTTATGGACACAGGCATAAAGGAAAGGCTGTTCAAACAAATAATGGAAGGCTCTTCTGGGGACAAAGAAATAGAGAATAGATTATACACAAATTCTTACACTGGCAGGAGGAAAGACTAGAGACTTTTGCTCATGTGAGGCTTTCATCATCTTGTCATCTGATTTCAATGGGAGTTGAGAGAACTTAGTAGCATATAGAAGATGCTCCAAATCTCCCAAGCTTTGAAATGATCTAATTGGGCTTTTCCATCTCTGATTTTAATGACTGTATATGAAAAAATGCTATTTCAGAAGCCCCTTTTTAACGTAAGGCAGGAATGTCCACAAATCTTCACGAGAAAGTCAAATCTTTGCTGACACGGAAGTCATAGTGCAGAATAAGGAGTGGATATGTTTTGGAAGGCAAGTGAACAGTCAGCGTCAACACAAAGGCTAAAAGACTGTAAATATGAAACTAGCAAACTTGCAACAAGCGTTAATGAAAATGTCAGATACTGATGTTAAAAACGTATGAGAAATTACAAATGCTAGCTAAAACTTCAAGAGAGGGAACACAAAGTAGATGAGAAGAAACCAGAAACTGATGGGAAAAACCCCCCAAAACAGATCACCCATGTCAAATACTGAGAGCTGGCTTGTTCACATGGAATAGAAATGAAAAAGCATTCATAGATTATTACACCACGCATTCTGCAGTGGCACAACTCAGTAACATCAAAAACAACACTGATGAGTCACATACAAATCTAGCCTACCAAGGTTGAATATGGAGAATAGTACTTGATGAGAGGGAATTAGATTACCAGTTTAAAGAGCAAAATCCTCCAAAGGCAGATCCCCCCCCCCCCCAGGGATGGGCAAACGCGGTTCGGAAGTTTGGAGTTTGGACCGAACTCGACCAGTTCGGTCGACTGAACCAAACTTCCAAACCGAACTCGATTTTCGAACCGAACCGAATTTCCGAACTCGGCTCTGTTTGCCCAGCCCTAAAAGATAATATTCCATTTAGTTCAATGGGGTTTGAATTTACGAACTTTGTTTGGAAGTTCAGTCGACCGAACCCCAATAGTTCGGTCGACCGAACCGAACTTCCGAACCAAACCGAATTTCCGAACTCGGTTTTGTTCGCCCATCCCTACCCCCTGCCCCCCACACTATCTGGAGCTGAAACAAATAGTTGTTTTTGTATCTGTTAATATACTTTCACATTTTTGGATAGCCACCTAGAGATCTAAATAAATATTACACCCATAACAGCATTAGCTTTTCCAGCATATTCTGATATTTTGTTTGATCTATAATATGATTTTTCTGGTTTTTGTTTTGGGTCATTTTTGATCAAATATACTGATGTGATTTTGTTATCCATGTATTTTTATAGCACCAGTGGTATACATGGCAGTGTACAATCAGCAGTCGTAGAGAAGTCAGTACCCCAAATGGCTTACAACATAGGAGAGACAAGGAAGGGGGAGATAAGTGAGAGGTGAACCTGTCAATCGTGTAAAGTAAGTCATTTACTATTTTTATTTTACAGATGAGGAAATGAGGCTGAGAGATAGTGACTCGCCTATGATTGCTCAGCAAGTGCTATACTCAGGTCAAAATCCAGCACCTTATCCACTACTAGGTTATGCCAGTTCTTCCATATCTGCTCACATGAACTGTGTTGAGTCATGTTCAATGTCACAAAGAGGTGAAGGTGAAAAGCAAGGATTTGCACATTGCTATTGTAAACTGAGGCTGCCACCTAAATTGCCTCAAACTGGCTGTGGCAAGCAAAAGCTGTGCATGCCTAGCAGGAGACAGTCATAAGCTTAGCGGTGAAAGGAAAGGGCACCTGCACACTTGATTTGTTGTTCTCCCACGGAAAGCCGAGGCAAAAACGACTATTCCTGTACCGTTTGAAAATACCTTTTGTGAGTGACTGTGACTGTTCATTGGTATTTCCTCATTATTTCCTCATTATTTATTTATTTGTTGCTGCTGTTGTTGAGACCAGTGTCTGTGATTGTCTGACATTTTTGGTATTTTTCAGTAATTTTAGGTATTTTTCAGGAATTTTCTGTAACATTTGGTAATTTTCACCCGTTAGTTTCCAGTGTTTTCATCAGTGTCCAGCATCAGAATGCAGAAAACAAGGCTAGCCCTTGAAATACACCAATCAAAACACCATTTACAAGGAGCCAAAGCAAGGACCAATAAGGGAAATGATCGTTACATAGTGAACTTGTGATTGTACACAAGCAAACATAAGTGGCATGTAAGGAAAGTTACATGGTGTGAGGCTGCTCCTGCCTAGGAAGAATTACCAGAAGTATCAAACAAAGAATGGTCTGCCCCCGGAGGCTGTTGAACTCAGTGCGGTTCCTAGGTGCTCTGGGGGAGTTACCCTCTGACCTAGACAACCGTCACATCGATGACCTTGTCAAGCTGTGGAACATCTTGCTGACAGAGGCCATCGATCAAACAGCTCCCAGGCGTCCGTTGCCCAGGTGGAGGTTCCGCAGAACTCCTTGATTTTCCAAGGAGCTGTGGATGCTGAAGCAGGTGGGGCAATGGTGGCGTCGTTCTCGGGCTGAAGCCGACAGATTGCGGCATAGAGCTAGTTTACGAGTCTATGCTGTGGCTATGCGGGCAGCAAAGAGGGAATTCTTTGCTACCCTCATAGCATCTGCAAAATCCCGTCCAGCGGAGCTGTTCTGGGTTGTGCGGGGGCTGGTCAGTCCAGCCTCCGTCAGCCCTGGAATTGAGTCATCATCTGCCCGCTGTGACCTTTTTGTGGATTATTTTGCGGAAAGAAATCGCTCGTATTTACCAAGACCTCGATACCGCACTTAATACAGTGAAGGAGGTAGAGGTGATCGAAGTCCCGACTTGTCCGATTTTGTGGGATCAGTTTCAGTTGGTGACACCCGCTGATGTGGTGGAGGTACTGGGGGCTGTTTGAGCCACCTCTTGTGAACTAGATCCATGCCCGTCCTGGCTGATTAAGACCTGCAGGGAGACAATGGGGCTGTTGCTGGCTGGGGTGGTCAATGCCTCCCTGTGGGAGGGCAGAGTTCTGGCCTGCCTCAAGGAGGCAGTGGTATGTCCTCTGCTCAAGAAACCATCACTTGACATTGACTCCCCTGCCAGCTATCGGCCTGTCTCTAACTTTCCCTTTTTAAGGAAGGTTATTGAACGGGTAGTGGCTCAGCAGCTCCAAGGGCATTTTGACCGCACCAGTTATCTGGATCCCTCAAAGTCTGGCTTCCGTCCAGGGCATGGCACTGAGACAGCATTGGTGGCTTTGGTCGATGATCTGCGCCGTGAAAAGGATAAGGGTTGGTCGACCCTTTTGGTCCTATTAGGTCTGTTGGCTGTATTTGATACCATTGACCACGAGATATTGGTGATGCACCTGAGGGACAGTGCGGGGATGGATGGGATCATTTTTGAACTGTTCAGCTCATTCCTGACCAGGAGAACTCAGTGAGTGGTGCTCGGTGATCATTTTTCATCTCACTGATACCTCACGTGTGGGGTCCCACTGGGTTGTTTTGTTCCCTCTCCTGTACAACGTGTATATGCAGCAGCTCGACAAGGTGATCAGGGGTACGAGGTGAGGTGTCATCCATATGCGGATGACACCCAACTGTACCTCTCATTTTCAACCGACCCAGACCAGGCTGTCTTGGTGCTTACTTGGTGTTTGGCAGCTGTGGGGGACTGGATGAGAGCTAATTGACTGCAACTGAATCCTGACAAGATGGAGGTGGTGTTAGTGGGTAAGTCGATGGAGATGGCGACCCCCTCGGTTGAGGGGGGTGTACCCTCCACTGACTTCCCAGGTGTGGAACCTGGGGCTGCTCCTCGATGCACAGCTCCGCCTGGATCTCCAGGTGGAGGCTGTGGCGAGGAGTGCCTTCCGCCAGTTACATCTGGTGCGGCGGCTTTAGCTGCTGGTTTCGGTTCCAGATCTGGCCACGATCATCCATGCTTTTATCACCTCTCGGATAGACTACTGTAATGCGCTCTACGTGGGGCTACCTCTGGTGATGGCTTGGAAGCTGCAGCTGGTGCAGAATGCGACGGCCCAGCTCCTGGTGGGGCTGGGTCGCTGAGAGCACATTACACCAGTGCTCCAATCTCTGTACTGGCTACCAATAGTCTTCCGGGCCCTATTCAGAGTGTCAGTTTTGACCTATAAAGCCTTACACGGTCTGGGCCCTACCTATTTGCAAGATCACCTCACTCCCCGGGTTCTGGACCAGCCCGTGGTCATCTGGGGTCGCCCTGTTGGAGGTCCCCCGGGTTTCCTGGGGGGCCACGCAGGACAGGGCATTCTCAGTGGCCGTGCCGCGCCTTTGGAACTCCCTCCCAGTGGGGACCCATCTGGCCCCAGACCTCCCAGGTTTCCGCAGGTATTGTAAGACCCGGCTGTTCCATCAGGCGTTTGGCGAGGAGAAGGGTGGGGGGGTGTTGTGGGTTTTGTTCTCCCCATTTTATTGTTATATGTTATTTAATGCTTTTATATATTTTATTGTATTTTTATTGATCAATTTTGTTAGCCACCCCGGCTGCCTGGCAGGAGGGGCAGGGTATAATTTTTTTAAATAAATAAATACAAATAAATTACCAAATGGGAATTAGTGGAAATGGTGAAAAAGCCAGTACGTTTCCTTACCATACAAGCACAGGCAAATTGTCTGTTTCTGATGGAAACAGCTTTCACTGTGATTGCTCGATGCAACACTAGTCCCATTTCACTGTAGACAGTTCTGTCTGGCTTATAGATGTGGGTTCTGTACTAGTTTCATTTCACTAGCGTATATGCAACACTTGTCAAATGCGTGCCAGATATTGTAACATTATGGATGGCGTTATGTTGTTTGCTTGTTTAATAAACTCATGTCATTCGAAGCATGATCATATCTTTATTACAAGCTGTTAATTGTTACTGTAAAATATTGTACATGTTTTTAAAAACTAACATTCTCCTTCATATAGCTTACCAGGCTAATGGCCTATTGAACTCACCAACAAGTCGTTTGAGAATATGTGACGCAATGTCCCCCTGTTTGATGAACTTAGAATGGTTCATTTACCTTACTTTACTCAACTGAAATACTTTTCAAATTTTGAAAAACAGTTGTGTGTGTTTTAACCAAAGGATCCTGATATCAAATCCTACGTTGTTTGCTTATAAAGCTGAAATTTGAAGATGTACGTTCCCCATGATTGCTATTACTTCTGCTTAAATTCCTTCTTGACTGATTATCATTCTCTTTTTAACTTTTTCATCCTTGTTATTTCCTGTAATTGTATTTTTTTTCTTTACTTGGCCATGGTGAAAGCCTGTGCCTTTATAATAAATCTGAACTTCACTTCAGACACCAGTGCACCCCTAGTTATACTTTGTATGTATATTTGCAGTCTAGATGGAGTCAAGATTTTAAAGCAATAACCCAATACTCTAATAGTAACTGATTCCAAAAAGAGACTCAGCTTCCAGCTTTAAGACAGCGGCTGGAGTGGAAGGGGGAAACCCCAAAACAAATTTACTCTGTGGGGTATCTAAGTCTGAATTTACCATGTGTCCCCAAATTTCTGCACCATATAATAACTGTGTGCTAACCTTGGCATGGAAAGCCTAGATCAAATCTAGAACAGAGCTTTTGGTATATATGTTGTGAAACTGTTTAATTGCTAAAATAGATCGATTTGGGGTTTTAACAATTTACACTGATTGTTAAAATCAGTGTACTTCAAGCCTGTCTGAGTAATTTGCCATGGGTATTTCTTATAGCGACTACCCCAGTACATAATTTTAGTTTTAGAGCGATTTATACATAGCTTATTTGCAGTACACAGTCGAACAAAATTAGAAGTTGTCCTCTGCAACCCAATTGGTGTTCTGGAAATTCAAGCAGCATTGTCTGCATATATCAGAATGCCAATGGGATTAGAGAGAAGTTTTGGAGAATGGAGTGCAAAGTATAACATCAAATGGGATTATGACTAAACCTGAGATGAGAATGACTGTTCCTGTACTGTCAAGAAATTCTACCTTTTGGAAGAGCTTGCGACTGTTTGTTGATATTTCCTCACTATCCATTCAATCCGCACTTCCGCTGTTGTCGAGATTGGCACCTGTGATTGTCCACTCTTTTTGGGGTATTTTTCAGTAATTTTTGCCAGTTAGTTTCTGGTATTTTTGTCAGTTTCCAGCATTTTACAACAGTTTCTGGCATCAGAATGCAGAAAAAAAGGGCTAGCTCCTAAAATACACCAATCAAAACACAATTTACAAGGTGCCAAAGCAAGGACCAATAAGGGAAATGATTAAAGTTAGGTAGTGAACTGGCTCATACACAAGCAAACATAAGCAGCATGTAAGGAAAGTTACATGATGTCTAAGAAGAATTACCAGAAGTACCAGACAAGACAATTACAAAACAGTAACTAGCCGAAATGGTGAAAAAGCTAGCAAGTTGCCTCATTGCACGAGCACAGGTGAATTGTCTGTTTCCAACTAAATGGCTTTTGCTGAGATTTCTTGATTCAGCATTAATCATGACCCCAGCTGCAGATGGTGTGACCTCCCTTGGCGGTCATCATTGTGCCCAACACATCATAGGCAAATAACAAAAAGATAATCTCTGTCGCAAAGTTCCCACATTTCAAACATCCTCTTTCGTGCTCCAAAGCACGATAAAGTACAGCAGGATTAGGGAAGCTTCCCCCACCCAACCCATGCAAAAGCCACTTGAAAAATTTGTATGAACTCTAAAGGGATGTCAAAGGGGTATGCTAAGAATGGGGAAGAAAGGAAAGCACCCAGATTAGAGCTGAAAAGGGCGATACTATTCATGAGTATTAATCAAAATGTTTGTCATTCGAATACTCAAATAATATCTGCAACCAAAATGCGTTTTTCTGTACCTGGTTTATTGAGCTTTTTTATTATTATTTTTAGTATTATTATTATTATTTCATTATTCTATTCACATTATTCTTGCCAATGCACATGCTCAATAGTGTTAATAGTTCAAAAATACTATAACCAAAATATTAACATGACCAAACTGCTGAACTATCTGAACTGAAAAATCTCAGAAAACCGAAAAACCACTCCAAAACAGGTGAAACACACACCAGATCGGGTGTAAATGGATATTGGTTGTTACTAGGACTAACATTCAATCTTGCATAGCTCAAAAATCTCATCAAGAACCAAGTTCTCGACAAGATGTTTGAGATCAAGAATGAACTGAGAGTTAGTCATTCTTGCCAAGTTCTTGTGAGATTTTTGAAAAATTAAAAAATGCTTTGCGAATGCTCAGACCAGCTTCTGTTTTCCAAAATGGGACCGATACAGCCTGAGCCATTTTGGAAAAGAGCTGCATATACATGGAACGGCTGCAGCCGCCATTTTGGGCATGCACAGAGCATTTTAAAATACTTCTTGAGATCTTGCTGCCGATTCTCGTGAGATTCTTGCAAGAATTGCGTCCGCCCCCTCCCCCACGGGTGTTAGGGGGCAAGAGGCCCTTTGCCGTGCCTGCCTAGAGGGGGCAGGACGGATGGGGTTAAAACATTTTCCCGCCGTCGGAGGGTGATGCGGCTCTCCGTGGCGGGGAAAAAACCCCAGCAGCGCACCAGAAGAAGGGGAGGCAGCCTGGTTGCATCAGGGCCAGGCTGAGCCTCCCATTGGTTCCAGGGACGCACGTGACCCCGCCCAGGGCGGGGATCACGAGCAGCGAGACACCACTGGGGCTCCATTACAGCCCCAGGAGCGGCGAAGAATGGCACCCACCCTGCCCTCCCTGTGCACTGTGGGAATCGCTGGCCGCCGATTCAGGGGCCAGGAAGGAATTTTTACGTTTAACCCAATCAGGCCTGAATAAGGGTTTTCCGTTTTTCGCCTTCCTCGCAGTGCAGGAAATTTGGCTAATCTTACCCCTTAGTTTTTAGGGGTGTTGTTGTGCTCGTTATTATTGTCGCACTCTTGCAGGGGTCCAGTACTGTGAGTTAGAGTAGGTAGAGGGGGCATAATTAGGAGTCATCTCTGTAAGAGATGGGGAGGCCCACCTGCCGGAAAGCAGGGGAAGGCAAGCGGCTGGGCAGCCTCCCTGGGAGAGGTGTCGTGCGACGGCGGTAGGGGCAAGTATGGTCCCCCATCGGCAGGCATCATTCTCCTTACTCACAAGTAAGGTATCCCCTCACGGCCTATGGTGCCGCTTGGAGGGGAGACGTGTGATCGTCATTGGGGGGGCATTCGAGGGTACATCGAAGCCACCCCTGGTTCAGGTTTTTGGGTACTGTTTTTTGGTAATGTTAAAGTACTGGACCCGCATCGCACTAGGCGATTTACCCCCACCTGAATTTGTATGTTAATTGTTAAATAAAGAGTGCGGCCGTTTAAAACCCAGCAAATCGTCCTGTCTCCTTCGGTGCGTCGGCAATCATTTTGATTCTATTTCAGCCCTAGTTGTTTTACCTGAACTGACTTTTTCAGTTTGAGTAGTGTTTTTGAGTGAGTACTCATTTTAGCTTTGGTCCAAATCATGGATCCATCCCCTATTCTGAGAATGTGCCCTCATCTTGGCTTCCTCTGAGCTCCCTCTTTCATGGCTTGAAATTTGGGACTGGATCCATAGGTCAGCTCCAGGAATTGGAAAAGGAAAACAAAACAAACAGCCAGAGACTTATTTGGGCCATAG
Source organism: Sphenodon punctatus (assembly GCA_003113815.1). Taxonomy (NCBI): domain Eukaryota; kingdom Metazoa; phylum Chordata; class Lepidosauria; order Sphenodontia; family Sphenodontidae; genus Sphenodon; species Sphenodon punctatus. Next base: position 603,738 of record QEPC01000820.1, on the reverse strand, counting down.
TCCTGAAGCTCCTCACCACTATTTCTACCATGGCTGCATTTGAAGAAGCTGTCTTTTCATTCCACAATGGAAATAAGTACTGTAATCAATTCAGCTGCATATCTTGAATCCAAAATTTGGATTATTTAGATCCCCGGCACACTCCAAGCAAATGACTTGACAAAATAATCAACCAATTAAAAAAGGGAGAAAGAAGTATAAAATGCTTAAAGGATCACTTGAAAAAATTAAGGGAACATCTCATCCATTTCAACCCAGAACCAAAGAGTATAGACTAGACACACTCCAACATAAACAAACAACTTAAAACTCAGACACTGTGTTCTGAAACAGCCCTAATGCTACCGACATACAAAAACCCAGTAGAAGCCAGGGATCAAGTAGAAGCAGGCAGACAAAAATCGAAAGCTACATTATGGCAAATAAGCAAAAGTACTTTTGAAGTTAAAAATAGGTGATTGTTCACAAAGCTCAGATGGCAAATGGAAACCAGCTACTGAGAAGCACATAACAAATGTACCTTGTTCCTACATAATGGAAACATCTGAAGGTAGAAGACTGACACAATAGATGGCATCTTATAAACAGGGGGGTGGGGAAATGGTTAAAAAACAATTTATAAAGCTTTCAGAACTAGGAAGAAAAATATCAGGCACAGGATGGAAAACTCACCACAGATAGAATTGCATTGGATTATGCAAAAATAAGGACAACTAACCAGACTAAATCAAAGTAATATTAGGCATACTGCTAGAACAAAATAGTGATTATTCCTGCAAATTATGGAGACCGCAGGAATAATAATGTCAATAGCTGCCTAGAACAGTAGGTGTTCCATACAAACTTCCGAGGCTGAAGATTAAATTGCCAACATTAGTTAGTCATCTATCTTCTAGTTTTTGATAAATGGCACAGGATCCATAATGACTTCTACTAAGATGCTTGCAAAGACATTGATGCAACAACTGCCTGATGCAAAATGCCTTCCTCAGATCCAAAGGCTTTGCTATCACCCCCCATCCAAATGATATGATCAGTGCTGCACGGGTTATCTAGTTCAGCCTCCCACATAGCTGCAGGATTTGTCATATCCAAATCATCACAAACATAAGTTTGTCTTAGATTTGTCTAAGAAAGAAAGAAAGAAAGAAAGAAAGAAAATTCCACAGCTAGAATAAACTTCAGGAATATCTTTACATGTTGTCAGAAGTAGAAGTTGAATCCATATCTCCAAAGGAGACTCTGGCCGCTTTTAGACGAGCGGTGCTCCGTTTCGCGTCGGCGGCGCGCATATTTTGAAACCTCCGCCTGGTCTAATTAGACAAGACGGAAGTGGCTTAATATGCGCATATTACGGCGGTGGCGCATTTTTTAAGTGCACGACTGCCGTAATATGTGCATATTGAGTCACTTCCGTCTCGTCTAATTAGACCAGGCGGAGGTTTCAAAATATGCGCGCCGCCGACGCGAAACGGAGCGCCGCTCATCTAAAAGAGCCCTCTGGTCCTTGATCCAAGGTGCACACTTGTGGATCAATGCCTCCATTGTACACCTTCTAACTGTGCTGACAACCACATCCACTATTGGAGTCCAGAGTCTCCCTGTGGCAGGGGAGGGGGGCTTCCCAGGCCTCCTAAGGCACTGGGACACTATTTGGGGAATTAGCAGTTTCACCCGTGTCACAAATTTACCCCTTACAGGCTGATAATGTCAGGGAATGATACACTCCAGGGTCTCACAGTAGCAGGGTCTCTGGTCTTGGCCCCCAAACTGCCCCTAAAGCCAAGCCTACACCACCAATTATATAGGTAGCTCAATATGAGCTAAATCCCCTTATCACTATTAGGATCTCTCTGGGTCAAATAGTCCAAGCATGTCTATATATCTATAATAGGCTCAGCCTCTCATAGTCCTGAGACCTTGGATCCTCCTGGATCAAAGAGTGGTAGCTTTTAGCCAGGCACATCCCACCAGGCATAGTGAAGCTCCGGTGGGTCCTCTCCGAGGCAGCACTCCACTGTCCGGGGTGGGGGGTGTCTTTGGAGCAGAGAAAGCTCAGTTGCTAGGAGGAGGGCGCTTCCTCAACTAACTGCTCCACCTAGGGACAGTTCCAGCACACTAAACTCAGGCCCTTTATAGGCCTTGAACATGCTCAGTTCAATACAGCCTCACTGAGCAAGCATGCCAGTGAACTTCAACTCTGGAGGCTTCTCTGAGTTCAACTGAGCATGCCCCAGGACTTAGATTCAGGAGGGCTTTAGAGCCTCAACTGGGCATGCTCCGAGACTGATGCCTGGCTCCGAAGCTGGTGCCTGGCTGCTAGGCTGGTGCCTGGCTATGCTGCCAGGCAGGCTCGCAGTTATAGTAATACTGCTCCTGCAGGTTCAGAGGAGCCACCCTATTACACTCCCTCTGCTAGGTGGTGATGTAGTCAGGAGATGGGGGACTTTGCCATGGGCATGATGCAAAATACCTTCCTTAGTTCCAAAGGCCTTGCGATCATCACCCATCCAAATTGTACAATCACACATGCTTTTCCCAAGGGAGATGGGGTGGGTGGGTTGGGGTGGGGTAGGGGGTACCTTGTTTTTATTGTGGGATTTTAACTGCATTATTGTTGTTTATTTTAATCTGTTTTAACATGTTGTTAGCCACCCTGAGATGCTTCTAGCAGGAGGGGGGTGGCATACAAATTTTATAATAAATAAAATAAAATAAATAAATATTATCCATAGTATGTGCACGCATGCAAGGGAGTGTTGATCGGCATGCATGGACCTTGGTTCAGGACCTCTGTCTTAAACACAGCACCTTCAAGTGCTAAGGTATCATTACAAGTTAGAGTAGATTACTGCTAATACATCACGCAACACTAGCATGCTAATTCACATCCTATTATGATGTATTGCTGATGTATTTCCCCTGATGAATCCATTCAGGAAATGGATATTTGCATATGCTTTCTCACTGGCTGACAAATAAATAATACGGGCCAATGAACACATCTGGTACTAATCAAGACGCATTCGTTTGCAATGTGACAATTGTTGATGTTACAATTCATTACCAATATAAATAGGTTGAGTTGCCTCATATCTAGTTATCTATTTTGGTGGCAGGAATCTATCCTTTGAAGTAACGATGACTCCAGTGGCACAGCAAAGTTGTGGCGTGCCCTGCATCATGTCCCAATTATGGGCACCAGTAAGGGCAAGGAATCTTTTAAGTGGCAACCGCCCCCCAAGGGGGCTCTCGGTCAGGCTTGGCCTCTCCCGAGAAAGGTGGTAGCATCACCCTGGCTCCCAGCAAGTCACCTTTAAGCAGCAGCAACCCCAGAAGGAGGAAGTTGTAAGAGTGGGGAGGGAGCACCCACATCCACTCTGAAATTTTGTTTCCCAAAGGGTCCTTTGCAAGCGACCAGCGCGCTACTAGAAAACTTTCAGAGTGGGTCAGGGCAGAGTCTTGGCCCTCCCCGCATCCACATTGAAAATTCCATAGCAGTACTCAAGCTGCTTGCAAAATGTCTCCTAGAGCCTCGGTCCCAGGCTCAACTGAGCCCTCTTGCTCTATGGTAGCTATGTCCCTGACTGACTCTGATAACATCATATGGTAATGTCTTGTGCTTACTTATGTTGCTATATTATGTGTTATATGTGAAAGGACAATACATTAAGAGGGCAAATGTAAAAAAAAAAATTATGATACAAAAATATTCCTTATAAAGACAATCAATAATAAAAAAACGCTGGTTTACAAGAAGAGTTAAGGCTCTTGCAAATTCAATCTTGCACTTAAAAGCATGGCAATTGCAAGTTAAGGTTCCTGCCTTAACTTCCGTGCCATGTTAGCAGTAAAGACATTTGTACGGTCTTCACATATTGTGCTCACTTACAACTTAGGCTTCATGCACCCACATTTTGCCTTCGTCTTTCAGCCCCAATCCTCTTCCTCTTTGCAGGTTGGGGGCAACACTGAAGCTGGGAACAGGAGTGAGTCAGTTGGCCCCTCGCCCCTCTTTTCCCTCTATCCTTTCATTTCACTTGGGGAGAATGGGACAGCTGACTAATGGCTCACAACTCTCTCTCTTACCCACTAGTCCCCACTCCCTTCCCAGAGCACAGTGAAGCTGGGCAGAGTCGTATACAAATGTTTAATTAAAACTAAGTTGGGTATGCATTGAAATCAATAAAATGGAACGGCCATTGGAAGGAATGGAGGCAACAGCAATGCTAATTTCTAAATAAATAGTATTGTCATTCCAACATTCAATTAAATGATTGTGAAATTATACAACACAGTTGCATCTCTGGAAGTACATAGGGAAGGCAAGAAGGCATAAAATAATGAGGAAGGCACCAGCGGCAGTAAGTTGAATGGTTGGAATGACAGGGAAAAATACAAAGAGTGTGCAGGATTAAGTAAGTGGGTGGAATGACAGGAGGAATTAGAAATAGTTACAATAATAAGGTTCTGAGTAAAATAACTGATTCGGAAGACTGATGGCATATCGGAGGAATCAGTCCTATCATTATACCCACTTACCAAAGCTGACACCCTATCCTTTGACTCCCAATAGGCTCACTCCCTGTTATTCCATTTCCTCTCCTGTGGTGTTTTTTGTCATTCCACACACCCACTTCTGTTCCATATGACACATGCAGACAAACATTGTATTTCTCAGGACTTTTGAGTTTTCAGTGAGGGGAGTTGGGGCTACAGGGTTAGAGGGGCGACTTGGACCCAGGACTCCTGGGTTGTCTGTTACAAGGTTGAGAGCAGGGGAGAGGAGAACAGACTCAGAACCAGGACTATTGAGTTGCCTGTGAGGGGAGTGCAGCCTACTGGATTAGAGTGGGGTGGAGAGGCTGGAAGCCAGGAGTCCTGAGTTCTCTGTTGCAGTCTGGTGTTAAATCGCCATTAAGGACTGGGGTTTTTTTTTGGTTTTTTTTACAAAACTGCTACTAAATATTGGAATTCAAGGTTTCCCAAAGGATGAATTCCATGACCAAGTGGTAAGTTGAAATCCAAAAGAAGTCCCCTTCGCCACAAAATGGCGGCGATGGGAAATTTGTAGCGCCTCCCCCCCCCTTAGGCAGAGAACAAGAAGGGCTACTGTGGTGCAGATCTTTTAGAAGACTGGCCACGAGGAGATTGGTTGCCTAGCAACCACCCAAAGAGCACGAAAGCAGTGCTAAACGGGCTGGGAGGCACGCCCCTTTTAGGAGGGGCGAGCTTCCTGTTGCTGCAGAGAAGCAGCATTCTGTGGCTAGAAGCTGAACAGTCAGCCCCACCCACCTCCCCTCTAGCACTATGGGTTAATTCTGGTTGCCACTATGGGGCCAAGGAGGAATGTGAGCGAACAAGCTTCATTATTAAGGTTCGCTGTTTTTGCCTCCTTCATAGTGCAGAGTAGGCTAAATAGGAATTAAGAATAAATAATTGGCTTATTAATCATTTAATTTGGTATACAATTGGATCATATACAAATACTAATTGGCAAGAACATAAATAGGGCAATTTGTAAGAGTTTAAGGATTCAAATGATTTGATCTGATTGGATGTTGGAAGTTATTATAAGGGTAAGATATTGTTGCACTCTGCAGAGGTTCAGTATGCGATAGTAGGTTAAGTAGGTAAGGCTATAGGGAAGTTATAGAGTCATCTCCTTAAGAGGTGGGGAGGTGATACCCAGGCAATGCAGGGCACAGCATGCAGGCAATGCAGGGCACAGGGGTGTGGTTGCGTGGTAAGTAAGGACTAGCACAGTCCTCAACCTTACAGGCACAAGATCACCTTACTCTGGCCCTGAGTTGGGCATGCCCCCTTCGGCCATGGCTAGTGACCTGTCGAAGGGGTGAAGTTCAAAGTTAAGGGGTACTGACACTGGAAGGCACGTCCAGACCAGTCCCGTGTTAATATATTTTTGGTAGCTAGCATACTGAACCCTAATTGCTTAGGCAATTACCCACCGGCCTAAAGATGATGGTGATCAATAAAGAGTGCGGCCAGTTTTAAAACCAAACACTGTCTCTGTGTATTAGTGGGGGAGTGCGTCGACAAATATCCTGCATCTTATTAAAGATAAACATAGATGTATTTTCTTCACATGTATGGCTCCAAACACTTCAAGGTGATATAGAGTAGAACCCACAGTAGAACTTGCATAACTTGAATTTCTAGGAATTTGTTTTCCCCAGCCCTATGGTGATGCATTGCTTGATGATCCGAATGAGTAAAAATCTGAATCTTGATAACTCAATTTTTTAAGATGTATATAGCCCTGATATCCTTGAGAAACTGATTGACTAATAACCATTTCGGAGGTAGAAAGTACCCCAATTAATAAATAGCTGAAAAATAATGAATGTGATTGATTTGAAAATGACTCCAGATTAACATTAAAAATTGACAGTTTATTAATGTATCAACTGAAAAACAGAAATACAGAAAAACAGAATACCGTGGTGACCCAGCCCCCACGGTATTGGGGGTCACCACCACCCCTCATGTAAAGTAGCACACCTAACAAATACGGTACAGGGGGTAATGTTGACCCCCTCCAATTTTTTTTGCATAAACTTAAAATAGAACTTTAAAATACAACATAAACATAGAACTACAACATATAAATACAATCTGCAGATGGTGCAGGGGTCATCAATACCCCCGATGCAGAATTAATAGGTATTTTTCCAACACAAAGCTGCTAATGGCTGCGATTTAAAAAAAAAGTGTCAAGAGTTCACTCTGATAAGGTGCTAATTGCTGTGTAAAGATAAGGAACAGTAGATAAGGAACAAGTTGACCTTTCACATGGGGTCATTGTAACCCCCCCAAAGATGTATATGGTGATTTTTTTCCTAAACACACCATAGATAACCTTTGTGAAGTCAAACAAAATGCTACATTGGGTGAAAACAGACATGACGCTAACCACTCTTTAACCACCATTGGTGGTTATTTATGCATGTTACAGGGCTGCATAGGGCACCAATATAGCCCTGCAACATGCATAAATAACCACCAACGGTGGTTAAAGGGTGGTTAGCATCATGTCTGTTTTCACCCATTGTGTCCTTATCTCTAATTAAGAAGGCTATTTAAGAGGGCAGATGCTGGATTAAGCCTTTTTTAAAAAAATACATGACTATTTTTTAAAGTATATGTGCATGGGGTGGACATGACCCCGAATGCAAAGGGCGTATAGTGCTTTCATTTTCCTATTGGCTTCCATTGGGGGTAGAAAGTACCCCTGATGATGAAATGATTCATACCTCAATTTTTAAACAATGGGGAGAGGGGAGGAACATGAAACAACACAGGACAGTTGACCTCACAGTTCTTGAGGAATACATGGGGGGGAGGAGTGGTTCAGGCTTGCCAGGAATGTTTTATGATTTGTTTTAGCTGTCGCTGGGGTTATAAAGACCCACAACGAAGGAGGAGGATAGTGTACCATCCAGCTAAAAATATCAGGGCCTTTCAGTGTATTAATGATTTCTTGGCAGCATGTGGTTTAAATACTAGAGTATGTTTCCTGTAAGGATGAATCTTCATGTCAGGCAGGCTGAAGAAGGGAGCTGAGGAATATCAGTTCTTTCCATCTCCCCCAAAATGCAGAGTCACACTGACAACCAAGCAGAGGGTATATGTGTGTGTATGTGTGTGTGTGCGTGCGTGTGAGAGATCTTGTCATTTCTGACTCTGGGCTGGTAAGGGGTGTGAGCACCAGGCTGTAAGGGGAGCCTTACAAGCTGTAAGGGGAATGAGCACCAGGTTTCTCTGTCTCTAGCCCATCAAAGAATCCTATTTATTTAGTCAATTTTTTATCCTACCCTTCAATAAAGGCTCAGAGTGGCTAACAAAATGTATAAAACATAAAAATCCATAAAAGCAAAATACAAAAAAACCAATGAAAAAACCCCAACTATCCCATAGAGCCCCCCTCCCCCAGATAACACCCAATACCACCACCTCATATCACACTCCACAACCCTACCCCAAACCACCTAGCAACCCCCCCATCCCCGCCTGCCAAATGCTTTTACAAAGAACAAGGTCTTACACCATCTCTAAAAGATGCTTGGACTCAACCAAACCTCTGGGGGGAGTTCCATAGCATTGGAGCAGCAAAAAACCACAGAAATACACACAGAGGGTGAAAACAGACATGACGCTAACCACCCTTTAACCACCCTTGGTGGTTATTTATGCATGTTGCAGGGCTGAAACATGCATAAATAACCACCAAGGGTGGTTAAAGGGTGGTTAACGTCATGTCTGTTTTCACCCAGAGTCACCCACATGTGTGGATGGCTCCTCAGCCCATCACAGGTTGTGGTGAGACTTGTGACAAAGGCCCGTCTGTCCAGTTTCCCCATGGTGCGGGGGAGATCATGTGGCCTGCTCTTCCCACTGGCCCAAAGTGTGGTGGCTGTGTTCGCCCTTGCCAAGGTGGGTAGGGGATCAGGCCCATCCTGTCTCATGTGGCTTTACACATACACACACACACACCCCTGCCATACTGTCTGCTCTGCTTCTAAGGGAGGGAAAGGGATTGGAGACGGAGAACCTGGTGCTCAATCTGAGCATCAATTTTCTCAATTTCCAGGTCCATTTCCTTAAAGTCTGCTTAAATAAAATATCTGATATGTCGATTTTTTACATGACTGGAGAAATTCTTCTTAAGCGGTCTCCACTTCTAATTAAAGTTTTATACAGTGCTTGGAAACTCAATTTAAAATTAGTACAGAAATTTTAAAAGATAGGCTACAAAATACTGGGAACTGAACAGACAGCAGGGTCTTATTGGGCATGGATACTAGCTAATTTTAACAGAACAGACTAGAAAGATCAATAGTTAAAATTCTTACTCCAAATACAAAAAATCCAGGATTGTTTCAGCTTTAATTCATTTTGTGACATTCCAAATTCTTATTCTGGAATATCCTTCAAGTATGTCTATTTTATCCTTTAAGTGTGTCAAGTTTATTCATTTGTCCTTTCTTCCATAAACTTCTGGTTTTGATCTGAATCATACATTGTGCATTCAGATGTCCTTCCTATGTACTAAAGTCTTAAAAATTCTCAGGGAGCACACTGTCCTCTTACATTGATGTATGTAGAGGATACACAGTTAAGACAACCTTCTGATTTAATGTTTCTGCTGTGTAGTTTGGTTAGAGAGTTCAGTGTGCAACTTGGCTACATGCATTTCCTTTGTTGAACTGAAATAATGTCCTTGCCTGATAAATTAAGCATTTTGACATTCTGTAAAGCACAGTTGTGATTCTTTATCCTGACTGAGTGTGCGGTGCGTGCAACCAACGTCAACTGCTACTAGTAAAAGCTTGAGGCTTCTGACCACTTTCGTTGAATTTACCTTTCATTCCAGATAAAGTAAATGAGTTGGAATTAACAGGTCTGTCCTTGCATAAGTGAACAAGAAGTCTGACAAAGTAATTCTCTGGTAATCACAGCAAATTAGTCTTGGAGCCTACTGACATGGAAATATTCTTACTGGCATCAAGCCTGAGGACTAGTAATAAATCCCTTACTGTGAAATAGTAAGCACTATTAGTTATAGTCATTAAAGAGTGTTATTTTTAACTCAGTTTGGGGTTGGTGTGTGGTTATCGCTCCTAACTTAGGACTGAAACTTTGACAAAAGAATATTTATTTGTGCATAACAAGAGTAATGCTTGAATACATTTTAGTACAAGATTTTGGCATGCTAGCCTCTCATGGTCCTAAAACTGGAACCTATACATGTATCATTGTTAGTTTGTCTCATGGATCCACCTCTCTATGCACTCACTAATGAGGCATATAAAATGTCTGTGTCTGGGTAGAGTGAAAGTGTGCGTGTGTACGTGTGACTGTGTGTGTGTGTGTGTGTGTGTGTGTGTGTGTGAGAGAGAGAGAGAGAGAGATCCCCCCCCTCCCACAAATCCAGGGATTTACAAACAGCAGCTATGTCCCCTGAGGTCTAATGATGTGGGAGAGAAGAGATTTCTCCTTAAATATATATTAGTAGAATTGCCCATAACTGGCCACATGGCAAGTCCTATTTCTGAAAGTATAAGATGCATTACATCAACTGTAGCTTCCCTCGATCCTGGCACCACGGTAGCACGACTTCCCCCAAATGCCCCCCCACACTTCTATGTTCTGGCTCCCAGGAGGTCTGATGGTTTTGGACAGCAGCAACAGTGGCACAGGGCATGCTCCCCCTGCTCTGACAGCCCCCATAAGACTCCAGCAGTCTAAATGGCAGCTTGAATTATCTTGCTCCTAAGGGAGCCACATGGACACATCCCTAGGCAGAGCCACTTCTGGAAAGAGCTGCCATAATGGGGCCCAAGAAGAGTCAAATGCAGCTCCCAAGTTGCTATTTTCCCAACTCTAATACCCACACACACGTGTGTGTACGTCGCACTCTTGCGTGCCTGTGTATATTGCAACAAAACATCAAAACTTTTGCATGGGGACTAGGAAATATTTAATTTTTAAACAGATAGAAAGAGGCACATTTCTCCACATTTGCATGTGAGTAAAAAGAAAATGTCACCCAAAAGTGACAAGTTACCTCTGCAACAGACTGAACTTGCAGCAGCCCCAAAGGCAGAAAGAGCAATGGAATCTGAGGCAAGGCCTTTAAAAGGCTAAGCAGGAAAACAGCCAAGAAAACCAATTGCTGCTAATAGAAGTAGCATTCTAGAGTTTCACACGTGCATATTGAAGCTGTCAATCTCACACTGAGGAGTGATGGCAATGAATCAACTCGACTGCTGAAGGAGCAGAAATTAGATAATTAATAAACAAGGTGAGTGAATATTTTAACTGAGTATGTGTGTTCCCAAGGGTGTTGAAATGTCCTACTGCATTTGGGTGCTGTCACTCTGACTTTCACCCTGCTAACTCTGGGTGAAAACAGACATGACGGTGGTGAGGCGCCTGTCCAGCCCACCCACAAACAACTTCAGTTGCCACTCCCTAGGTCAGCGAGCAGCACAGAACAAATGTGCATGTGACTAGACCTGAAATGAAAAATCTTGGCGAGTGCTGTTTCGAAGCAGGGCATTTGCTGAAATTTGTGTCATATGGAAACTTATAATACTGACTTCCCTGCTGTTTTTGCCATTTTCTGATATTTTTCACACATTGACCAGGGCTGCCACTAGTTAGTCCCCAACCCTGCGTGTACCCCATGCACACCCCTGGGGGTTGTGGAGATGAACACTTGTTGGCTAAGCACCAGGGAAGTGCTGGAGGTGTTGAAAAAGTCCCGGAAAGTGATGAAAGAATCCCAGAAAGTGACAAATGTGATTTTAAAAAATGGCGGAAATGCAGAATCACCGGAAAGTTCCAACAGACAGTCACAAGCAATCCCAAAAGGTCAGAATAAGGGCTGAACTGAGAATGGGTTTTCATTTTCACAACAATCTTGCAGTAATCGAGAACCATTACTGAGATTCTGGCATATTATTGGTAACAGTTCGAGATCTGAGTCAGAATCTCAGCAACATTTACTATTAGCTGCAAGTTATCATGTACTGTATACCAATTTACCGTGTACCACATTTTTTCTTGGTAATGGGCATGCACAAAATGCCGACTGCAGCTATTCTGCGCATATGCGGAATTCTTCCAGGATGACACTGGAAGTGTCGCTGCCATTTTGGAAATGAGCAGCCATTTGAGCATGTGCATGACTGGGAAAAACTGGTATACAGTAACTGGTACATGATAAATTGGTAAACAGTACATGAAAATTACAGTAAATGGTAAACAGTAAATTGAGAAAAAAATATTGACTGAGAAAATACTGAGAACTGGGGGTATTCTCAATTATCGATTGTCACTAAAAATGAATTGAGAACAGTGATTCTCAGCAAGACTCGAGAGAAAATTGACATCAAACTACAACCCTAGCTGGTATTTCCCTTCAGAACAGGAACACTTGGCCTCGTCTCAACCCTGCATGCAACCCCTGGTACCCAGAGAGCTGTCCCACTGTTCTCACACCCTGGGTAGAGTGGTGGAACCAAACAGGTGGAGGCAGCTGGCCCCCGCTCTCAGCACCACACCCTCTGCCGCTATCAAATTCAGACATGGCGAACTGTGGGCAAAAGAAGGCACAGCAACCTCTTCTGCCTGCCCTCCACAGTACTCCAAGAGGGCGGAGGCAGAGGGTGAGGAAGCAGCCCTTGGCATCCCTGCTGGCTCACAGAGGTACCAAGCAGCCACAGGGGGAACCAGTCACTACCCATGGGAAACCAGATGCAAGGATCAAAACACACACTCCATGGTGAGTACAAGAATAAAAGGGAAAAGCAGAAGGGAGACACATGGCACAAACAACCAGTCCCCAAGACAGGCTGTCAGTCCAGTTCCAAGCAACAGAGGTCACAGATCACTTACACTGGCGTCCCATAAGGTGCAGTTCCAAGGGGGTCCCATCAGCTGGGGGGGTACAGGCAGGGAACTCCACTCCTCCCACAGATCGCTCACATAGCCAGTCTAATGGGGTCCCAGCAGCTGGGGAGGGGTTGGGAACCCTGCTCCCTCTACATACAACCCCTATTCATACATGCCCCTCTGGTAGCCCCTTGTCAACATATGTTGTGCCACCACATAGTGTGGAGTCGGAAGCATTCCCACACATCAGAGCAACCAGAACCCGCAGCTGTATCCAGGTCCCGTACATGGCAGCAAGCTCAGCTGCAGTGTGTTCATCCCTGGGTCCACGAGGACAGCACAGGGCTGGGACTGGTAGGTCCCCTCCCATTTGAGAACAGAAACAGAATCAGCTGTGGTGAGAAAATTCCTTTCAGCTCCCTGTACACCCACAGAGACACTGTGACCCCAACATTGCCCATAAGCTGCACCAGAACTAGCACAGGGTCATCACAGGGCAGTACCTCACCACTGGGGTCAGAATCTGAATCCCAGCGGTGCATGGACTATCCCAGCCTTTCTCTAGGTATGCAGTCAGCCAGGTGATAGTGGACAGGTGCCTTCATGCAGCACACCAACACTTCAAAAGCTCCGGCATGATGTCTGAAGGCAACACAGCCATCTGCATGAGAGCCATGGTGTGAAACAGCTAGCTGCCCTCCAACTCCTCCTCACCACCGTTGAAGTGTGCAATGGAGAGATTCAGGTGGTACAAGTCATCTGCTCCACCTGGCACGAGGCCATCACCTGCTGCCTTGGAGTCATCTAAAGGCTTCAGGTCAGGGTGCTGCAGCAGCACAGCTGATTGTGGGGTGCCTGCATGACTAGGCACTGGGCACCAACCCAAATCTGGTGGAGACAGGCTGCACTGACAGCAATTCAGGCCAAGGGTTACCTGAACTGGGACACTTCTGCATCAATCCTCGCCCTTGCACAGGCGATGCTCAACGATGAGTTCACCTGGGTCCTACCTAGGACAACAGAGTGGTGGGAGACGGTCCTGGTGACGTGGGGAGAGGCGAAGTGGATGATGCGTTTCTGCATGTCCCGCCACCTTGACTTCAGGATTGCTGACATCCTCTGTCCACAGCTGAACAGGGAGTGGACGCCCATGAGGAACCCTGGGTATCTTTAGACATAATGTCAACTGGTGTCTGAATGTGTGTTTTGACCTTGACATGAACCCTGCGGGGTTTCACCCTGTGTTCACCATGTGGCGCTGCTTAGGCACACAGCCCGTCTTGGGGCAAATCGATGTTATGCTCAGCACCCGATCTTAGTACACAAGCGCTGCCGCCTCGTTCCCCATGTTCTACCTGCTAACACACCACACGATATCATTAGACACAGCGTTGGCTACATGTACAGCCAGAACATGCAAATTGTCCAATTGTGTTCACATTGAGTGTTCAACAGATGGCCAAATTGGTGTTGGGATTGTCATGGTGCTTACACACAATGGCCAAACATGGGCTTAGGGGTTTTGACATCCAATCTTTGTTATGTCTAAAGACGACCCCTGTCTGTGTGGAGCAGTGTGTGGCCATCATTTTCTAGATACTCACCACCGCCAGATTCCTGCTACTCCATTTTCCAGCAGTTTGGCATAGCAACATCCACTGTGGCTCCTGCTCAAGTTCTGCAAGGCTATCAAGGCCCTGCTGCTCGACAGGGCGGTGAAATTCATCAAAGCAAGAGCAGGTGATGGAAGGCTTCCAGAAGGGGAGATCCCCAATTCCATCAGGGTGATCAATGGCACCAACATCCCCGCCATCTGCCCACCCGAAGAGATGAGTACATCAACCAGCTGGGGTACCACTCCGTGGTCCTATAGGAAGTTATGGATGACTGTGGCTGGCTTGTGGATGTGGTGGGTGGCTGCTGCAGTAAGAGCCATGGCACCCACATGGCATTCCCCCTTCTTTACCAGGATGTATAGGGGAAACTTGGGCCCCAAAATATCTCCACCATCAAAGGGGTGCCCATGAAACTCATGATCCTGTGGGACCTGGCCCATGATCCTGTGGGACCTGGCCTACCCCCTGACACCATGGCTCATGAAGGCCTACCCTGTAGCCAGGTGCTCGTGTTGACTGCGTTGCTGCAATTTACAGTGATTTTTGAAGAATCAGTAAATCCTCGCAGTGCCAGGCTGAAACTGCAGTGAAACTGCAGTGGGAGCTGTCTGCAGGATCTTTAAATCTTGGTTCAGGCATAAACTTGTCGCCTGACCCCAAACTAAAACTGCTGCTGCAACTGCTGTCTGTCAGGGAAGTGTGACCATGACCCTGAGGATGACTAGGGTCCTGGGAGATGAATTATGGATGGGGAGAGTATTAGGACCAAATGTTTTGGTGAGGGAGGTCTGGGGCTTTAACATGAGGTGCAAGTTCTGGGGTACTGAAATTCCAGAGGATTTGAGTGGTGTTTGATTAACAAAGTTGAGATTCTATGTCAAACCTGTTGAAAACGCATGCTGGTAAGCAAATGTGCATGTATAAATTGTTGTATAACTATGCAAATCAAGTCAATTATGCAAATATTAATGCTCATGGTGAATTTGCAGAATTTGGCTTCACTGGTTGCAGAATTTAAGATTTTTTGGTGCAGTGAACTCAGGTCCCTGCCTGTAGCCAACACCCCAGAAGAGACCCACTTCGACAAGCAGCTGAGTGCCTCCAGGTGTGTGGCGGAACGGGCATTCTGAGTGCTAAAAAGCAATGCTGGTAATCCATCACGGGGAGGATTAACTTCAAGATAGAGACATCCCTTCTGATGGTCAAAGCCACCTGTGTTCTGCATAACATCATTGAAATGGATGCTGCTGCCTTGGAGTACCCCGTCCCTGTTTCCCCCGATGAGACAGTGCCCCTATATAGACAGGAGATCAACCGCCATGAAACCCACATAGGCTGGAGGATATGGGGTGCCTTGCCCTGCATATTGCCCTTATGGACAATCCATCTGTAAATATATTGGGGCCTTGAAGGCATAGATGAAGGAGAGACAGAAGTCCCCTTCACCGCCGCCATGGCGGCGATGAGGTAATTGTCCGGCCCGCTCCGTGAGAGGGGAGTTGACTGGAAACAATTGAGGCACCGGTGGAGCATGTTAGAGTGCTTCCGGCTGGATAGACTGTTGCTTGGCAACAGGGAGAGCGCGTGCACAGGGGCCGCTGTGCTCAGGAGCTGAACGGGCTCCACCCTCTTTAGGAAGGGTGGAGCCGTTCTGGCCGCATGGAGCAGCAGATTGAGCGGGACTGAGAAGAAGCAGCACCCACCCACCTCACCTCTAGCACTGTGGTTGTTACCGGTTGCCCTTAGGGAGCCGAAGGGGAATTTTAGAGACTAGCCTAGTTCAAGGGTTGCGTGTTTCACCCCTTCAACAGTGCAGAATAGGCTAAATAGGCTTGATTGGCAATTACAATTGGCTTCAAACCAATGCTAATAAATATTGATTTCAGAAAGTTATTCAGACAAGTTAATTCGGAACAGAAGTACAGAGAGATGTACGAATTTGATGAATCAGAATGACAGAATTAATCTTATTGTTGGGTAATATTTGTCGCACTCAGCGGGGGTCCAATATGGTATAGTAGGTTAAATAGGATAGAAATAGATGAAATTAGTCATCTCCTTAAGAGATGGGGAGGTGACACCCACTGCCAGGCGCAGGCAGCACGCACTGGGGGTCATGACCCTGGGAGGGGTACTGCAGTTCGGCCAGTATGTGCATGCACAGTCTGCTGACTTAGCGGGTACTCACCTCCTTACTTAAGCCCACAGTTGGGTCGCTCCCCTTTTGGCCAGAGCCAGGGTGCTGTCGAAGGGGAGCCTTGTTTGTGTTGGAACTGGCACGGGAAGGCACATCCCGGCCAGTACCGAGTTTATAAGAATTAATTAGCTAAGCATACTGGACCCATATTGCTTGTGTAATCACCCACCGTCTTTGAATTAGTTGAATAAAGAGTGCGGTCTGATTTAATCCAGCAGTTGGTCTCTGTGTCTCATCGGGGGGTGCGGCGACAAGAGTGTATAGGTGTAAATATTAAATAACAAGGATCATGCACAATAAATGGGTTAAACGGTAGCACTGTTAATGAAGTGTATTGTTGTGATACAGCTACTGTAGATACTTGCTTTTCATGTGCAAGAACACCAAGGAGGCAGCGACTATTGTGTGCTGCACATAAACATAGGGAGGAGGCTGCTGTGAGGACCTAAACTGAAGGGGGATCAGGTGGAATGGTGGAGAAGGGGCCTACAGGAGTGGCTGGACTGAGGGAGGAGGGAGGTCAGAATGACAGGAGAGAGGGTTCAGGGAGCACTGGGAGTGAAGGGAGGAGCCTGTGCCGACAATGAGGCGAGGAAAATGGTTAGGCTGCGGATGGGCTGGGTGCAATGACAGAGAAGAGGGCTCCGGGAGTGGGTTGAAATCCAATGAGCATGGACAGAAAGGGCAGGAAAGCAGTGTCATGTGCTCCTCTGAGATTTGCCCAATGGGGTGCGGAAGCCCTGGGGAACTCTGCTGCCCCAATATTTGGGGGATTATGGAGCCGCTGATTTCACTTTGGTATCCTTTCTCCCTGCAGAGCACCTGGTCCCCAAGTGCCCTCTGCTCCTGAAAACATGGATGGTTCCCTTTTATGGGAAGGGGCATTGTAGCATGGGCGCTCCGTTGACTGATCTAGTCTTTCCTCCCATGCCTCTGTGGTCCTGGCTGGTGGCCCTCACCCCGTGGTGGAACTGAGCATGGCCTAACAGATGTGTGGTCCCACATTGGCCCAGGTGTGTGGGCATTGGCCTGGGATGAGTCTCCAAAATTTTCTGGGGGCACGTCCCATAGCAGCCAGCTTCCCGCCTCAGGGTGTATGTAGGCCCACATCTGGTGACAGCAGAACAAATGTGCCGATGTTCCACAAACATGTGTCCCAGGCCAACGTAGGCCCCTAAGAGCTACTGTCATATCTGTTTTCACCCTCTGTCTGTATATAGACTAGGGTTGTTCCGAATTGGGGGGCGGGGGGGGGGATTGTGAGTACTCTCCAAGGGTCCAAGGAATAGTTCTGAGTGTTTGGGCAGCCCTTGGAGAATACTCACAAGTTTCCCAGGTTGGGGAGATGGCTGGGAGGTTAGAGGGGTGCTTAAGAGGGAGCAGGCGGCTTAGCACAGGGATCAGGGTGGGTTACTTACCTTCTGGAGGGGTCCTGAGGGATATGTGGCCTCTTCCTGGCTTGTAAATTTGAAAGTAAAAAACCCCACAATTGAGTATGCTCAAAAGGGCCTGAATGGCTCTTTCTGAGCATGCGCAGCCTTTTCAAAGATGCCGCTGGCATACTGTTTTCCTGAGGAAAACAGGGGCCCGGGTTTCAGCACTAATATACACCTAAAAGGCTAGTCATATGTATATAAGATTGTAAATATTAAAGGTGTGCAGAAGCAACACCATTTGTTTTTGTTTCGTTTCCATTTCACAAAAACGATTCATTTTGGGGGGTTTTGTAGAAAACACATTTGTTGTCCCCCCCCCCTTTTTTTATTCTTAATTAAAAAAACAAAAACAAACAAAAACAAGACCGCCTGCCCTTTTCCAAGATGACAGTGATGCTACCGGCTCCATTTTGAAAAAGGATTTGCATGCGCAAAACGATCTGGTGGCCAATTTGTGCATACAACATGATTTTTAAAAATTATTTTTAATTAAAATGGCTGCTGGGACCATTCTGCGCATGTGCACCCTTTTCAAAAAAGGTGCTGGCAGCATTACTTCCATTTTGGGAAAAGGGTGCACATGCACGGAATGTCCCCGGTGGCCATTTTGCACATGCGCAGTGTTATTTAATAATAATAATTAGAAATTGAATGAATGAAACCAAATGACAGTCGTTTGCCTATTCATAATTCATTTTCCTTACATTCACTACTAAAATGAATGGGGCTCCATTCATTTTAGTAACTTAAAACAAAAAAAAGAATTCCCAGTAGATATTACAAAGCTGATGTAACCTAGGACTTTACCAATAGATGAAAAAAGAATGCATGCCTAACATCCAGAAAAACCTGTTTGAATTAAAAATTCAGCTATTTATGATGGAAATATCCACCCAAATATTTGATGAAAAAAGAGAAGACCTATTATCTAACACACTTCATTATCATTTATATTTTATACTGCATTGATAAAAAAAAAGGAGACTGAAAGAAATGTTCAGTGCTTTTAAATGTGTTTAATGTTTGGAATCCATAGGCCTTTTTACACAGACACTCTAACACCGATAAAATGGGTGTTACATTTTAGTATATATGGTACAGGGCAATACTGCAGCCCTGCAACATGGGCCCATTTTCACATGGCATGCCTCCACCCAGTTTGACTGGGTAGAGGCGTCTGTGTAAACACCGTGGGCAGTAGGTGGGGTGCAGTTCGCTGGGTGGAGGTGTCTGTGTAAACACCAGAGGCGCTGGGTGTAGGTGCGTGCGTGCTTCCGCGCAACACCCATCTCCACCCACCACCCACCCACAGAGCAACAGACTCCAATGCCAATTGCTCCATGGGTGGTGATGGGTGTTGCACGGGAGCACGCACGCACCTACACCCACTTCCCGTGGTGTTTACACAGACACCTCCACCCATCGAAATGCACCCCACTCGCCACCCGCAGTGTTTATACAGACACCTCCACCAACCTCTACTCAGCAGAACTGGGTGGAGGCATCTCGTGTGAAAAGGGCCCACGTTGCGGGGATGCA
This sequence comes from Sphenodon punctatus, assembly GCA_003113815.1. Classification (NCBI taxonomy): domain Eukaryota; kingdom Metazoa; phylum Chordata; class Lepidosauria; order Sphenodontia; family Sphenodontidae; genus Sphenodon; species Sphenodon punctatus. The sequence goes on along the minus strand of QEPC01000820.1, from coordinate 584,530 downwards.
GTGTTGCCCTGTATTTATTTATTTATTTATTTTATTTTATAAATTTCTACCCCGCCCCTCCTGCCATGCAGCTCGGGGCGGCTTCCAACATATTAAAAACAATAAAATCAAATTTAAAAACATCCAACATATTATAAAACATTAAAACAGGGCTAAGAACAGCATAAAAACCCAAAATAGGTAGGGGCACTAAACACCACCACCCCTACCCCTCCCTCCCAAAGGCCTGGGCGAACAGCCAGGTCTTACAGTGTCGCCGAAATGTTAA
>QEPC01000820.1:511277-581180 GCA_003113815.1 Sphenodon punctatus | reverse complement strand
CCAAGCCCCTCCCCCCACCAACCCTCCCAGTGCTCCCCCCGCTCTCACCAAGGGGAGTCACTGGGTCCACCCCCCTTTCTCCCCCCACCTACAACCCCCACCCTACCACCCTACCCCTGTACAGAAAAAGCCCACACAACAAACAATAGCCCCCTGCCACCCCCTGCGGCCCCAAAATGTCCCAAATGTCCCTTTGGGTGCGAGCCTGCGGCCGTGGCCTACGGCTCAACCGCTGGTCCCGGGGATTTAAGCCCCCAGCTACTTCCGGGTGGCGGGGGAGGGGACAGGTCAGCCCACGTGGCTGGCCTCTGCGATCATGTATAATAAAATGTAACACCCATTTTATTGGTCAGAGTGTCTGTGTAAAAAGGGCCAGGGTTTTAATCATCAAGTTATAGCATTAACCTTTGAAAAACCAGTGAATCAATCAGTAAATCACATCAGTAGGACAGAACACACAATATGCCAACAACAGGTATCTCCAGAAGTGACGGTACCACATTTAGCCGCACTTTACCACACTTAACCCCACCCCGGGGTCACAACCACCATCCCTTCTGTTCAGTATCCGCCAGATGTTCACCACACTTTGCCCCGAACCATGGTAGCAGTTACCACCAGTTGTGATCTTGGAAAATTACAGGGAACAGCCTGTAGTAAGTGGTGCCATGGTTCAGGCAAAGTGTGGTACAGTGCACTGCCATGTCTGTTCTGGGTATCGGCCTACGCCAAGGCGGGGTGGCAGACATTACTCCGGATTTATTTATTTATTTAGTAGATTTTTATAATTGGGTCTAAACATGGGAGCGTGACTTCTGAAAATACCCAACCTTATCTATAGAGCTTCATTTCAATTTTGCCTACAACACCTTATGTAATACAAGAACTCTCTCATGTTACACTGGACAAAGAACATTAGAACGGATGGATCTTAATGGTAACCGAAATAAAAACAGCAGCAGTTCAGTAACGGGTCACACATATCTTCTGCCAAGAGGAAACAGACATCATTTCTATATAGTAAATAACACTATGTAGAATTATTGACGACAATGTAGGGATCTAAAACACACAAGAAATGCTTAAAAGAGAGAATAAAAGACAATAACAGATTTTGCTTCCACTACCACCACAGAGAGGAAATGTTAAACAAATTTTGTAAAATGAAGGTTGACTTGGGAAGGGAAAGATATTTCCAAAAGACTAAAGGGATAAGTTTTGCAAGTTGGCTAATTGTCATGGCTATTTCAAAGGAAACTGGAAAACTCTTCAAAACCCTTTGGAGAAGACAGAAGTCAGTAGTCTTGAGAAGGCTTTGAGATGGGGCATTGGATCAATGGGTATTTTCAGACGTTACAAGATCACGCTCAACCACAGTCAATACCCTGTGGTGGGGAATGGCCTCGTAACGTCTGTTGGGGAACTGGAAGTTACCTCCCAGATGTTAACCACACTCAATCGTGGCGGGGAATCACATTCAACACGCCATCGGCGGAACCGGCGGGGCCAGCGTTGATCATGTGGTGAATATGATTCCCCGCCACGATGAAGGGGCCCATCTCGTCTGGACAGCAACCACGGCCTGGAATCCCCGGCGGGATTCCAGGCCGTGGTCAATTTGGCCCGACGCTGCGGCCACATTGGCCGCAGCGCCCGCCCATCACCCCAGAGGGCAGGTGGTGTGGGAGCGTGGGGGGGGCGGGGCCATGCAGCCGCATGTTGCGCAGCCCCACCCCCTCCCCAATTCCCCGCCGGGATTAGCCAGCACGTCTGTTGGATGTGACGGGCTGATTCCGGTGGGGAATCAGAAGGGTGATTCCGGGACGCGACAAATGCCGCCCTGTCTTGTCTGAAATCACCCAATTAATGAAACTGTGAATCTTCTCCGCAGGTGCTATAAAAATGGGAAGGAGTCTTCAAAAAGTAGAAAAAGTCATGTCTGGGCCTAGGTGAATGTTCACTAACTTATAAGTAATAGAGAAACAAATAGTATTTTTTCATAAATATTATTTATATTTTATAGTCATCAAAATATGTGAATGAACATCTGCCCCCAAAATGAAATTTATTTGTATCTTTGGATATTTCATTTTTTTTAATTCTCTGGATTTCCCCCGTTATTTGAGTCATTTAGGGCTCAGATATTCAATATCTGAAATCAAATGGTAGGAAAACAACAGCACTCAAAATTGAAATGAATATCTGATATGGGGTTTCTGAAGCAGAAACAAATAGTGATTTCATGTATCTGCTTTGATAGACCCAATTCAAAGGGGACAGAATTTATACTATTTACCACAGATATTAATTTCAGCTCTGCTTATATGAGTACAATTTTGCACTCACTTGCACCAGCAGAGTCCTTTTGAGATGCACAGGACTCTGCTGTCTCAGACAGGATCAGAGCCATTAATTAAATAATTTATTCTTTACTCTAATAAATATTTTTAAAGCCATGTTGATACAAAGAGTTTATATAAAAAAAAATTGTTTTGTTTTAAATCCTTTCATGGATTGTCACAAACTCAAAAAGCACCAAGTTATTTCAACTGGAAAGGCATTTTTAAAATTCCATTCCTAATCCACTCCAGAAAAACAGATCATTAATCAGCAACCACTGACGCTATCAAAACAGAAGGTTTTATTTTCACCTATATCTTAGAAACAGCACTGAAGTCAAGAATATTAGTCTTGAGTTACTCTGGTGTGTAACAAAAATCCAAGCTCAGACCTGTTAAGAGAAATTTGGAGCTTAGGTACAGCCTGGAACAACCCAAGTGTTGCCAATGCCAAGTGGCTGACTAAGACAATTTTGGGGGAAACCAGTACTTGTTTCACACAGATGCTAGTTTATATTTTTTGGATATAAACTATAAGTCTGATACAACTGAACCCTCATCCCATCTAATGAGGCCTGTTCAAGCATATATTTTATATTTATTTATTTATTCTAAAATTTTACTACTCCAGCTCTGGGTGGTTTACAATTATAACAAAATAAAAACAACAATATAAAAACACCTCATAATAAGGATTAAAATATCCCTCATCACCTACCACCCTAACCCACTCCCCCCCACCCCAAACTACCCATCCTCCCCACCAAAGGCCAGGTGGAACCGCCAGGTTTTACAACTGTATCAAAAAGAGGGGAAATCCGCAGGGAGTTCCACAACCATGGAGCAACCACTGAGAAAGCCCTCCCCATTGTGGCCCACCGGAAGATTCAGGAGACCTTGAGGAGAGCACCCTCTGATGACCACAGGGGCCAATCCAGGACTCGAGGGATGAGACGGTCCCGCAGGTAGGTCGGGCCAATATATATTTGCAGGAAGTCTGCATAGCACATCACAAGCACAGAATTTGACAGCAATATATTATTAGGTCTTCATACCCTTTAAAATAAAACAGTATGAGCTCTGTCCCTCTTCCCTTCCTCCCATTCCTTAGACCACTAAAATTCATAAATCCAGCAAAGAACAAATCATCTCCGTTTGAAGTATTTGAGAGAGGGAAGTCTATTCTCCCATATCTGCACTAAAGCTAACAGTTACACTCTCATATTAAGGGAAGAACAGATCCTTTCATGTTAGGATGTGGTCAGCCTTTGTCTGAAAAAAAGCAGACAGCTGTTATTCTAATTAATCAAACTGTAATTAGCAAGGGCAGACATTACTATCAGTATCGATCTCCTGTCTCATTGTCATCTAGAGAAAGTAAGGGGGAGAGAAGGTGGGAGCTAGCAAAAAAGGGGAAGCAAGCATCAACAGCAGGAACAGTTTCCTCAACAATTCAGAATGTATGTGGCTGCCTACACCGCTGATTGGATCATCCGTGCCAGATATCTATGGGTTGCTGTGTTGATCAGGAAAACTGGTGTTTGACTGTAGCGGGAATGCGACCTGGATTGCACATGATTAACTTTCTTATTTCTATTGTTATATTTTGCCTTGTTGAGCCACCAATCCCGCCCCCCCCCCACACACACTATTCCATGACTGGAATTTATTTATTTCCTTGCATTTTTTAGCCACCCCCTCACGCCCATGGCATCTTGGGGCGACTTAAAACAAATATAATACAACAATAAAATTCAATTTAAAACATAACAATAACCACACCTTAAAAATTGTTTCTAAAACCCCAAATCCTTCCCCAAAGAAAACTATCCCACCCCCTCCCTCCCGAAGGTCTGGGTGAACAGTCAGGTTTTACAGGCTCAGCAGAAAGCCAACAGACTTGGGGCCAGGCAGGCTTCATCTGAAAGAGAGTTCCAAAGTCGCGGCCTGGCCACCGAGAACACCTCTCCATTGTGGCCCCCCGTTTTACCCGGGGATCTCAAAAAAGGCACCCCTGGCGGACCAAAGGGGTCACTCTGAGACACGGATGGCGAGGCGGTCCCTGAGATATGAGGGACCAAGACTGTGTAGGGCTTAATAGGTCAAAACCAATGCCTTGAATCTGGCTCGGTACGCAATAGGCAGCCAGTGCAGAACATGAAGCACGGGAGTTATATGTTCTCACCAACCCGTCCCCGTCAGGCTGCCGCGTTATACATTAGCTGAAGCCTCCAGATCAACATCATTGGAAGCCCCACGTAGAGCGCAATGCAGTAGTCTAGCCTCGAGGTAATGAAGGCATGAACGAGGGTGGCCAGGTCGGGTCTGGAAATGAATGGACGCACCAAATACAGCTGGCAGTAACTGGCGAGTGCGTCCACATCCAATGATGGTTTCTTCAGCAGGGGACGCACCACGGCCTCCTTGAGACCTGGCAACAACCTCCCCTGCCGGAGGGACGCATTGATTATTAATTTATTATTATTATTATTATTAACAAACATTTATATAGCGCCAGCAGTGTACCTGGCACTTTACAAAGTAATAAAATAGACACGGTCCCTGCCCCTAGGGCTTACAATCTGAGAGACAGGAGCTGGGGGAGAGACTTAGGAAGGGGAACAGAGGGAGAGACAAGGGGTCTAACATTCATGAAGATGCGAGGTCTCAAGTGCACGTACTTGGCTTGGTTACGATGAGAATGACAGCAGGCAGGTCCATGTTGCAAGGATAAGGGTAAACCGATCGTAGGTATAGGAATAGTGGCTCAGCAGGATAAAGAGTCAGACAGAGCAGAGCGAAAGAGGTGAGTTTTAAGGAGAGATTTGAAGGTATGAAGGGAGGGGGCAAGGCGGATGTGGACAGGGAGGGAGTTCCAGGCATGGGGGGCAGCAAGTGAGAAGGGACGAAGGCGCTTAGGGGAGCAGGGAAGGCGTGGAAGGGTGAGAGAAGGGACAGAGGAGGAGCGAAGTGCACGGGCTGGAGTATGGAGGGCGATAAGTGCAGAGAGGTAGGGGGGAGCAAGGTTGTGAAGAGCTTTATAGGTGAAGACTAGGAGCTTGTGCAGGATTCGTTCAGGAAGGGGAAGCCAGTGAAGCGAAGCGAGAAGAAGCGAATTGATTTCTGGAGGCTTTCACCAACCAGGACGGGCATGGATCTAGTTCACAACTAGTGGCTCTAACAGACCCCAGGACACCCACAGCATCAGCTGGCGTCACTTCCTGAAACTCATCCCACAAAGATGGACCAGACAGAACCTCCATAACCTCGCGCTCCTCCCCTACTGCCCCTAATCCGGTGTCAAAGTTACTCTGGTTTCGAGTGATCTTGTCTGCAAAGTAGATGGCAAACTCCTCACAGTGGGTCTGGGACAAGTCCCCGTCCAGGTGGAGGGAAGCCGGACTGACCAGCCTCTGCACCACCCGGAACAGCTCCGCTGAATGCAAATTTGCAGACACTATGAGGGCAGCAAAGAACTCTCTCTTTGCTGTCCTCACAGCCTCAACATAGGACCGCAAATGGGCCCTATGGAGAAGTCGGTCGGATTCAGAGTGAGTCTGAAGCCAGTGTCACTCTAGTCACCTGCCTACCTGCTTCATACACCGCAGCCCCTCAGTAAACCAAGGGGCCCTGCGGTGACAAAAAGGAGGCAGGGGCTGTCTCATAGCCACTCTGTCAATGGCCTTCCGTAACAAGATGTTCCAATCTTGGACAAATCATCGACAGAGTGACTGTCAGGGTATGTATTTTTTTTATATATATATATATATATATATATATATATATATATATATATATATATTATATATATATATACACACACACACACACACACACACAGCTAATGATATACAGAAGACATAAAAATATAAGCATTAGAAGTGCTTGGTCCAACTTTTGTTTTTTGTTTTTTTGCTACCTACCAGAAACCCATGGTTAACAGCAAACAAATGCAAACAGAACGTGCGACATTTGGTGGGGATTAGGCTTGCTGCGACTTGCAAGCATTGCCTTGTAACTTGGCAGTCCACTTCCACATGTCTCCTCCTCTCTTTCTCAGCCTTTGGATTATCCACAAGAAGGGTGCGTTGCACAGCCGAAAGCACTCGAGACACTGCGGTTTGATTTTTACTTGTCAGGTTGGAAATTACAACCACAGTAATTAGTAGTGACTGGATTTCGACATGCTAAACAAGGAGCGTGCTCCTTAAATTGCTCCAAGTAGAAGAAGTCTGGGTGAAGAAAAATAAAACACTGCAATAGTAACTCTAATTTGAGCTGCTTAAGAAACCTGCTGAGCAATGCCATAAGGAAGTTATTCACAACACTGTAGTCTGATCACTATACATTTTTCTATAATCTGCATTATTGGGACACCATTGATCTAGGTGCTGCCCAAAAGACAGCCCCTCTCCTCAAAAGCAAATTATAATCTAAGGAAGGAAAGCATTAAAAGACAGAGGTAAATGCAGTATAACCTCCCATATGAGAATCCTTCTTCATTGCAGATATATTTTATGCCTCCTCCCTTTATTCATGCTTTTATGAACCTCCCAACGCCAGGCACCTTTCTAATCAGGACAAAATGCATGTCCCCTGAGGTGTCTATATTTGTGAAATTCTATTTTATTTTTCCCCGTTATGCATGTGGAGACAGAAGGAGAGAAAGAGAGTAAAGGTCTGTCCTACCAAACCTCACCTCTGTGGGGTCAGGGGGCTTGGATTTCTAGATATAGAAAGTAAGTGGATAAACTGAGGTTCCCCAAATCATAAGTCACTTAAAAAAAAATTAAAAAAAAAATCAGACTGTGAAATTCTGCAGAGTAGATCAGTGAATCCTCAATTTCAAATTAAGACCAGTCTAGCATTTTAAAAACCAATTCAGCTAAAAATTAATCTAGCTTCTGTACTGAGCAAGCTCTGTAAAATTGATTTCCATGGTCTTATGCAGAATGGAAGACAGACAGAATTTTTGCTAACTGGGCCCCTGAGTCGGCAAAGCTTGGGAAAGACTCCAGGACCAGATTCTTAAATGAGCCACGTATTTTCTTTATCAGCTTACATTTTAATTAAAGTTTACTCTAACCATAAATAAATGCTGATTGCAACATCCAGCTTCTCCTCCTACATAATCAACAACACTGCCAAAGGCAAAATTCTGCTAGTCTCTGTGTGTCACTCCCGGAGGAGTAGATGGAAATTCCACATTTCCAATCTAATCCCCCAATGAACTTTACCTGCATTAACTTGGCTCACTTTACTGGGAATTTATGATCAGAGTACTTAGAGGATCGGGCTGACAGTACCTGCACAACTGAGCCATACCTTTCAGGACAAGAAAAGAAAAGAAGAAAAGAGAGAAGCCACTTTCAAAAAAGCTTGGCTGGCACGTAGTATGTTATGTAATAGTCAACCCACACATCTTCTGAAGAAGACAGTGTAGAATCTCTAATTTGAACAGGCTCTTCAGTTTACAACATGCAAGGAAGCTTTTATCCCTGAGATGCCCTACTGAAACCTGCCTGAATATTGTAAATTGAGGAATTAGACTATATTAAAAATGGAAGCTAAAGGCATTTACCCTTTTGGTGTGGTTGAGGTTTTTGGTGTACATGGGTATTTTCAGATGTGACACCCCCGACCGTGGCCACGCTTACCCTAGTGTGGCCACGGGTGGGGGTGTCATGTCTGCAACCACTCTGCCAAATATTTACCACAGATGGGAGCAGAAGTTACCCTAGACTGTGGCAGGGCTAACACGGTCCGGGGTAGGCATCCCCAGACTGTGGTAGAGCAGGCAATCATGTCTGATCACCCGCTTCACCTAACCCCAGCCCATGACCTGAGCAGTTCCAGGTGAGTGTGGCAGTCTCAGAAGCCCATCAGGGAGGAGGCATGGCCGCGCTGAGGACCGTGGGGGGCAGGGCTTTGTGGACCCATGTCTGCATGTCCCCTGCCCTCTCTCCCCGAACCAGTCCTGGCTGCTGGAACGTTTGTACGGTGGCCGGGCAGACCCCTGCCCGTGGTGAGGAAGCTCACCCTGGAGTTGGTTTAAGCATGGCAGCTCACTGAACCATCATGTGTAAAAATACCCCATAACAAACTTTACTTTAGTAACTATCACATATTTTCACATGCTACTTCAGAAACACAGTGGATGTTATTTTTCAGTGAGCACTTTGACCAAAGCTGCCCATATCCCTTTCTTAAGTTGTTACTGTTAGTCTAAAACCCTATAATGAGTACTCACACACACCCAACTGCTTCAGGGGAGGAAATTTTGTCCCAGGTTTCCCACATTGAAGGAAAGGGGCAAGATGTCGAGGGAAGGCCACCAGCAAGGCAAGTGAAAGGATGGAGTTGCTAGGCAACCCCGTACTTTGGCGCAAAGGAGACCCTCGCAAGGCGGGGCTTCCCAAGCATCCTTTTAACTGCATACCAGCTGCATAGTACTATGTGAAGGAGTTGGATAGCATACTAACTCAGGAGTAGCGGAGTTAGTAGTAAACTGGATAAGCAGGTATACAAGGGCAGAGTGGCAGGCCCCTTTTGCCACCTTTCCTGTGGCCATGCTTTGCATTTCACTGCTGGGGAGTTTCACCTCATCCATCACCTCTCGCTGTGCTTGGTGTGCTACACCTATTTAAACTCTGCAGTTGAGATGGTGTGGACATGCAGCGGCAGAGCTTTGCTAGCGAAAGCAACATAAAATCAGCCTTCCACCTATTTCCTGTTCACCATGACAATTTTGAGCTGTTTGGTTTGGAGGCCAATATTACTTTGACAAAGCCATGCCCATGCCAATATTCTGCATGGCTTTCAAAAATTTGCTTGATAATCAAATGGGTGGCGAGGAAGACAGGAAATCACACACTGGAGCCAATCCCAATCCCCGAAGACCCTGTGTGCAGCTGTGCACACATTGCACAGACCTCAATTGTGGGCACACTGAGCTGTGTGGAAACTGTGTACCTGCGTGTGCTCAGGATCCGCAGGGCTTGGGATCAGCCTTATATCTGGATGATTTCTAATTTTCAGGAGATGCTGGTTCACACAAGTGCAATAGGCTGCTTAGGATCTTTCAGGAGTTGGGAGGAAACATTCAACGTCCCATTCATGGTGGAAAAAAACCCAGGGTCCTGCCACTTCCCTGACGCATCTGGGGACTGAACTCAACACAGTGAACTCCCTTTCCCTCCTCCCAAAGAACAAGCTTACTGTCTTGTGCAAGGATATTGAGGCTTTCAGTCAATCAAACAATCTTCAAATGGGCTTCCCCACATCACCATGTGAGGATCACCTTGGAAACGTGGAATGACCTCGCCACGTGGGCCACCTTTCTACTGTAATACAATAGGGTCAGCTTCTGAAGGCAGCAGCTATTATTGGAGACCGAACTCTAAATGCAGTCAGATGTGGGGGTGGTTTGGGTTGGTGTCGATTTTAGAGGCCACTGGTGCGCTGCTCCATGGCCAAGGGAGTGGGGGGAGGGGGGCGAAGGGAATAAATAAGGATCACAGATTCCTTTTGTTCTTCCCCATAGGTATGAAATGCTATGAAATAAATAGTGGTAGTGGCGCACCTGTGTGTAGAGTTGAGGCAAGCTTCTGCACACTGAGGTGTCCCATAGAGGACTGTATAAAATCTTGAATGTGGACCCCATGAGGCCATCAAGGTAACTGATGAGCTTCCTATTGAAAGATGCTAAAGATGAGGTGATGAGAGCCATAGCATCATTTGCTATTTCAGCCTCAAAGATTCGAATTCAGAAACCTAATTCAGTAGTTTTATATTAGTATTTGGTTGGGCCCATGTATAAAGAGGCTCTGTGGGTATATGTTTAAGTTGTTACTGAAATGTAGTTTTATATTTGTATGTTGCCTATAATGTTGCTGTTCTTATGATTTTCTATTGTCATGGCCTGAAGGCTAGTGCAATAAAATTAAATTGAATATATAGAATGTGGCCTTTTAACTGCACAAGTGTGTCCTTGCCTCCTTTCATGATGCAGTGGCAATGATGCAAAGAAATTTATGTAAGGAAGTCTTATAAACATAACAACTCTATCTACTAAGTAAAATTTGGATATATTTGCAAAGACTAACAACTAAAGGAATCTACTGTTTAGCTCTAACACATAACTGACCTGACTGACTCCTAAGGTGAATTCAAATGCGAGGATAGCATGCTGGAGTCCATTTTCAGTCTGGGCAGTCTCCACTCACACCTTATTTATTTACTTAGTGTTCTTCTACCCCACCCTCTCCTGCTTACAGAGCAGCTCGAGGCGGCTTACAACGTGCACAAATAAAACGTAAGAAAAAACATGCATGTAAAATTATCATTAAAATTTTAAATACTAAGAATAAACTAAAAGGGCATAACCCCCTCCTCCCCCCTGCTCCTACCTTCCTATCTCCCTATCAAAAGGCCTGGCGGAAAGAGGGGAGGTCCGGGGCTAGGCGGGCCTCCATTGGGAGGGAGTTCCACAGCCTGGGAGTGGCCACCGAGAACACTCTCCTCATCATCGCCACCTGAGAAACCTGGGGGACTTCAAGTTGGGTGCCCCCGGTCAACTGCAGGGACCGCAATGCAATTCAGGGCCTGAGGCAGTCCCGCAGGTAATCTGGACCCAGGCCGTTTAGGGCTTTACAGGTCATTACCAGCACCTTGAATTGGGCCCAGAAGATAATAGGCAGCCAGTGCAGAGAATGGAGCACTGGTATAATGTGCTTGTTGCGGTAACCCATCACCGTTAAGAGACGGGTCACTGTATTCTGCATCAGCTGCAACCTCTGGACCGTCCCCAAGGGCAGCCCCACGTAGAGTGTGTTGCAGTAGTCCAGTCTAGAGGTAATAAAGGCATGGATGATGGTGGCCAGATCCGAGTCCGAAACATATGGCTGCAAACGTTGCACCAGATGTAACTGGCGAAATGCTCCCCTCACCACAGCCTCCACCTGAAGGTCCAGGCAGAGCTATGAGTTGAAGAGCACCCCTGGACTATGGACCTGTGTGGCCAAAGGGGGGTTGACCCCATTGATGGTGGGGGCCATCACCCCCAGCCCTACCCACCAACATCACCACTGTCTTGTTGGGATTCAACTTCAGATGGCTTTCCCTCATCCAGTCCCGCACAGCTGCCAGGTATCGGGTAAGCACCGAGACTGCCTGGTCTGGGTCTTTGGAAAAAGAGAGGTAGAGTTGTGTGTCATCGTCGTACTGATGACAACGCAAGCCGAAACCTCTCACGACCTCGCCCAAAGGCTGCATATGCATGTTGAACAGGAGGGGGGACAGAACAGAACCCTGCGGGACTCCACACATGAGGTCCTGGGGAGATGAAGTACATCCCCCGAGAACCACATGCTGAGTTCTCCCAGCCAGAAATGAGCAGAACCATTCAAGAACAATTCCACCTGGCCTGGTCCCACAGCCGAGCCACCACCATCTCGTGCTCAATGGTATCAAATGTAGGCGACAGATCTAACAGAATTAAAGTAGAAGATCTGCCCCAATCTAATTCATGGTGCAGGTCATCAACCAAAGCCACAAGCACAGCCTCTATGCTAAACCCAGGGTGAAAACCAGACTGCAAGGGATCAAGAAAACTTACCCGAACTAGATGCCGCTGAAGCTGCCAAGCCACCACTCGTTCAATAACCTTCCCTAAAAAGGGAAGGTTAGAGACTGTCTGATAGCTGGCTGAGGAGTCAATGTCAAGAGATGGTTTCTTGAGCAGGGGCTGCACAACCACCTCTTTGAGGCAGCTTGGCACCCTGCCCTCCCTAAGAGAGGCACTGACAATCCCCGTCAGCAATGGCCCTAATGTCTCCCAGCAGGCCTTAACCAGTCAGGATGGGCATGGATCTAATTCGCAACAGGTGATCTTTACAGTCCCAAGGACCTCCGCCGTATCAGCAGGCGACACCCACTGAAATTGATCCCATGAAATCGGATAAGGCAGGCCCTCCACCCCCTCAGGTTCACCTACTGTTATAAGTGCAGCATTGAAGTCGCGGTGAATCTGAGTGATTTTATCCACAAAAAAGTCAACAAACCTGTCGCAGAGGACACTGGAAGATTCTAGTTCCAGGTGGAGAGCGGTCGGACTGACCAGCTGCTGCACCACCCGGAAAAGCTCTTTTGTACGTGACTTTGCGGATGCCATGAGGCCATCAAAAAAGTCCTTCTTTGTTGCCTGCACAGCCACAGCATAAGCTTTTAAGCTAGCTTTATGTTGCAATCAGTCGGCTTCAGCACGAGTCCGACGCCACCGTTGCTCCAACTGTCATTCTTCCTGTTTCATCCAGCGCAGGTCCTCTGTAAACCAAGGGGACCTGTGTCATCAGCATTCTGGAAAAGGACGCCTGGGAGCCGTTCGGTCAATGGCCTCAGTCAACAAGTTAGTTCAGAAGACAATGAGGTCATCGAGTTCACAGTCATTGAGATCAGGATGTAATTCCCCTAGGGCATTCCAGAAGCTCTCTGGTTCCATAAGTCTCCAGGGGCGGACCAACCGAACTGGTCCTACACCTCTCCGGGGGCAGACATGTGCCAGGAGATTGGTCTGGAGGAGATAATGTTCCGTCCAAGACAAGGGTGTAATTAATACATCCCCCACCACTGGATCCCCCGTCTCAAAGGCCAGTGTAGAATATTAGGTTAAGGGCATGTCCTCCATCATGCGTCAGGCCCACAACCCTCTGAGACAGTCCCATGGTTGTCATAGCGGCCATGAACTCATGCTCTGCTTCCCCAAGGTCGGTGTCAGCGTGGATGTTGAAATCCCCCAGGACTAAGGTCCTTGGAGACTGCAAGACCGCCAACTCAGCCAGGGTGTGTAGGGATGCTGCCATACAGGTAGGTGCGCGGTCTTTGAGCAGCAGCACCAATCTGTCTCCATCCAAATCGATCACCAGATGGATCCCCTCCATGCCCAAAATAGTCTGCACTGGATACGTCCTCACAGAACAGGTGTCCTTAAAAATAATGGCTACACCACCTCCCTGCCCCCCTGGTCTAGACTGGTGCTATATAGAGTATCTGGCTGGAACAAGGTCAGCCAAAATTGGCCCCGACTCAGTGTCCAGCCAGGTCTCTGTAATACAGACAAGATGTATTATTCAGATGTTTAGCATGTCCTGCCTAATAAACTGCAAGCCCCTATAGTGTATTTCATGCACTTGCGGGCAGCCCTCACTGGCAGTGCATGTGAAAGTGAGAGAAGGGAGAGGATTAGGAAAGGCTGCTCTTCCGATGCTGTAAGATTTCCACCAGCGACTCTATGGTGCTGGCCGTCCTGCGAGCTGCCTACAACCTAAGTGCCGGGACTTGAACATATGGGTGTGTGTTAGCCCAGATTAGCCTAGATTAGCCTGGATTCGCCCATGCACTGGGCTCCACACTGTGAGTGGGGGCTGTAGATCCCATTGCTTGTGGCCATATGACTGATGGGGTCAAATGACTGGAGAACACCTGCTAAACAGGCAGGTGGATACCAACCTAGCATTGGCTATCATCTCGTTTGTTTCCACCCATAATTCTAACTGACAATTCTAACTGCCGCTGTAAGAGTTCCCTTTCTTAAAAGTATATCCACTACAAGCACTTCACATTCCTCTCCCCCACCAACCTGCATTACTTCATGTATCCCCACTCCTTCCTGCCCTGTAGCTGAGCAGAATAGAGCTCCCAAATGAGATCGAGAACAGAGAAGGTTCTGACTCCCTGCTTTCTTGACTCATCTCTTTCACAACGAAAAACCACAGACACGGCCCTTTTGTCTGGGACTCATACATTGATTTAATTGGCTAATGTGAACACAAAGTAATAAAGTACCAAAATCATGAAGTATCCAAACCAATAAAATGACAAAGTAAACAAAGTATCAAAATAGCAAAATAACGAAATAGCAATATACCAAACCGACTAATATCCATAGTTACCAAAGTACCGAAACAATGAAAACTGAATGGTTCCTCAGTCAGTATAGACTTAGATATTCATTTCTGAGTACATGAAATCCACTAACAAATTTACAATGGCAGCCCTGCTTTACATATATATGTTGAATTTCATCTTCAGGTGATTCCAAGAGTGACCCATTCGCCTAGGCTGGTCCAGTCATTCTGACATCTCTCCCACTCATGGTGATATCTGTACATTTTGTTGCTTTTTTGTCCACCCCTTCTTACTTGACAATTTTTAAATATCCTAGGCAATACTAAAGGCCTTTTTAGATGAGCGGACCAATCTAGTGGATTGAAAAATCTGCTTTTAGAAAGTATTTTTAAAACCAGATTTGTCAATCCTCGATATTGGGGTTTGACAAATCCAGTTTTAAAAATAAGGCATGAGTTGCCAGATGCAGCTGTTTCCAATGGTGTCCAGTGACTTCCAGTGCTTGTGTGACTTTTCCAAAGCAGGTTTTTCAATCCACTAGGTTAACACGCGAATGCTGTTTAAACGTTCAGGCTAAATGTGGTTTACTTTTCGTTAATCCGCATTTATTTATTTATTTATTTATTTATTTAATCAAACTTATTACCCTCCCCCTCCTGCTAGAGGTAGCCCAGGGTGGCTTACAAGAATAAAAATATGTATAAGTACCCTGCAGACAACAACAACAACAAAATAAAATAGTAAATAAAAGAAGAACATCACCTCCCCCATAAATAAATCTCACACAAACAAACAACACCACCGCACCCCAACCTCCTAAACAACCCAGCCTCACCCCTCACCCTCGCTGAAGGCCTGGCAGAACAGCCAGGTTTCACATTGGCACCGAAACAAAGGAAGAACTGGGGCCACCTGAGCCTCCACTGGGAGGGAATTCCACAGCCATTGAGCGGCCACTGAGAATGCCCTCTCCATAGTAACCAAGCCAAGTACGTGCACTTGAGACCTCGCATCTTCATGAATGTTGGACCCCTTGTCTCTCCCTCTGTTCCCCTTCCTATGTCTCTCCCCCAGCTCCTGTCGCTCAGATTGTAAGCCCTAGGGGCAGGGACCGTGTCTATTTTATTACTTTGTAAAGTGCCATGTACACTGCTGGCGCTATATAAATGTTTGTTAATAATTAATAATAATAATAATAATAGTAGCTCCCCTAAATACTTGGGGAACCTCAAGAAGAGCGCTCCCGGATGACCGCAGGGGCCAGTCAAGGGCACAGGGAGTGAGGTTATCTCTCAGATAGGTAGGGCCCAAGCCGTTTAGGGCTTTATAGGTAAGAACCAGCACCTTGAATTGGGCCCAGAAGACTATAGGCAACCAGTGTAGAGAACGGAGCACCTGTGTAAAGTGCTCCCGGCGACCCATCCCTGTAAGGAGGCGGGCTACTGCATTCTGCACCAGCTGCAGTCTCTGAACGTCACCATGGGCAGCCCCACATAGAGCAAGTTACAACAGTCCAATTTTGAGGTGATGAATCACAGTGTGAATCACAGTGGCCAGATCGGAGTCGGAGATACATGGCTGAAGTCGACTCACTAGATGTAATTGGTGAAAAGCGCTCCTCACCACAGCCCCAACCTGGGCATCTAGGTGCAGCTGCAAGTAGAGGAGCACTCCCAGACTCTTGACTTGAGGTACCAATGGGGGGCGGACGCCATCAATGATGGGGGATACCACATCCATCGCCTTCCTCAATAACATCACCTCCATCTTATCAGGATTCAGCCTCAGTCGACTTGCCCTCATCCAGTCTCCCACAGCCACAAGACATCGTGTAAGCACCAAGACTGCAGGGCCCGGGTCCAATGAAAAGTAGAGATAGAGTTTGGTGTCATCAGCATTTAGTGTCTCATCTAAAAATGCCCTAAGTCTAGTCTTGTGGCACTCTACTACTAACCCTTTGCCACAATAAAAATTGATCTCTCTGTGCTCTCACTCTTTATTTCCTGTTCCTTAGCCCATTTCTGATAATACTTTCCCTTTCAACCCATTGCTACTTAGCTTTCTCAATAATCTTCTGGGGAGCCTAGTCAAAGACCCTTTTAAAATAAAATGTCTGCATCAACTGCTTCTTTGTTATTACCTGATTAACATACACATTCAAAGAAATCCAATAGGCAGAATTTTTCCCAGCTGCTAAAGATGATAGAAAAAAAGCAGATCAGGGAAGACATGGGTTGCATGACATACGTTTCCATGTGAAAGGATCAGGGCTTTTCTAGAAATGCTCAAATCCAAGTTCTAATTGCTGTAGGGTCTTAATAAAAATTATGAAAGGGTAATTTTATTTTCAAGAAAGAGATGCACTATTTAAAATCTATTTATACAAAAGAGTGATCATTCGTTGCACTTCACTTTTAAAAGAATGCCATGTTCTTTAGAGAAGGGAAAGCTTATGGCTGAATCAGCCACATGGCATTCACAGGATCGGTAGCTGCAAGGCATGCTTAAATAAACACAATACGTGCTGAATGCAATAATAACGGGCTAAGCTCTTTAAAAGGGTGTGACTTGCTGTGTTGCACTTCTCCTGCCCTTGATTGCAAAGCTGGCATTACAGCTCTGGCAGACATATAAAGTCGCACAAGACAGAGCTGTCTGGAACCCCTGCCTGCCTTGGGGAGGACCACCTCAGCCACCACATTTTGGGCCGATGGGGAGGGCAGTCCAAATGAGCATCTCCCCATGGGGAATCTGGGTGGGGGGAGGCTGCCGTCACAAGACCCTCCATGCCACAGGTCGGCCGAGGAGTGTCCACCTGGGCAGGACTCAGGCCCCCGGGAGGAGCTGCCGTGAAAGAGCTGATGTAGAAGTGCCCTCCTCCCAGCTGCCAAACAGATGATAGGGGGGCAGAGGAACAGGCTCACTACAGCCACCAATGGGGGGGTCCAGAGGAAAGCACTCACCCTGGCCGCCAAACAACTGATCTGGAGGACCCCCATCAGTTGTTTGGTGGCCAGGGTGAATTTGCTTCTCTATCCCCAATGAGCAGCTCTCTGGCAGCTGGGGTGAGTGCACTCCTCCGGGCCCAATCCTTGGATCTCGCCTCGCGGCAGGGCAGTGCAGGCCGACATAGCCTATAGCCCCATATTAGCCAGGGTGAAGCAACAGTAGCCTATGATGTGTCACTGGCCTTGTCCAGCCGACACATCATGACAGCAGCCAGGTGCCTGCCTTGAGGTGGAAGTGAGTGAACATTTGGCAACTTCCGGGCAGACCATCATCTGTGGGGTAATGTGGCTTAATGTGGGATAACGTCTTGTGTGGCCTTACCCATAGTTACAAACAAACAGTTTTAAAATGTATTACTCGCAAATACTAAAAAGAAAAATTACGTGCATAAGGTTTGTGCTAGTAAGCAGTAGCTTGACCCTAGGTAACCTGATCCATAGAACCAGCTACTCCTGTTGAATTGCATATACCCAGCCGTGCTAGTTATTAAAAAGTACCGTGGCAGGGAACTCATTAAAGTGTGAAATTACAGCTGCAGACAGAGCTAAAAATTTAATACAGAGATAGTCACAAAGGTGAGTTCAGCACCAGCAGGTAACCTACTATAAGAAGCTTTAGTTTTTCATGGGGGAAAAGAAATATCCGTGTGCAGTTCTGTAATAAAGAGAATTCATAGTTCATCATTTTAAATAACCTGTCAGGCCTGCCATTAAGAAGTTGAGTGGGTCTGATTGCCTTCTATCTGTTATGTTACTAATTAGGTGCACGGGGGGGTGGGGGTGGGGGGTGTGAACTTTCCATGCCGCTAAGATAACTTGAGGTTTGTTTGTGTGCCACCCACAACAGCAATTTGTTTTAACAGGCTCACAGTTTGCAACCAGACTCCCACACTACAATTGTATGAATTAAATGCAACACCTGAAGACCCTTAACCTCCATTAGTCTTTAGCTGGGTGGCACTGCATTTTAACCTGTCAGATCTTGTGTACCTTTGCTGTAAAGATCAAGACATAGTTAATATTCATGAGTGTGGCTAATGCGAGGGACAAGAAATGTTCATACCCAGTGCTTGAGACACCGGAAGACAACGTCGCTGTTGAATATCGTAATAGTGTTTGTTGTCTCTTTTAGCAACAGGTTAAGTTCACTACAAAACAAATTAGCTTCTAAAATTGCTGACAGTACGCCATAAGTAATTACAATGTTCACAGGCTTTTTAAAAAAAATGTGCTAAATGGTTAGAATGGACTGAAATTATATAATTTAGAGGTAGGGAGGCTTTTGCTGCTTGTAGGCCACTTTGAAAATTAGTACAAGCAGTCCAGGCTTGATAGGAATTGGGGCAGTGGTGCTGAAGGAGTATACCCAGAATGGGGAAAGGCTATGAATTCATGCTGTGTGCTTGAGTACATATCCCCATCCCTGCTCCCTTCCCCTGTGTTCACTTTTTCAGAGCTTGAGAGTAGAGGTTGGGTCCAAGAATTGGAATGGGGCCATATAAAAGCCATTGGTGGGTTGAAGTTGGCCTATGAGATGGAGGTTCCCCATCCCTGGTACAATTAAAGAAGTATTTGTAAAATGGTTTTCTGGTAGATGCCTGTGGCTAGGGATGGATTAGTTATTCCACTGACTTCGGCCACTACATTTGCAGTCAGTCAGTCTATTCCGTGCTAGTATTGACTACCAACATTTTTCTGAAATAGCAGTTATGTAAGAGCAATGAATATTAGCATACAGATTACATACAGAATTCAGATTAGCACAAAGTCTTCACATCTTTTAGTTTGACCTTGCTTGCCGTCATATAAACTTGGACTGTATTTGTATCAGATTTTTTTTAAAAAAAAATCAAGCAAAACTGGACCTGGTTTTTGCTATTGCCTGTATAGAAAATTCCAAGACCTCCTACATGCTTCATAAAGTGGTGCTGGTGATTCAGTAAATGGTACTCTTCTCTTTGAGTGACTACAGGGGGGAAAAAATATCTCAGCATGTTTTTTCAATATCACAGTTCTCTTAGTGGTTTCATATTTCTAATGAGATATAAAACATAGGCACTGACTGACTGTGGCCATTAAAATAGCATGACACAGAAGGATCAGCTTGGTCATCCCTGTTGTTCTGGGAAAATTCCAATTTGTGCAATTACAATTTGTCCATGTAAAAGCCCCCTGAAGTAGCTCCAGTTTTGTGGCATTCTTCACTTCATATTAGGGATGTGCAAGGGAATCAAATTTCATGTTTCTGATTTCTATTCTGGTTTCATTGCTAATGTTTGCATTTGTCCTGGGATTTATTGTGTTTAATGTCTCAACACCTTTAAAAGGCAAGTTTAGGAACAAAAATTCATAGCTCTACTAGATACTAAAAATAATGGACTAAATTTGGACATAGACTTTGCAAGCCACTATAGAAATGTATAAATCATATCACTGTCTACAGTTACTGTAACATAATATTTACTTTGTGGTATTCCCCCTTTTTGAATTGATACTTTCCGCCCTCCCCCACAAGTACTGTTCACTCTATTTTGTACATAGGTTTCTCTACCATTTGGTACATCCCATAACTGCTCAGTTACACATAACTTTACGTCTTTTACTTTTAGTAGCTACCCTTTGTTGTATTTCTTCTTTTGCCTTTCATTCCCCTCCTCTCCCTGCCCTCCCTTCCTGCCCTTCCTGAAATTCTCTCCTCTTCCTGCCCTCCCTCTAATAATAATTCACACCTACCCTACATCGCACCCCACCCTTTATTCCTCTGTTTCCTCAGACATTAGTTTATTTTATCACTGTCCACAGTTACAGGTAACTTTAGTTATTTACTGTCAATGAATGTAATGAATTTATTCATGGCACTAGCTCTCGTCATAGCCCATACAAAAACAGATAAACAGACAACACAACAAACAAAGTAAAATAATAAAATAATACAATATAACAGGATAAGCTGTAGCAACTTTCCGTTCTCTAAAATCTAAACCATAATCATACGACTACAATAACGATGGTCTATAAGGACCGAATGAAGGCTTAGAACTAGGACTACCTAAGGCTAATACAGGGGCTATCCCTGCTAAACTTCCCCCTTAAGCCTAAATTCTGCCTTCATTGAACCGGACCTTAGATGGCAAATCATTTAAGTTTTTATCGCGCCATTTCATACCTCTTGTGCAGTCAAATAGTCACATATTGATAATACAGGCGTTAGGTATCTTGCCAATAAATCTATAGCAACAAGCATTCGTCTAATCACTATTTCCTTAATTATTATACTTCCCTTTGTGGAAGACTTTAACCATAATAACCACTCCTATATTGAGTAACTATTAAATCTAGCATTGATAATAGATCTTTTCTTAGAGGCCAGCAACACATAGGTTGCCAGAGCTATAATAGCCTCCTTCTCTGTAAGTTTAAGGAAATCCAGATAACATCCTTCAGAGTCAAAGGTCTTTCCCAAAGATAGGTATGGAACAAGCCATACTGCCCTTAGAGAGGAATACCAAGGACATTCCAGAAGAAAATGTTTGGTGGTTTCCACAGCATTTCCATAACAGCTGCATAATCTTTGAGGGAGAGGTATCCTCTTCCATCTGCCCTCAACCACTGCCAACTCAAGAAGTTGAAAACGCAGGAGAGTGTAAGCCTTACGTAAATTCGAGTTAGCCAAAATATCCAAGTAGCTTTCTTGGTTTGTAGAGGACTTAAACTCACCCAAATAGGGTGCCACCTTCCAATCCCGAATTTTAGCCATCTCGTCTTGGTCAGACATATCTTTTAGTCTCTGAAAGATCTCCTCCCTAATCCCAATAAGGGATTTCCCAGAAAAATAATCGAAGGAAAATCCCATTTCTCTAATCAACCTGGCTAGATATTGGAGCCAAGGATAGGAGCGAATCCCATTATGTAACAGCTCCTCTCTTAAACAATGTTGGGTAGTTGATTCCACATCCTGGCTAATCACCCTCAGCCAGTATCTTATGTATGACCTTTTGGCAAGCATCGCAATAGATGGGGTTCCCGTTTCAGCCCTCAAGACTGCCCCTGGGACACTTGGACCTACTTTAAGCAGGCTCCTCAGAAAAAAGTTCTGTACTCTCTCCAGCACAGTTGTATCTGGGAAGGGAACCAACTCTATGCCAAAAAGCAACATTGGGGGAATCTTGGCCTTATAAACTGTCAAGATATCTGACACCGATATCCCCTTGGAGATGTTAAAGGACCTTATCAAGGTTCTAACTGCTTGCAGGGCTTTCTCAGCTCTCATTTTCAAATGAGCTGACCAGGTTCCTCTTGAGCTAAAAGCGACTCCCAAATAAATCATAGATGTAACTGACGCAATGGAACCAACTTTCAGCTTCCAGCTAGGAGGAACTTTCCTCTTTCCCAAGACGAGAATCCTTGTCTTGATCGGGTTTAATTTTAACCCATTTCTTTGGCAGTACTCTTGCAGCTGGTCTAAAGCCCTCTTAATCCCAATCTCTGTTTGAGACAATAATACAATATCGTCTGCAAACTGTAAGCAGCCCAATAAACCTTCCCCAATCCTTGGTGCATGAATTAACTTCGATTGAATAGCTGATGGCAACTCAGCAAGAAATAAACTAAATAGCAGAGGGGCAAGAATACACCCCTGCCTGACCCCTCTCCTAATTGCAATTGGGTCCGACAAAGATTGACCTTGTGCTCCCTTGACTCGAGCCTCATTATTTGTGTGCAGTTGGATAATGGCTGTTAGTAACTTTTCATCTAAACCAAACATCCTCAACTTGGCCCATAACCTCTCTCTAGGCACTAGATCAAAGGCCTTTGACATATCGGCAAATGCCAGATATAGCTTACCGGACTATTGTTATTGTTATATAACAACAATCTGTAGTAGATCGCCCTTTCCGAAATCCAAATTGCACATTTGGAATAACAGCGGCCTCATCCACCCANGTTGCACTGTGGGTCCCCCCACCCCCAAACAGACAGGCAGGAGCACCACATTTGGTCATTGCCCTGGGTTTGGCTGGCCCACTCCACATGGCATGCTCCAAGATCTTGAGAAGCATGCTGTGCATGCTGTGCATGTCTTTCAAACAGGCAGGTCAACCCGGAGTTGATGGTAGCAATGGTGGGCACCCCCAGAGCTGCTCACCATCTGTTTACAGCCTGTGTGTCAGGAGGTGCAGCCCTCTGTGTGTGTGACAGGTAGGGGGATCCCACACCCTCACTCCATCCCAGGTGATCCCACTTGGTAGTGTAATTCACTACTGGATCCAGTGCCCTGGGTCAATTCTACCCCCAGCTACCTCTGCAAGTTCCCAAATCACAAGGGATGGGGCTAAACTCCCCTCTCACCACCACAAAATACCATGAAATGTGAAAGGTGCTCAAACTGCAAGATCAACAATTTAAAACATCAAAGCAGAAGTGAAGTCGAGAGGCACAAAGCACACTAACACATACCTTAAAATTGCATGGCAGTATTTGTGTTTCGAATACAGTAGCCCAAAAGGATTTATTTGTGTGTTATCTAAACCTGAATGCACAGACCTATTTCATATCCTGCTGGTAACAGCACATCTTCTTCTGCTCTTCCCTTCCTCTGAGTTCAATGGGCAGATGGGTATTGCCATCGCCTCTTCCCTTCCTCTGAGTTCAATGGGCAGATGAACATATAACTCATTCTGCTTTGGCTTTGTTTCTTCATTTTGTAACCCCAGACCTGCCTGACGAAGGACCCTGTGAGGTCCGAAAGCTTGCATACCTCCACCAACTGGAGTTGCTCCAATAAAAGACGTCACTTTACTACTTTGCCTCTATTATCAAAATGTTATTTATTTAGATTTTTATCCCGCCCTTCCCTTAAAAAAGGCTCAGGACGCTTTACAAAATAAAACAGATAAAAATATATAACACACATAAAAGATAAACATTAAAATACAAACATACCCCCAGAACCCCCCAACCCACCCCCAATTCTCTGACAACACCTACTTAATACCACATACCCCATTCTCCCCATCCATCCTCCCTCTCACCCCTCCCACCCCCAACTCTCCAAAAATCCCTGCTGTCAAAAGCCAGACAGAACAAAATGGTCTTACATTGCCTTTGGAAGGCTGCCAGGCTTGAACACAGGTGGACCTCCTGGGTGGAGGGAGTTGCATAGCACAGGTGCAATGGCCAATGACCCTCCTTACAGTTGAGACCCGGCAAAAAAAAACCAAAGCCTCCAGGAGGGCGCCCTCCGCTGACTGCAGAGTCCGCGACAGGACACAGGAAGCCAGGCTATCCCTCAGATAGGTGGGTCATTTTTGAGGGGAAAATACTGGTAGCTGCTATGGTTGGCAAGGAAGCAAGCAAAGAGAGTTTTCTAGCCTATGGAGCCAATTTAAGGTATGCGCATCCACACCAAGTGCAGGATGTGTGCGCATAAGCATATGATATGTGGTGCTTGCCTGTGTGGCATCCCCCGCCCTCCATGCACACCGTTGAATTGCAGGCACTCACTCGATGCTCTAGGCTGGTACCCATGTCCAGGGCCCCAATTCTTCCGCGGATTTTTAAAAAAAATTCCGTGGGAGTCAGGGCCCAATTCTGCGCCTCGGCGCGATTTACCATGCGGGGGGAGGGGCTTGGCTTGCCTCCTCCTCCCCCCGCACTGGTAAAATCCTCAGGGCTTCCCCTCCCCAGCTGCTGGGGCTTGCTTGACTCTCCCCCCTCCAAAAAACAAAAGGAATTGCCTTACCAGAGACGGCAGCAGCAGCTGCTCCGTCCAGCGTGCTCGTACTTCCTGGCCCCTCCCGATGGGGCCTCTCAGGGCGACGCAGCCGGATGACATCATCCGGTTGCGTCGCCCTGAGAGGCCCCGTCGGGAGGGGCCAGGAAGTACGAGCGCTCTGGACGGAGCAGCTGCTGCTGCCGTCTCTGGTAAGTTAATTAATTATCTAAAGCGGGGGAGGCAAGCCCTGGCAACTGGGGAGGCTGGGGAGGGGAAGCCCCGAGGGTTTTTTCATTCCCCTCCCCTCATGGAATCTCCTGCCCCGCGTCCCCGCAGCGCAGGCTGGAAATTCTGCGCTGGGGTAAGCGGGGCAGGAGATTCCGCGGGGGGAGGGGAATTCCGCGGGAAATCTGCGAATCGCAGACCCGCGTTTCCCTCGGGGCCCTGCCCATGTCTCCATGATACTGAACGGGGCAACGTATGGACAGGCACAGAGTTGCACTGTGGGTCCCCCCACCCCCAAACAGACAGGCAGGAGCACCACATTTGGTCATTGCCCTGGGTTTGGCTGGCCCACTCCACATGGCATGCTCCAAGATCTTGAGAAGCATGCTGTGCATGCTGTGCATGTCTTTCAAACAGGCAGGTCAACCCGGAGTTGATGGTAGCAATGGTGGGCACCCCCAGAGCTGCTCACCATCTGTTTACAGCCTGTGTGTCAGGAGGTGCAGCCCTCTGTGTGTGTGACAGGTAGGGGGATCCCACACCCTCACTCCATCCCAGGTGATCCCACTTGGTAGTGTAATTCACTACTGGATCCAGTGCCCTGGGTCAATTCTACCCCCAGCTACCTCTGCAAGTTCCCAAATCACAAGGGATGGGGCTAAACTCCCCTCTCACCACCACAAAATACCATGAAATGTGAAAGGTGCTCAAACTGCAAGATCAACAATTTAAAACATCAAAGCAGAAGTGAAGTCGAGAGGCACAAAGCACACTAACACATACCTTAAAATTGCATGGCAGTATTTGTGTTTCGAATACAGTAGCCCAAAAGGATTTATTTGTGTGTTATCTAAACCTGAATGCACAGACCTATTTCATATCCTGCTGGTAACAGCACATCTTCTTCTGCCCTCAAAGTACACAGATGAATCAGAGGTTGGGATTTAGTGTGCAGAGGGAAATCAGTCTCTAAACTACACAAAACACTTTAGGGGGCCCCTCCTGGAAGAGAGTTGCTGCACTGTGCGAAAGTCAGTCATTGTCTTTCATAATTAACACACAGAAAAACAAAGGGGCTCAAGTGCTCTTACATCAGATCTTAGTCACAAGCAACGATAAAGAAAATGATCCATCCTAATAAGCTACCTATGGAAAGACTCACCACCTGTGACAACACACCAAACTTCTGCCATCCTCTCTAATTAGCTGCTCTGGGAAGAAGCAATTTTCAAAGTCAATTAAATCCACAAAGAGACAGCTAAGTATTCGATCCAACCAGGGACAATAATAGAGGTGATTCAGGAATTTGCTCAATTTTCTGTACATCTATTTTGCCTCCCACTGCCTCATACTATACTGGAGTGAATTTATTTATTTGCTTTTAAAAACTAACCCACGTAACTCAAATAGCAAAATTACTTTTCCTGAAATGTAGTGCTTCCTGAATAACTTTCATACAGAGTATTCTCTCCCCTCCCCCCATTTTGAATAAACTCATATACCTGGGGATGTTGATCCTACTTTATGACTTCATTTGTATTAAATATTTAGCTTCAGCTTCCAGGATTCCACATTTTAATGAGTGCCTTGCTATTTTTTGCTAACACCTACTGCTCTGTACGAGTACATGAAGTTTAAAAGAAATAACAGGGGTTAGCATTTCTTGTACCACACGTCAAAAATACTGGCACTTTACTAGGACAGATGTTTGGGTAGGCTGAGTTAAATAACTTCTTAGGTATATTATGTGTCCAAGTAGCAAACACACACACACACACACACAAGCAGGATGACAGAAAACACAATACATTTCAAGTAGAAGTGAAATGCATATGTGAAGTGAATACACTATCTATAGAATTCGGTACTTCAGCGGAATCTGATGGAGTGGATATTTGTCCCACTTTGTTCATATAAGCGTTTTGGACATTTCAGTTTCAGTCTGTGCAGTCTATTGTGCACATGCAAGAACATTAAATAACTGTAATGGCCTGGGCCCAACATATCTGAAAAACTGCCTCCTCTCTTGATCCCTGCAATCATCTGGGAGCATCCTTTTGCAGGTAGGTACCATATGCCCACAAGGTTTGTACAACAAGGGAATGCGGAGAGGTATTCTCAGTGGCTGCATCATTATCATGGAACTATCTTCCCATGGAGGTCAATCACAGATTGATCATGAGCTTCTTCTGGAGACAATGTAAAACTTTAATTTTTTTGGTGAAATGTTTGGCAGTGGAGTTTGCAAGTGATTTTAATGTGTTTTTACATGCTTTCATTCTTATGTTTTTTATTATGCTGTTACCCTCCTTCAGTCTTTCGAGAAGGATGCCAAATAAATTTAAATAAAGAAACTGTGCCAAAGAGAACTAACTAAACAAACGATTATTTTATTTATTGAATTAAATGTATATGCTGCCCTTTGCAAATTGGCTCACGGTGGCTTACAATTAACAAAAACCTTTAAAACACATAACCCTTCCCAATTCCCTCTCCGGAACCCTACCCCCAATCTCTCCAAAAGATTCCCTATCCTCTTCCAGTGAATCCACAACCACATATAATCTCCCAGCCAGTCCCAATCCCTATCCCTGACTGTCAAATATCTTACTGAACAAGAATGTTTTACACCGCCTCCAGAAGATGCTCAGACTAGGGCTCAGGTGATCCTCCAGAGGAAGGGGGATGCTACCGAGAACGCCCTCTTGACTGACGGCAGGGGCCACAACGGGGCATGGTAGGGGAGGCGTGTCTCAGATGTGTGTGGCCTAGGCCATTTAGGGCTTTAAAGGTCAAAACCAGCAACCTGAATTGTGCCCAGAAAACTATAGGTAGCCAGTTGTTATCAGGGACTCATGTTGACTGTGTTACTGCAATTTGCAGTGATTTTTGGAGAATCAGACAATCCTTGCAGTGACAGACTGAAATTGCAGTGAAACTGCAGTCAGAGCTGTCTGGAAGATCTTTAAATACTGGCTCAGGCATAAACTTTAATTGTAGGGGGAAAAAGATGTTGTAGTTACACAGGTCCTAGAATCAACATTCCTGCAGAAGCTGGCCTTGCACAAGGTTCTGATTGACCAGAGAGCTATACTTCCTAGATCAGAGTTCATCTTCAGTCATGACCTTTCAGCCGTGATCCACCTGTTGTCTCCCCTCTCCACCTCATTTCTGCTACTGTCTTCCAGCATGGACTGTGCTCCTGGTTTTGACTTGTACTCTTGTTAATCAATGACTCAGACCTTGGAGAGCCTTGTGGACCTGACAGCAAGATGGAAGGATATCACAGGCACTGACCTTGGATTGAACTACTGAACTTACTCTGCTTTGTCCCCGACTGTGGGTGAGATCCTGAGAAATGGGTTCATGATAAACAAAGCAAAAGTTGCATAGAAAGGATATGAAACAAGAAGAAGGCACAAATAGAGATGAAGACAAGAGATGTACTGAAATGAGAACTAGTACAAGTTAAGCTGACATTATACAAGCAAAAGTGATAACAATAGACTTATTGAGAAAAAGTTGTGGTCAACCCTCAACTCTATGCAAAACGAGATGATGACGACGACGACGAAAACGACTTGTCTCACCTCAGGGTATGAACATAATGGGTGTTTTTAGACAGATGCCTGTTTGGCTTGTGCTTTGCTCCTTCAACGAGTGGTCCGTCAGTTTAAAGGTGGGTCACCGCAGGGTGAGGCAGAGCAGAAACTGCCTGCTCCTGGCCAGCTCCACTTGTGGTGCTTCAGAACATCCCAGAGCACTGTGAGCAGAGCGGGCCCCCCAAACCCAGAGCACCAGCTGAGGCGGAGCAGTGGTCCTTCTGAAGGATGGCCGCCTGCTGCAGCTCTGCTCCTGGCTGCTGATTGCCCTGGGAACTGTCATTGAAATGCCCCGGCAACCGATCCACCTGCAGCTCTATGGTATGGGGGAGGGAGGTGCGTTTGGTGGACTGCGGTCCGTGGTGGTGGCAGGTTCCGTTTAAACATGACTCTGGAGAAGACCAGGGGTGGCTCCCCCTCCCTCCCCCCGAGCAGATCCTCCATCTAGGAACACCCAATGTTTCCGTTCTAAGATAGTTTCATCTACACCATGAATTAAGGAATTTAGCCCCAATTGAAAGAGAGAATGTTTTAGTAGGGCTATCTAGTTAATCACACAAGAGAACGCAGAACAGCAACTGAATGCTTATGCAGTTACCACATGGTGAAGGAGAAAGCATTCTTGGGCTTCTCCCAGGATAGCAGAATTGCACGCAGCCTCATTTACCTGACAGGCTTGCAAAATGACAATCTTGCCCTTACCA
Source organism: Sphenodon punctatus (assembly GCA_003113815.1). NCBI lineage: Eukaryota > Metazoa > Chordata > Lepidosauria > Sphenodontia > Sphenodontidae > Sphenodon > Sphenodon punctatus. Next base: position 552,683 of record QEPC01000820.1, on the reverse strand, counting down.
ATTGACTGTACATATTTAATATTGTATTATGTACACATTAATGTAGTGTTCACTTAAGAAGAGTATAACTTGAAATAATGAATGAGTATAATTAATATCATGTCAAAGATTTTAGATAACAAAACTCATAAAGGAGCAGCCAACAGTCACAGGAGGTACCGGAGTTATGAAAAGATAGATTTTCAAAAGGTATCAGTCTGACCTCTTGTTTTGCATCACAGAAGCTATGTCCTTGAGAGCTCTGTTTGCTTAAAAAAGCATTCATAGCCTCAAAATTGCTACTTGTTTATTCTTCAGATAATGAAGAGCATCTGTTAACTAGAATACCATGTGTGCTTAAATGAAAAAATAATAATAAATTCATCCAATGGCACAGATCTCTTTTCCATACTAAGATACGCACTGACTGGCTCCAAACGGGAAGCTGTTTTTCTTTTGGTATTTGTTACTTTGCCCCACGTCCTCTCTATCGTTACATAACCACCGAAAGTTCCAATCCAAGAAAAGTGCTAATGACTGCGCCTTCTGTTGCATTTTATGAATTATTCTTAAGGATTTTTTTCCTTTCTTTAAGGGATCACAGTCGGCTTTCAAATAACGTTTCAATAAGCAAAACAAGTAGAAGACATGTGATTCTACAACAGTACAATATGAATTTCATAAACAGAAATAAGAAAGCACCTTTTCTGACCAACAATGGGCAATGTTGTTTCTAAGGCTGAAAAGCTAGACTGATGGCCAGATCCACAACTGCAGTAACCCAACATAACTGGATGCTCCTCATACTACCGTAACCTAGATTCCATTCAGCTATGCTGAATTACACCAGCTAAGGATGCTGCCTGTAACACTGCTCGGTGATTTGCACAGACATTCATGACTCTCATCCTGCTCTTGCAAAAAATGGTTTGCATCCCACCAACATTCACAGGATACAAAATATTTCTCATCTGTAAATGATGGACCATCTACTATGCTTAAGCCATGTTGATACGGTAACTAATAAATTATTGGGATCGAGATCGTCATAAACCACCACTCCAACATGGTACAAAACAAAACTTTATTGTAACGGCACACCTCGGTTTTCTAGTCTTGGCAGGATTATATTACAGACACAGCATTATACAGATAGTCCCCAGGTAAAGATATCTTACATGTCATGTGACTGGCCAAATCCTGGAAGCACGCAGGTTGATTCAGGGAAAAGACAGAGAGGGCCCTTTGATACTGGAGAGTAGAGCTGCTGGCGAGCGAAGATAAATTGTGATCCATGTGTGCAAGGTCTGGAAGGGAGTGAAGCCACATGATTCACCAAATTGGTGACCACCAGCCCTCACCACAAAGCCATGTTGCATGGCCAGGTCTCGTGTACAGTTCTGAGGTACAGGTCAGTAATAGCAAGATGCCATGTCATGGGGTATTTTCAGACGTTACGAGATCACAGTGAACCACGGTGAATACCCACCTGTGGTCAATGTGTCTCGAACGTCTGTTTGGCGGCCGCCAGATGTTTGCCACGGTCAATACCCTCATGGGGTCAATTTGAACCACGCTTCCCGGGCTAGCGGGGGGAATGTCCCGGGAAGCATGGTCAAAGAGATCCCCAGCGGGGACCAACAAAAAGTAACTTCTGGCCGCGCGCCACGGCCCAGGATCCCCGGCGGGATCCCGGGCCGTGGCGAATTCGGCCGGACGCTGTGGCCGCATTGGCCCCGCCGCCCGCCCGTCTCCCCAGAGGGCGGGCGGCGGGAAGCGTGGAGGGGGCGGGGCCGTGCGGCCACACATTGTGCCGCGCGGCCCCGCCCCCTCCCAGATTCCCCTCCGGGATCCCCCGGCACGTCTGATATGGCATGATGGGGTGACCCCGGCGGGGAATGAATTGGGTGATTTCGGTACGGGGCCAATGTCTGAAATCACCCGTAATGTCTGAAATCACCCATGGTGACATCACATATGTCTTCAGCACATCAAAAGAGTGTCTTCCTGGGAGGAAGGTCCCTGAGCATATTAGCATATTTACCTTTCCTTGATTGTTCTTTCCTGACCTGGAAGTCAGTAGCAGAGTTGCAAATGTCCCACTTGTCTGTTCACAATGGGTTTCGTTTGTCAACTCCAGGTGTTCAGCAGGATGCTTTGTTAAGCATGTGTGGTGGTTCCAGGAGAAGATACTTGTCTGGTTATGCCTTTGTCCCTCTGTCAGTATGCTGATGGGGTCTTATCTATGTGTTGAGTCTCTTCAGCTTGAATTCCATCACAATCTCAGGCCTGTTGTCTGTTCTGGACCCTCTCTCTGCTCTTTGCCTTTGCTTGACCAAAGTTAAGTCTGGCTACCTTTGTACAGACCAGGAGAACATAAGATATCAATAAAACTATATTCTATCGCTACAATGTTGGATGGCTACAATTGTGGATATAGCCATCAGTCTATCTTTACAGCAGTGGAAGCAAAGTTGCATATTGCTGAAGCTCAGAAAAGATGTTTTCTTATATCTGTTTTTGAATTTTGCATTGCACTGTTGCAGAGCCGTTACTGCCAACTGGGAAATCACAATGAACACAATTTTCTGGCCATATGTTTCTAAAGGATCTGCCCCCCAAACACTAATGCTTCATGAGTTGTTTTCCACCAAATGCTTTTCACAAAATAAAAAGATACATCGTTCCCAAATGGCAAATACATGTAAAATAAACATTCAGCTGTTGTGGAGGCCCAGCCATTTCCAAGGCTCCCAGTCTCTACTTTCTATAACATGTCGCTGCACCTCCTTCCTTGCGCTCAGCAGCACCCTATCTTTTTTCGGCTACCCCTGATGACACAGGGCTTCCACCTCACTGACTCCTCCTGGTTCTCTGAGCCCTTTCCTGGTGGTCCCCTGTTGAGCCTCCTGAGTCTCCTCTTGAGCATTTAAAGCTCTGGTAACTGGCCTCCAGGTGAGGCCCATCAGCCATCACACTTTGGCTCATTGGCCAACTAGCCTATTCCTGGCCTGCTCCTTGAGGAGTTGCATCCTGCAGCAACTTAGGCCTATCTGTTACACCATCATATGAAAAGGGAGAAAAAAGTGTGTGCGGAGGTTCCCAGGGATGGGACCCTCCCTTGTTCTTCTAGCTAAGACAGGAGTGAGGGACCTTTTCCCTTCCAGGGGTCATTTTGAAAATTAGTGCAGGCTCTGAGGAGCACATAGAAGTTGGAAGCAGAGATCCATAAGGGGTACGCTCAGGAAGAAGATACAGATAATAAGTCTGCACCATGGAACTGTCCCCTCTCCTTGTGTGCATGTTCTCACCTCTGCTCCCTTACCCTTAGCTCACTCTTTCAGTGCTTGGGGAAGGAATTGGATCCAGGAGCGAGATCAAAACTGGCCATGGGCTACATTTGACCCCCCTCAGCTAACACAGGGTGACAATAAATGAAACAGGGGCAATCCATATCCCCTGCCTGCCCCAGGAGGACCACTGCAGCTGCCACTCTTCGAGTCAGCGGGGAGGGCAGTTCAAATGAGCATTTCACCTGGGGAATCCAGGTGAGGGGCTGCAGTCCCAAGTCCCTCTACACCATGGGTCAGCTGAGGAGTCATCCACACTGGACAGGACTCCCAGATCCTTGTTGCCCAGCAGGATCGGGTCTCCAGGAGGAACTGCCACCAAACAGCTGATGGGGGGTGGGTGGGCGTCTGAGGAATGCACTCACCCAGCCTGCTAAACAGCTGATTGGGGGGGGAGGAATGGAGAAGCATGCTCACTCCAGTTAGCAAACTAACTGATCTGGGAGGGGGACTAGAGGAGCACACTCACCTGGCCTGCCAAACAGCTGCTCAAGTGGGTGGAAGAGCACTCTCACCTGGCCCGGGTCTGCGCACCAAACAACTGATCTGGACTTCCTGTTCTAGCTGTTTCTTGGGCCAGGTGAGAACATCCCTCCAGGATCCCCAATCAACTGTTTGGCAGGCAGGGTGAGAGTGCTGCTCAGGGCCCAGTCCTCAGACCTCACCTCACAGCCAAGCTGGCTGGGGTCTAGCAGATGGGAGGGCACACGTTAGCCTGGTTTAGCCCAGCTGGTTGAACCTTAGCCCAGGCTCCGTCGCCAACCTTCCCTGGCTGACAAGTCCCATAGCAGCCACCTGCCTGCCCCGAGGCAGAAGTGGGTGAACATCTGGCAGCCACAGACCTGAAAGGCAGGTAACTTGCAGGCCCCTGCAGGCTACTGTCTCATTGGTTTTCATGCATATAAGAAAATGTTGTGCAGTGGATTGCTGAAGTGTTTGACCTCGTGATAGCTGCTTCAGAGCTCAGCGTGTCTGAATTTATTACATTTGCTTTGTTGTCTAGAGTCATTAGAACCATTAACATTGTAGCCAAAACAAACAAACATGTTATATGACACTGGAGATTTGTCATAAATATCCTAGAACAAAATGCAGAGATCTTGAATCCAACATCAACCTTAAATAGGATACAGGGACAAGAGGAAAACTCTAACACAACCATTGAGTAACAGGTGTTTTTATACATGACGGGTTGCCTATTCCGCTATGGACTTCTCTGCATGGTGGAGGCAGTCCTCATCCTGGTCAGGATTGCTGGGCTGCCAAAGAAACGGGACAGCAGCCTGGGACAGAGAGGGCGTGGGTTGATGCACAGACGTGCATCTGTATATCCCCGTCCCTGTGCTGCATGGAGTGCCCCTCCCCCTGGCTGACGGGTGGCCATGGTGGCTGATGACAGCCTCCATGGCACCCGGCTCCCGCTGCCACTCCAGACTGATTGGAGGGAAGCGGACTATCAGATGTGATAGCCCACTTCACTCCAGGGTCCAATGACTGGCTCCTGACCATGGTGAAGCTTATTCCAGGCTGTCACTTGGAGATTTCCCTGAGTTTCATTGGTGGAAACTGTCGCCCAGGCTAAACTCCACATGGTCAGGAGTAAGACCATGGTAACATCTGGTGGTCCTTTTTAAACATGATGTGGGGCACGGATTAATCCTTGTCCAAGCCTTGTCCAACGCCATGTCTGAAAACATCTTCTATTCCCAATACATTCGTCAAGAAAGGAAATATTTTGCTCCTGGTAAAGGGTTTTAACGTATTGGACAAAAAATAATCCACACCAGATATGCAATGGCATAGGCAAGGCTGAAAGAAAGCATGTTTGCTTGTAGTGGATTGAAGACATTGTTTAATAATAGTTTGTTGTTTTAATCATCATCATCTCTCGGTGACTGCCAATGTTAGAGAAAGAATTCGTGGCCTGCTGTGTACGTGCTTGTTGCACCAGTAAAACCAGTGGATCTAAATGCTAGTTGAATCTCTCAAATCAATAGTAAGTCAGTCTCCTCTATTTATAAATTTCATGTGTGTGTTGAGCAATAGCAGATAGATCTGTGCTACTAGTGCACGATTAGAAGGACACGGAGCAATAACAAATGCGTCCCAAATTTGTCAGATCTAGCCAGGAGTTGCATATATTTTAAAGCCCTCAGGGGTTTCCCCCAACTTACACTGCTTGTGGCTTGCAAGCTGCCGGACAGCAGGAGAGCACGTAGGCCAAGTGCTCCTAGTGTGGCTCCTCAAGAACCTTTGGACTAGGGTCACTCCTGCGCAGAGTGCGCCTAGGGCAGCTATGGCCCCTTGCACAGAGCTCTGTGAGGGGAAGACTGCTCTCCAGCCTGGAGCCTTCTGGTCTGGCCATGCCCCCTCTCAGGATGCTTTACCCAGAGAGCTCTGAAAAGGAGTAGACCAGGTTTGCAGCTGGGAGAAGTTCCTGCACCCTGGCCTACACCAATGAAACCAGGTTGGTTTTTTTGGTTTTTTTTACACTGTTACCTTAATACCTTTATTTTCTTGATTCCCGAAACAAAGATGATCATTAATTTCAGGCTATTTTATAAACCATTTCCCCCAACTAGGAGATAAATAGAAATTCCCATTTGAGAGGAGCATTTCAAAATTAACAAACAAACAACAATATACTTGTTTTAGAACCATCCCAGTAAGTGTGCTAAGAAACAAATCAGCATCCAAATGCTGGGTTGCTGGGCAATGGCAGAATGACTCTTCTGGCCAAGGCCTAGACCATGTGAATCTGCAATGGGTCTGACCCCACCTCACCACAGAGCACTATGTTTCAACGTGCTGTCGTAACACTCTAACTCGGCACCACACTGGAAAAGGAGTAGGGAAAAGGTACTTTCCCGCCACTTTTTATATGGCCCTGCTCCCCCAAAGAGTACTGGCAAAACCCAGCCCAAGCAACCTGGCAAGAGAACCTGGAGGCTGACAGAATTATCTGAGATTGGGCTGCAGGCCTCTAATATAAGCTGAGCTGATAGCTCATAAAGAGGATAGCATAAAGGAGTTGCTCAAAATCAAAGAGCTGGCCTGAAGCATAGTCTTTTACTATCAAGGCTGATAGGATCAGGGGGATGCAAGCACCAAGGTGAAGGGGCTAAGCACCAGTGGCTGAGAGGATCCCAACCCAGGGTCAGGAAAGCTGGGAGCAAAGCAAAGGGCTTGCCTTCAGATGAGCAAACCAGACGATAGTGGGACTTCTGAGTGGTGTTCTGTATCTTGGGAAGTATTCCTACCTCTTCCGCTCTGCCTTCCCTGACTCCTCGCTCCCTTCCCCTCACCTAACTCCTGCAGATACCCTCCATCTAGTACAATCTGTTACCTGAGGTTTGTGTACTCATATCCTCACCACATGGACCAACCAGCCATCATTCTTAATGTAACCAAGCCAAGTACATGCACCTGGGACCTCGCATCTTCGTGAATGTTACACTCCTTGTCTCTCCCCCTGTTCCCCTATCTTCGTTTCCCTCTCATCTCTCAGATTGTAAGCCCTAGGGCAGGGACCATGTCTATTCAATTAATTTGTAAAACGCCAGGTACATTGCTGGTGCTATATAAATGCTTGCTAATAATAATAATAATATTAATAATAATAATAATAATATTCACCTCTCAGTAAGTAGAACATGAGAGAACAAAACCAGTTTTGTGATCTTGTGGAGACTTGTCCACTACCATGCCAATTGTTTTACATGTAAAAACACATATGCATACATTGTCCCATGGTCTTCAATAGTACTATCAAATGTAAAGGTTTTCATGGACAAAATTATATTTGATTCTGTGCAATAAAAATGAACAAAACCTTTGAAATTACCAATAACACAACACTGCCAAGCTTTATGCCAAGTCTTTAAGATTCCTACTGTCCTTGACATGTCTCTAGAGGCAGTCGGCACCTTAGAGCATTAGACTCTTCATTTATTAATCTCTTCACTATTCTTCTTCAGACAAAGCCTGCTTTATGTAACTATTCTTTTTGCACTGTGATTAAGTAAACACTGCACTGCATCAAACCTTTCTTAATTAGATTAATTTACAACACAAAAGTAAGCCTCAAAAAGTTACGCCACCTTTTGTTCCTTTAGCAAGTATGAAACATCACAATACATATTACATTTCCATATCTCCTTACCAAAACATATTCATTGTGAAAGCTGTTAACGCATTAACAATTGAATAAATACACATCGCATTTTAACAATTAAGGTGATTTTTAGTCAACATCTATTGTAACTCTCAGCTAATAAGGCAGCAGCTACAGGGTGGCATGAATTTCCCCAAAAGACCTCGTTTAGGCTGAAACGAGTACCACAAAAATGAGTATACTCTACAAATTTCCGGTATCCAAATTGACCCATCAACATTGAATATTGTTTGGTACTCAGTTGCGACCTAATTTGGGTACCCAATATCCCAGAATGTTGACTTCTGGTCCCAAAATAACTTCCAGTACTGATATTTTTTTTCTTTGTCAATTTCTTGACTTCAGATGCCCTCCCCCCGCCCCTTCCCAAAAAGTAAACTTCTGATCTTGAAAAGCCAAATTCTGTTCCCAGAAAAATTGATCTCTGGTCCTGATTTTTTTTTTAAAAAAATAAATCCATCCCAATATTTCAGTTTTCTGACCCAAAATACCAATTGGTAAACAAATCAATTCTCGAAGTTAACAACTTTTGAGGTTTCCAGATACTCGATAGGTGCCCAGATAACTTTCCAGTACCTGAAAACGTTGGTATTACCCACAGGTATACCAACCCGTTTCAGCTCTACTTTTGATGCTAAAAGGATACATTGGCTAGATGCAGTAAACATAAAGGGAGAGGTTGTCCTTCTTCCTCTCTCTCTCTCTTGGCTTCACATAACAAAAAGAAAAACTCTCAACAGATTTCTACTGTCCCACAAAGACACCGGAATAAAAAGCTGCTACAGACAAAAGAGTGCATGTAGGTGAAGTTTAATGACTAATCCGTATTGGATACAGCAGATGAAATCACAACTGTATGCTTGCAGCTCCAAGCAATAATGCCATATACAGAATATTCATTTCTACTTAACATTCAGAAGGCATAAAAATGATAATAATTTTATCTTTCTCAGCATTGGTCCTTTGATGATGCCTAAATATGAAAGGAGGGAAAAAAACCAACAACCCTGCTTTCCGAGTTGAATAATATTGTCTGTCTTCCTGCAAGGTACATATATGTAGGATCCAAAAAAGATGCAAATATAAATATTCTGCTACTGTTCAAACAAGGTTATCCCCAAAATATATTTTATTAAGTTCCACCATTGCACAAGGCCCATACAACATGGGCACACAGAGAAGTGTTTTCAGTGGCTGATCAACAGATGTGTGGAACTCCCTCGCCCTTGGAGGTTCACCAAAGAAGCATCTTTCAGAAGCAATGTAAAGTAAGCATTCAGCAGGCAGGGTTAAGATTTGGAGTTTTTAATGGGCATTTTAAATGTGGTTTTTATGTGTTTTATTTTCTGTATTTTATATATACATGTTCTTATGATGCTTTTTAGCCAACCTGGGACTTTGGGGAAGGGTGGGATAAAACTCAAAACGAATTAACTAAATTAAACTAACTACTAAATTTAAATTATAATCTAGCAACTCGTTATATTTGAGAACTAGAACGAAAACAAATAGTAGATTTTTTTGTTTGTGTTTCCAGGTAGCCCTCCAAATATCTGAATCAGAATCCAAAGCAGTTATTCATATCTCTGTTTATTTAGATGTTCCAATTGGATTATTTTATTCATTTCATTATTTCAGTGGTTCAGTTTGGTTATCTGGCTATTTTGGTGACTTTGTTTTAGCAATTCCGCACATGCAGTAGCACTAGGAGAGCCAAAATGGCATAGCCAAATTGCCAAAATAACCAAATAGTCAAGTAACTGAGCTGCAATAACGAAAATAACCAACCCCCCAAACAGGAATCGGATAAAGCGGGAATTAATAGCAGATACTGTGCACGTAGCCAGGTGCTATGGCCCTTTGGGGAATCAGTGGTATCCCTGGCTTACATTTACTTTTAGTTTCAGTCCTGTTATTTGTTCTTGGTTCTCGAGAAATGGTCTGATCCTGCCAGAGGTAAGTATTTGCTGGGTATTTGTGTGCTGACTGAGTTCCCTTATTGGGTACAAGGTCTGACCTCCGGCCTAAAAGTCAACCTTCACCACCAATAGGTCACAGTTTCCCACTGTCTGACCCCTTTATGATGTCCCCAGGCCCCTCTGGGCCAATAACCATAACCGTTTCACTACAGAATCCCACGTTATCTGGTTCCTCCTGTGGGGGTGGTGATGGCCTCCTGCAGCTCTCTGCTGTGAGAGAGCTGTCTCTCCTGATTCTGAGGTGGGAGTCCCCTGCCTGCAGCTGCAGAAGCTGCAGCTGCAGAAGCTCTCCTCAGACGTCTTTCCTCGTCAGCGTCCCTGACTCAACTGAGAGCCTTCCTTATAAAGTCCCAAGAGTCCTAGGGGCTGAACTCCCTGATTGGCCAGGGTCGTGCACTGTAGTATGTCTGGTAAGTGCACCTGCACCCAAGTTTGGGCACTCAATCTTTAAGGGACAGGGTCTGGCTCAAAACTCCCTGTTACAGTATGCTTCATCGATTTGGTTCAAATAGCATAAATTCAACTGATCTATTCATTTTCTGAGATATTAGTTTCAGTTCTTCTGAGAACTGAATTTCCAACTTATGGGACAATTCCAGCATTTTGGTCCTAATCTTTGATTTAAATCACTTGTTATAAGGAAACCACAAGCCACAAGATTTGAAAATTGAGGTGGCCTGGATGAAGGGGGTCCCTTAACATTTAAATTGTTGCAAAGATTTTTCACTTCTCCTTTGCATCAGCTCTGAAACCTCAAAACAGCAGATGGGACAAATTAACTTGAGCATGAATCACTGCATATGACTGGCCAGTGGGAATCAATCCTTAGTCTTCCCTGGGAGAGCATTACTCAAATGAAAACATCCAGGTTTGCTTGTTTTACAGTGGCTCCAGCAATGATCATTTGATACTTTACCCAATTAATTAATTTTTAAAAAGTAGTTAAGACACCTGTTGCCCATTTCCCAAGTAAGGACCACCAAGGGACATTAGAATCTTTGTCTTTGTAGCACTGTGTCACAACGCAGCATCACCATTTAATTGTGAGCCATGTTTCAGTTTTGCTGTTTAAAGGAACTGTTCTTTGACACTGCTCTTCAACTTTGCCCTGAGGAGCAAGGAGAAAGACTTAAGAATATTATCAGTTACTACAGAGAGGCTGTGCTTTGTAATTATTGTGAAATGTATGAAATAAAGAAAGAAGAAGGGTGTTATGATGTTGCTGATTAGATGCTGCTTCAAGGTCCTTTATACTACTGCTTCGACATTGCCTCTAAGCACTCTGACATTGCACAAACAATTTAAAGTCACATCAAAACAACAGCAGAAGAGTGCCTCACAGCAGTGTAGGGGCAATAGTGCTGAATGACTTATTCTACCACAATAATTTCAGAATCATTTTAAAATGAGATGTGAACTGTTGCGGCCATTCCAAAGCTCTTCAGACTTCCCAAATTCAATTCGTGCAGTTTCCCAGAAAACCCAAGAGTAACAGTGAAGAAAACGCTATTTCTATCAGCAGGACAGGACTGCATATGATTAGTAATATAGGTGAGTCTATAGGAGGTATCTGCGTCTCCTTACATCTAGGTAAGACATTATACAACGATCTAATAGATCTCCCTTAAAAATGTTAAAAGCAGTCCACGATGGTTGGCACAGAAATGACGTACAATGAATTTGTTTTAAATGCGAAACGGTGCTAATAATTCTCGATTGCCAGACTGAACCAAGCCAAAACACAGCTCCCAAATAAGCAAAATAAAGAAGCCCCTCTGCAAAACCCAATTTTCTTCACCCATAACGTAAGCAATTTACTGTGCATACAAATCATGCTCGCTATTATAGTAATGGCAATATCTCAGCTACCCGGAAAGCACACCAAATATTTACACTGTATTAAACAACCTCCTTTGGGTGACAATGTGCTCAGTGAACTACAACCGCTAATCTGCTATGCAGAATATTTATGCCTCAGCAGATCACAAGCTGGTTAAAGCTAGTCCTCCAGTAGGACTTGGTAGTGCTGCCATGAAGGTGAGACAGCCCAGTACCACAGATGTCAAGACCCAGTGTCTGATTTATAGGTAGTAGCTTGTACTGCCTGAAAGAAATCCAGTACATAAGGAATGTTGCCTAGAGCCTAGAGCCTCCTTTGCGCCACTTTGAAAATTGGACCAGGAGCCGCAAGCTGGATCACTAAAAGGATGCACTCAGGATAGGGAAATCAAGAAAGGTTGTAGATCACAGATCCATCCCCGTCCTTGAATCTGCATCCTCATCACCACACCTTTCCCCTGAACTCATGCTTTCAGTGCTTAAGAGTGGGGACTGGATCCACAGGCCAAATCCAGGTATGGGAAAAGGGCCCAATAGAAAACAGCAATATGTCAGATTTGGCACACAGGCTAGAGGTTCGCCACCAGTGTCCTAGACAACATAGGTGTGTTTCTTTTTGATGGAATTGTGCCCTCTTGGACTGTACTTCTGATAGTTAGTGCTATACAGGCAAAATCTAAGCAAGGAAAATAATGAGGAAGGCCACATGAAACATTATGCCACATTAGGACACATTACCCCACGATGCAGATGACCGTCTGCCCAGTGGCTGTCAGATGTTCATCCACTTCCATCTTGGGGCAGGCACCTGGCTGCTACATGATGTTTCACCTGAAGAAGGCTAGTGATACATCACCACATAAGCCTTACCTGGGCTTATGTGCAGCCACAGGGCTGCCTCCCATCTCGTTGGCCTGTGCAATCCTGCGATGAGGTGAGGTCCAGAGATTGGGTCCAAAGGAGCGTGTTCACCTAACCTTTTTGGGGGGGGGGGGCTGGAGGAGTGCACTCACCTTGGCCACCAAACAGCTGATAAGGGGGTTCCTCCCAATCAGCTGTTTGGCGACCCGAGTGAGCACACTCCTCACCCTGACCCCCCCAAATCAGCTGTTGCACAACAGCTCCTCTTGGGGACCAATCCTGCTCCATAGACACAAGTCTGGAAGTCCTGCCTTGTGTGAGTGGTTCCTCAGCTGACCTGTGGCGTGGAGGAACTGATCTGTTGTGGGGGCTGATCGTTTGGACTGACCTTCCCACCAACCCAAAGTATGGTGGCTGCAGTGGCCCTCCTCAAGGTAGGCAGGGGTTCTGGGTAACCCTGGCCCTTTCTTATGTGGCCTTTCCCAATGTCAGAATAATAGCAGTCTTCAAATATCTAAAGGGCTGCCAGCAAGATGGTGGCAGGGAACTGTTTTGCATTGTTACAGGACTAGACATTATTGGCTCAATTTCCAGGAAGGTAAATTTTGGTTATATAACAACAACAAAACCACCTTCCTAACAGCAAGAACTGTGCAGCAATGGAACAAACTGCCTAAGGGGTTGTAGGTAGAGCTGCAACTGGGCACTCAAAGATTTGAGCACCCTTAATGAATCTGAGGTGCCCGAATCAACCCGGCCCCATTCAGGCCCCATCAATGCCCCAATCAACCTGATGGGCTGCTCGGCCGTGCCAGCTGGCCTTTGAAAGTGACAGGCCCCAACTGGATGCATTACAGAGCCCAGCTCCACCTCTTCCACCCAAGGCCTATCACTGACAAGGCCACTCCCTCACCTCCCACCCCATGTGCCTCTCAGCTGCGAGTTATGGTCTTTGAAAGAGATCTACTACTACTACTAAGCTACTAAGCTTAGTAGCTTACTTCCTAGTCAGGGTATTTACACCCTTTCCCGGAACTTGCCATGTCCCCACCACTTTGGAGCACTGTTACTCAATGAGATTCCATAAGGGGTATGGCCACATCTGAATTGTATGGAGCAAAGGAACTTCCCCCATCTCTTTCTAACATCCCTCCTCTGGGCATCATGATTCACACCTTTCCAACATGCCATCCACTCAGTCAATTTCTGGCGGCACCCTTGCCTAGCTCAGCACTTACCGTAGACTGAGCTTTATTTCTAACATTAGGTTCAGCTTGAAAAATGAGATGTTAAACCTACGAAGTCAAAGGAACAAAGTCTATAGTCCTAAATTGAAGTTATTGGGAGTTGTATTCTAGTAAAGTTGACAGAATTCAATCATAAATTATAAGCCATTATGGACAGTCCAGTAAGAACTTTCATATATACTGCAGCAGATATTTTGTTCACTGCCATTGGATAATTTTTTAGTATGTGTTGGGACAGGATCAAATCTTGCATTAGTGCATATTTTGTAGAATTAGCTATTGTATTTTTACTAGGTAATACACATTTTCTTCAAATGTAAATCAGGTCTGCAATTCATAGTTAGTTTGTACTATTGGTTTTAATCATTTAGGCACAAGACCCTCTCTCTTTAGATTACTAATAAAGTAATATAGCCACCCTCTTGTGGTGAAAAGCTATTAGCGCAGCATGTGGAAAACACTTGGAGCTATGAAATTAATTTGGTGCTGGGTGGTTTATTACTGCTTTGCACTATCTGTATTACTATCAGGTTTTCTTTCAGAGCTGGAGTGCAGAACGGCACAATTTATATCCTACCCTTTACCCGGGGCTCAGAGCGGGTTAAAACATATACAATGATATAATATATAAGATGATATAAAATAAATATGCATACATAAAACCCTGCCCCTAGCCTCCCCACAACCCCATCTCTGCTTGGTCAAATAAAAAGGTTGTACACTGCCTTAAAAAAAAATGATTCACACTTTGGTGAACCTCTAGGGAAGGGAGTTCCAGAATTATAGGGTAAAACAGATAACTGGCTTTTGCCCCAAAGGAGAATTCTTGTCCTCTTTCTAAAGTGGAAATGAACTGAGAGAGGAGTGCCTCGCCCTGCGCGCTTCAGGCACAACGTTCTACAGCTCTGCAACCTGGGAACCCTGTGAATGATGCTAAACCAAAGATAAGAAGCAGTGTAATGGAAGCTTGTGAAATCGGCACTCTCTCTAGGATGGCCAGTTATGCACATTTTAGAGGAATGTGCAGCCCTGTAACCTGTATTTCTCCTACGTTTCCTCTCAAATCTGCATATCTGACCACCCTAACTCTCTCTCCAATAGAACAAAAAAGCCCCTCTTTACCTACTGATAGCCAAGCAACAGTCCACTCAGACCATACACCAACTGAGCTTACCTAGGCAGATGTTTCCAGACTGGAGGACAGAACAACAAGTGGGGTTATGCCATGTGCAGAGGAGGTCTTATCTTATTGATTTTTAAATGTCTTTGATCTTATTATTGATATTACTATTATTTGTATAGCCTCAGCAACAAAGGCAACAATGGACAAAGAAAGGGGCAACAAAAGGGAGGGACCCCTACGGACGGATAAGGATACACCCATCCATAACATTGAAAATGTGCAGGTGCACACACTTGGTTTAGTTATAGGGAAGGAGGGGGTTCTGGAAGATAGACAATCATAAACAAGGAATCTCTGAATTAATATTGGTAAACTAGGGATGGGACTTTCAGTTTCGGAAAGAACCAAAAGTACCTGATAATGGCCATTTTGGATTAATCTGAAATTTCAGTTCTTTTTCAGTATCTGTTGTATCTGATCTTTTGTACTGCTTTTTGTATCGGATTTTTAACACTGCAGTTTGTCCCCATTGACTTGAAAGGGAAAACCACAATGTTAAAAATCCGATACAAAAATCAATGCAAAAGATCAGATACGACCGATACCGATACAATAACTGAAATACATGAGAACGGAAACCGAGAGTAACTGAAACCAAAGTTTTGCCCAGAGTTCCATCCCTATGGTATACTTTGCATGTTTGGTTTCTCTCTTGGGTTACAGGGCTATACTTAAATCTCAAAAGTATCAATTAAAATAGTGGGAACCACTATTTTAAGGGGTTTAGGTGACCATGGATCTGTATTCGGCTTTATACAGTTGAATAATCTCATTCATGCCCATTACTTTCATGCTTAAATAACTTGCTGAACTGAAACCCATGTGTCTGAAGTTAAACCCTTTTTAAATACAGAAAATCATTATGAAAATATTTCAAAAGAAAACTACTGTGAGTAAACTGGCCGGAGGCTTTGGGCTGTCTCCAAGGTCCCATCCCCACATAAGACTAAAATAAAAAAGTGTGGGAGTGGGAGATGGGGGAATAAATTTAATAGGATGTTTACTTGCCAAATATTGTTCCTTTTTAATTTTCTGGTTTATCCACCACCATGCAATGCGGCGTTCAACTGATTTGACACAATTGCTGTACATCTGCTCCAGTCCTTGAGGCTCACTCCAAGAAAAGTAACAGTGCACTCCCTAGCATCTAACCTCATCAGAAGCATTCATACATTTTCTTCCCTTCAGCCATCCCTCTTATTCACAAACAAGCTTCTGTGCCATTGCAAAAAAAAATAAAAATTAAAATCCTCTCTCCAGAAGATGCAAATTGCAAATTGTTATTAAAATATGTATTCAAATAATTAAATTCCAGAGTAACAAGATTTGTTTCAGTTTCAAAAATGCTCCTGGGCTATGATCTTTCATGAACTGCATATAAGAATGTATAAATAGCACATAAAACCTTAAATTCTGTGAAATGTACATTGAGTTCCAGGTCGCTTTGACCAAAGCAGCATAAACAACATACCCAATCTGCTTCCAACTCACTTAAAGAGAAATTTAAAGAAACACTATTTTAGAACATTTCCCCCCTGTACTTTGGTTATGAATTGTTAGCACTGTGATCTTGTTAATGAAGGGTGTGTGCCACATGATGGTGCCTCTTCCATTAGTGATACAAACACTATTCTGATCAGAAATTTGAAGAAAATTAATTATAAATAAATAAGGATTTGCTAGTACTAATATTGCTTGCAAATTTTTAAACCTAATGCATTCCTGACGTAACACCACTGATTTCAGTGGGATTTGTGTATGCTTTCCAGCTCTGATAATACCACCATTTAATTTAGATGCCAAACTTTAGACAACCAAGTTTGAAAATAATCACATTTTTTTTGTGCTTTAATTTGCACTTTTAAAGGTCTGTACAGAGCCATGTGGCTCATCAAGCTGGTGTGATAAAAGTGTATCAGTTTCTGTAGAACATTTTGTAAAAGAAGGCTATTTGTTTATTTGTTTGTTCATTCAATTTTTTACCACAAAGGCTCAGGGCAGCTTACAAAGATATAAAAAAATATAAAAACATAGAAACATATATAAACATGTAAAAGCAGTTTTAAACTCCTAAGCCACCCTACCCTCCAAACCTTTCATCTACCCCTCAACCCAACCCTATCTTAGCCTGCCAAATGCCTGGACAAAGAAGGTCTTACCCCTATTCCAAAAGATGATCAGGTTTGGGCTTAGGCGGACTTCCAAGGGGAGGGAGTTTCACTGTCGATGCATCCGGAATGAGACAAGGACTCAAAGTTTTAACAGCCACACTCTTTATTTGAATTATAATTAGGCTAAGTGGGATAATTGCCTCTAAGCAATTCGGGTCCAGCACTCTCCACTCGTATAACTATAACATAACTAACAGGGCTTGGCCTAGATATGCCCTCCAGTGCCAGCCCAAACTACGTCTCCCCTTCACGTCCTGGCCAGAGGCCGTGATTGGAGGGGACAGTGTCCTTCTGGACTGGAGTAAGGATACAGCACCGAAGGGTTGAGGACCGTGCTTGTCCTTGTCCTTGCCCTCCTTCTGAAAGGAACCTCTCCCAGGGATGTGACCCTTGCGCTTGCCGTGCCCTTCTTCTGCGCCAGGTGTCGCATTCCCATCTCTTAAGGAGATGCCTCCAATTACTTCTTAATTATCTATCTAACCACATAGCACATAGCAGTGCTGGACCCCTGCAAGAATGCGACAATGTAAATACAGCAACACCACCCTCCAATAACAACCTACAAACCTGATGGACCAAATCTACACAGAGACATTGTGAGGAAGGCAAAAACCAGGAACCTGTTATGGCCAACTTAAGTCACCTGGAAAAATTCCTTCCTGACCCCAGAGGCGGATGGAAATTCAACCCACAGTGCCTCAGGGAGGGAGAATGGGGGCTTGCAGCTCCTGGTCCCCTCTCCGAATCAAGAAGGAGCTGCCCGGCCAGTGACGAAGCTCCTCCCCTCCTCGGGAGGGTCTTCCCCGCCGCGCTTCTGGGTTGGCTGGGAAGCCCATTGATAGAGGCAACCTGAGCCGTGGCCATGTGCTTTTTCCGCCGGCCCAGGAGCTCTGCTTAAGCTCCTGCTGCAGCAACATTGCTGCAGCAGGGAGTGCAGTCCATTCCTGCCCTTGTCTCTCCCTAAGGGCGTGCAGCAAAAGTCCCGCTGGCCACCATTCCTGGCGGGCCAAGAGCTATAATTGCGGAGCAGCTACTGAAAATGTCTCTCTCCATGCCCTTGTTGTATGAACCTCACAGGCAGTTGGTACTCACAGAAGGGCACCCTCATCTGACCTCAGAGGACATGATGGAACATAAGGGAAGAGGTGTTCCTTCAGATAACCAGGGCCCGAGCCACTTAGGGCTTTATAGTTCAAAACCAGCATCTTGAATTGTACCTAGAAAGCTATGTGCAGATTTCAGAACACTTGTACAAAGTGCCCATGGTGACCCACCCCTGACAGTAGGTGGGCATCTGTATTCTGCACCAACTGCAGCTTCTGAACAGTCATCAAGGGCAGCCACACATAGAGTGCATTGCAGTAGTCTAGCCTCAAGGTTATGAAGGCATGGATGACAGTGGCCAAATCTAAGTCTGACAAAAAGGGTTGCAGCCTTCTCACCAAATAAAGTTGAAGTTGGTGAAAAGCACTCCTGACCAGTGCTGCAACCTGGCCATCCAGGCGCAGCAGTGGATCGGATCCAAGAGCACCCCAAGGCTCTTGTGTGACCTGAGTGATCAAAGGAGGCTAGACACCATCAATAACAGGGATCCCTATGTCCCCCAGGTCACAGGGCTGGCCAACCATCATCACCTCAGTCTTGTCTGGATTCAGCTTCAATCAGCTGGCCTGCATCCAGTCCCCAATGGCAGCCAGGCACCTGGTAAGCACTGAGACTACAGGGCCTGGGTTAGATGAAAGAGAGAGACAGAGTTGGGCATCATCAGCATATGAATTGCACTTCATTCCAAATCTCCTAACGATCTCACCCGGGAGCCTCAAATACACATTGGACAGAAGTGGGGACAGGACGGAGCCCTGCAGAACCCCACAAGGGAGCTCCCGGGGGGGGGGGGATGAGCTATCACCCACTACCACGCTCTGGGTTCTCCCATCCAGGAATGAATGGAACCACTCAAGAGCAGTTCTGCCACTCCCAACAGGTCCTGCACCCATGTCAACAACATCCCATAATCAACTGTATCAAAGATTCCAAAAGATCTAACAAAATCAACTGTACAGTTTCCCCTGTTGATTTCCAAGCAAAGCTCATCAACCAGAGTCACAAGTCTTAGTGCAATGCCCAGGATGAAAACCTGACTGACATAGGCCCAGGAATCTATCATCATTGAGATGCACCTGGACTGGTGAGTCTACCACCTTTTCAGTAACCTTCCCTAAAAAAGGAAACCATCCCTTGATGTTTACTCCCCTGCCAGCTACCATCCTGCCTCTAACCTTCCCTAAAAAGGTAAGGTTAGAGACAGGATGGTAGCTGGCAGGGGAGTAAACACAAGAGATGGTTTCTTGAGCAGTGGAAGACAACTGTAGTTTTGAGGCCATCAAGCACCCTGCCCTCCCAGAAGGAGGCACTGACAACTCCTGACAACAATGGCTCCAAAGTCTCCTAGCTAGCATTCACCAGACAGGACAGGTATTGATCTACTTCACAACTGGTCATTTGCACCGCTCCAAGCACAACCTCTGCATCAGTAGGTGAGACCAGTTGAAGCTGATCCAAGCAAACCAGACAAGACCAGGCTTCCCCGTCCACAAACTCTGACCATGCACTCAAAGTAGCAGCACCAAAATTGAGTCAATTACGAGTGACTGTATCTGAGAAGTGGGTGGCAAATTAATCATAGTGGACAGCTAGTGATTCTAACTCCAGGTGGAGACAGCCAGGATTTAATAAGCTACTACTCACCATCCAGAAGAACTCTGCTAAATGGCACTTTGCAGACATTATGGAAGCAGTGAAGATAGCCACCACAGCCACAGCATAGTACTTCAAAAACAGTCTGTACCACAGTCAGTCATCTTTGACGTGAGTCAAGCGTGACCTACGCTCTAACTGTCTACCCTTATGCTTTCACAGATTCTGGTCCTCCATATACCAGGGAGACCTGTGCTGCTGCAGTGGAGGAAGCAGACACCTGGGTGCCACCGTATCGATAGCCTAGGTCAACATAACATACCACAAATCAACCAGGGCATCAACAGAGACATCGTCAAGGTCAGCGGGTAAACCCACCAGATAGTTCTGAAATCCTATTGGATCCATTAGTCTCCAGCTGCAGACCATCCTAACTGGTCCACCACCCCAACGGGGCAAAAGAGGGCAAGTATCTTGGCCCTCAGAAGGTAATGATACAACCATGACAACATCGTAACAACACTCTCAGTTAACAGATCCAATTTCCAGGCTGGTGCAGAACAAAAGATCCAACATGTGTCCAGCCTCATGTATCGGGCCACCACTATGTGGAAGCCTTTGACTTCCCCCAGCTGAATGGATCTGGTGCCCATTTATGCATGAATGGACCATTCAGCTGAGAAGTACTTGAACCGACAACCTTCAGGCAATGTAGCTGAGTACCATAACCACTCAGCTAGTATGCCTCTGCATAAAGTCAGGGGAAGGGTGACTTGGAAGAAGCTACAGCACAGAGCCGAAAGCACTGGTAGGAAGCAAAAGATGGTGGGCAGCTGTGGAGATCGTGGTGCCTATCTGTTCAGGTCCATACCGACCTGCATCTTTTGCAGCTCATGAATGGGATTGCTGGGAACAAGTAGGGACTTTTTCCGACATGGATCCTCTATAGTCCCATTTTCAAATGACTGAATGCCAAAGGAAGCCACTGAAGTCATTCCTTTGACTTCAACAGACTTTGCACAAAGCCCTAACAACAAAAGTAATATTAATGTTCTAAAGTTTTATGTGACATGCTACATACTTGATAGGGGGTTGGTGGGTGTTTGGGGTAAGAGTGTGATGAGGAGGTTGGGGAGGTGGGTGAGAAAAGGTTAGGTGTCTAGAGGTGGGGTTATGCTGTTTTTATATGTATTGTTTTTATTTTGTTTTGTAAGTCGCCCTGAGCGATTTGAGAAGGGCGACGTAAAAACTGAACTAAATAAAAAAAAATTTAAATAATATCCTTGCGTGGCAGATAACTTAGTACTCCAATTCACCTTTGCCACTGACTCACTGCGCAAACTTGGGAAAGCCACATTGCCTCATTTCTTCCATTCTGTAAAATGGAGGTAATCAGAGGAGGTTATATATCAGATTGATACTTCTCCTTATACGGCCTTACATGTCAGGGTCTCCCACCTTCACTTGTAACAAAGCTAAACACACACCTCCAACTTCTCAACTTATTCATTGTATTTCTCTTTCCCTTCCCCTGCCCCATTGTCCATCCTAGATTGCAAGCCCTTATGGGCAATCATTTGCAAAGATCTTTGAAGATGAAAAGCTCATGTAATATTGATTATTAGTAGGTAGTGATGTTCAGAAGGTTCTTTGAAGATGGAAAGCCAAGCACCATTTTTGCCTGGAAACTATTGGATGCTATTAGTCAAGACTTATTTTCATAAACATTTTACCTGTTTATGCCAGGGCTGACTTTGGTCCTAAACAACGTTTTCCTTTGAGTTAGAAAATCATTTGAAAAACCTGGGAGTTTTTGCAGAACAAAGAAGAGAATGAATGTGGTATGTGACTGTTTTTCCCATTATTTCTTCATAATCCGATGTCAATGAAGGCCTGTTCCGCCAGGCCTTTGGCAAGGAGAGATAGGTGAGGGTGGGTTTTTATTTTTATGGGGGGTGGTAAAGGTGGAGTATTTATTTCCTCCCTCCTCTTTTCCCTGGGGTGTGTGTGTTTTCTCCCTTTTTTTCTCCTCTCCATCCCCCTTTTTAAAGTTTTATGCTTATGTTGTTTGTGTATTTTTTATGTGTGTATTTTTATACATTGTAAGCTGCCCCGAGCTGCCTTTGAGGGACGGAATATCAAATGTTTTAATAAATAAAAATAATGGAGTAATCTGACTGTAAATTCAGCGTTCCCTATGCATAAATGTTGTGGGCAAAATCTCCACGACACCTATATGAATGAGGACTACAAACACCACTGAAAGAAGAATGGGAGCCGTTTTCTACATTAGTTCATATTCATAGGGTAATTGAATATTCAATATAAATGCTTTAAGCAAATATTTATTAATTTCTCCAGAGGAAGTATTTTTAAATGCTCCCTTTCTGACATTTTGCTGGTTTTCTTCACTACTTTGTATTTCTCTAACATTCACAATCCTTGCAACACCACCACATAATTCTGTTACACAGGCCTTCACCCGTTATTTCCTCTGAACTTTATTCTTTTACTTTCTGTTACTACATTTTAAAAATCTTCCTTTTTCATTCCTGTCCCCCACAAAACATAATTCAGGCTATTCAATGAAATTATTTTAAAAAAAGAATGAAAGGAATGGGACAATGAGTGTTTTCAGATGTACATGGGGCTACCCGCTGCCAGAGGTGCTCTGGGGATGCACCCCCAAGACAGCCCACTCCCAACCCCACTTGGGTTGGGATCAGATGGACCCAGCGGGTTCCCTGGCCCGTGCTCCATCCACACGGTGCCCCACCCCAATAGAATTGTGCGCAGGAGCATTCACAATGCTATGGTGTTGCCCAGGGCAACAGCCAGCTCTGGACAGCTGCTCCGCTTTAGACCAGTACCCTGGGTGGACTACTCCACCATCAGCACTCTGGAATGTTCTGGAGCACAAGCGGTGGGGCTACCCTCGAGGAGGCACAGAATGCTCCTCCTGCACATCTGGTGGGCCGCCTTCAGATGGGTGAGTCACCCGGGAGTGAAGTGGATCGGCTCAGGCAGCACTAGGGCAGCCTGTCCATCTGAAAACACCCAGTGTCAAATCAGAACAATTGAGGATTTGGTCCCCAAAGTCCTTTGGGAGACAATGACATGACATGTTCCCATAACATGCTAAGAACCTCTAAAGAGGTACTCTTAGGAGGCACAGTACTCTAAATTCCCAATAGTCTAAATTTCCATAGTCTAATTTAAGACTTCTGGAGAAAATAATGTTTGACCCTGATTGGGTTATGTCACAAACACCACACTATAACCACCACAAATGCCATATAATAGATGATGACCAAACTGAGCAAGGTGGAAAGAATGTAATATGTTTTTACTCTCAACCATAGAAAATGACAAGTCCCCCCTCCCTCTGACTGGCCTACTCTCTACAATTTCACCCTTGGCAATTCTAAAACATATGGTCAACATCTGCAATTTGTGCATAAAATTATTCAAATGAGTATTTGTGTACATCATTTATTACTTTCTCCCAGAGCAGCAGTCAGAAAACAAACAAAGCAACTATATGTGCATGCATGCATGCATACATACATACATACCTCCCCCATCCCACTTTCTGTTACTGTTTTGTTGCAACTGCTGTTTACATGAAAGGAGGCGAGTTAAATAAAATACAGTGAAAGCTATGCTGACAAGTGCCTTTGTCTCTGAGGAGTCCTCATTGGGCCACTCCAGACTACATTCAGGCTCGCTTTTACTGGAGCATATCTGGAAAAGATCCATTGCGGATGCAAATAAGAGAACAGTTTGGTCCTTATGGTACTTAAAGCAAGACTGTGGATTTGACATTATATTTGTGCTGTCTTCACATTTGGAGAATTTCCACTGCTTTGTTCAGCAGAACTCTTCCCAGATTACTGAAAGAGCAATCAGGCCCTTTCACTCACTCACTCAATCTGAAGAAATTCTACAGTCAGTAAGCTTACCACAATAAGGGTTATCCCCATGAGGAAATTTGCCGGCGCACCTCTGGAAATGAGACACGGAGACAGAAATGGATTTAAATGGCCGCACTCTTTAATCCAATCAGAACGAGAAAGTTGGTGATATTGCTACTAAGCAATCCTGGGTCCAGTATTTTAACTTCATAAACCTTGCCAACATTAAAACAGGTGACTGACCTGGATATGCCCTCCAGTGCCAGCCCCAAAACCTTTACCAAACTTCCCCTTAAAACTGCTCCCTGGCCAAGGCCGAAGGGGGAAACTATTTGTCTGTGTGGGCACGAGTAAGGAGAATGGCATCATTAAGTTTGAGGGCCATGCTTGCCCTTTCCCCGCTTGACACCCCTCCCAGAGGCATGATTCTGGTGCTAGCCATGTCCTGCTAATCACCAGGAATCGCACCCCCATCTCTTATGGAGATGACTCTTACTTTATCGTAAAACGACCTAACGTACAACCTATTAACCATACTGGACCCCCGCAGAGTGCGACATTGCAATATATAGACAATTCAACTTCTGCCAAATTAGTATCGAAACATGGTATTCTCCTCATTGGAATTACCTGTCCAATTAAAACTTTTTCAATTATAATTAAACTATTTTAAATTAGCTGCCAATACAAGTCATCAATTAAACCAATTAGATGCAAATTGCCAGTGCTTAAACTAATTTTAACCTAATTCAAATACTGCAAAGAAGGCAAAACCAACAGGCAACCCATAATGCTGAAACTGCCTGTCAAAATTCCTTCTCAGCCCTCTAACGGCAACCAGACATTGCTCACAGTATTCGAGGGATGGGAGGGTAGGTGCTCACTGTCTTCAGGGGCTGAGCACAACTATTCCCTTTGAAAAGGAACGCGCACAAGGGAAAGCGCCCCACCCCCTCTCTCCTACAGAAGGGGGAGGAAGCTCCCCCCGCGTCGCCCAATCACATCCCCGCTAGTGGAGCACCTGATTCCCCTGCGCCCTTATCCTGCTTACCCCAGGCCAGTAGATGGGTTTTTTCCTTAACCCCTGTGCCTTGTCTCCACCCTCATCTCCCTAACTAGGGCCGCGGCAAACCCACCCTCCGCCTCCATTTTGTCGGCGGAGGGTCCATCTTGTTCATCTTAGTTCCTATTTTCTTAATCTAACTTTTATGAAGAACTCTGACTCTTGTAGGATGTCCAGTTGTAAGAGGTGGAAAGTTAAGGGGAATCAGATGAGTTAGAGGAAATAGTAAATTACATCTGATGGCTTTGCTGTTTATTTCAAATACTTGTTGCCAAACCCAAGTACAACTCCTTTAGTGCTGCTAATTCATTTTTCAGACACTTCTGCCTAAAAAGGTCATATTGTATTACCCTGAAAACATGATGGGGTAGCAACTTTTTTTTGGTGCAAATTATTCCATTAACTTAAACACTGTCCAGAATATTTTATTTAAAATATGGTTTATTATGGAGATGGCTCTAACTAACAACTCTTAAAGTTAGATCCTTCATTGCTTTTATGGAGTCACATGATGGGAGTTAATAGACGTAGCCACTTCTTAGCCGCTTGTTTAGAGTTAAACACACATTTTCCCATTACATTTATCTGTGCAAACAAACTATGGTGCCATGTACTTAATGGGTTGCAATCCCAGGAAGCATGGTTGTGGACAGCATGTAATAATTCCTTCACTTAGTTGCTGTTACATGTAGATATGCCCACTTCCAATCTATAGCTTCCCAATACACCATAGGCAGGGACTGTGGGTGTTTTCAGACATGATAGCCCACATTTCTACGTTTTGACTCACGTGGAATTGCAGGCTACCGTTACACTTGGATGAGCCGCCAGATGTTAGCATGGTCCATTCCCCAGGCAGTGTTGCTGCTTAGTATGGGTTGTGATTCGAGAACATCCCCAGGTCATAGAAATGAGGCAAAGTTCAGGGCCGCCCGGGCCTCCAACGGAAGGGGATTAGTTGCAAGGAAGGTGTTTTGGGGGGCTTACACTATGACTATGGAACTACAAAACGTTCTGTCAAAATTCCAATCAGGGGTTACATCTTTGGGCATTTTCAGACAAGACACTCTCCACCCACTACCCACCCACCTCCCACCCACTATACATGTTACAGGGCACCCATAGGGCAACACTACAGCCCTGCAACATGTATAGTGGGGTGGAGAGTGTCTTGTCTGAAAATGCCCTTCACTTAACCTGATCCACTCCCAAATGCAGTGTTATGCCTAAGTAACATGAGAGAGTCTTTAATTGGGCAGGAATGGGAGAAATCAGCTGCACTTAAAATGCATCCCTGAAAAGGTATGTACCACACACGTCTTATCCCAGTGTATTTTTCTTTCCAGTTACAGGCATGCTAGTAGTGCTGCTAATCTAAGGAATGCAGAACCACTGGTGAAATTAGCAACAAGAAGGAATTCCAAGTAAAGAACATGTTTAAGGTGGCACGTTGAGTCAAAAGATATCAGTTAAATTTATTTATTTATTTACATTTATACCCTGCCCCTCCTGAAACAGTGCGGGGCGGCTTACAGTCTCAAATATATATATATATATATACACACACACGCACACCTATAAAATATTTTAAAACACTCAAAGTACAACAATTAAAACAGGACCAAGGAACATAATAAATAATACAATAAATAAATAAGGGTGATGGGGAATAAAAGAAACCCTAACCCACCCTCCCACTCTCCCCAAAGGCCTGGGCGAACAGCCAGGTTTTGCAGATTTGCCAGAATGTTAAAAGGCTTGGGGCCAGGCGAGCTTTCTCCGGGAGAGGGTTCTGAAGGCGCGGCGTGGCCACCGAGAATGCCCTCTCCATTGTAGCCCCCAACTTAACATGGGGGACCTCCAAGAAGGCACCCCCGGCAGACCAAAGGAGCCGCTCTGGGGTGTGGAGGGTGAGGCGGTTCCTGAGGTACGAGGGGCCCAGACCGTGAAGGGCCTTATAGATCAATACCAAAACCTTAAACCTGGCTCGGCTCGCTATTGGCAACCAGTGCCGAGTCCGGAGCACAGGTGTTATGTGCTCCCAACGACCCGTCCCCGAAAGGAGGCGGGCCACCGCATTCTGCACTAGCTGCAGCCTCCGAACCAGGAACACATAGAGCGCACTGCAGTAGTCCAGCCTCAAGGTGATGAAGGTATGGATGAGGGAGGCCAGGTCTGGGCCGGAGACGTACGTACACAGCCTCCGCACCAGATACAACTGGCGGAAAGCGGCCTTCACCGCTACCTCCACCTGTCACTCCAGACGGAGATCTGTGTCCAATACCACCCCCAGACTCCAAACCTGCTGAGCTATAGGAGGGCAAACCCCCCCAATCAGGGGGGCCAACAGCTCCCTTGCTCTCCCCACCAACATCACCTCCGTCTTATGGGGGTTGAGCTTCAGTCTGCTCTGCCACATCCACTCCGCCACAGCCTCCAGACACTGGGATAGCACCGAGATAGCAAGGTCTGGGTCAGTTGAAAAAGAGAGGTACAGCTGAGTATCATCAGCATATTGGAGACACCGCACCCCGAACCCTCTCACAACCTCCCCCAAGGGCTGCATATATACATTGAACAACAATGGAGACAGAATGGAACCCTGCGGAACGCCGCATGATAAAGCACGGGGGCAAGATGTCTCAGCCCCCAACACCACCCGCTGGCTTCTCCCCAAGAGGAATGAGCAGAACCATTCAAGAACAGTCCCGTCCAGACCCCCAGGTCATGCAGCCATCTCAACAACAGCCCATGGTCCACAGTGTCAAAAGCAGCCGAGAGATCTAGCAGGATGAGAAATGTCGAACATCCCGCATCCATCTCCCTGCGGAGATCATTGACCAAAACCACCAACGCTATCTCGGTGCCATAGTCAGGGCGGAACCCAGATTGAAAAGGGTCCAGGAAACCGATGCTATCTAGATGCATCTGGAGCTGGATCACCACCGCCCACTCAATAACCTTCCCTAAGGAGGGAAGGTTAGAGACAGGTCGGTAGCTGGCGAGTGCGTCCACGACCAAAGATGGTTTCTTCAGCAGGGGGCACACCACAGCCTCCTTGAGGCTGGGCAACAACCTCCCCTGCTGCAGGAACGCGTTAACCACCCTCGCCAGCACCGTCCCCAATGTCTCCCTGGAGGCTTTCACCAACCAGGACAGGCACGGATCAAGTTCACAACAGGTGGCTCTCACAGACCCCAAGACATCCACCGCATCGGCTGGTGGCACTTCCTGAAACTCCCTCCACAAAGTTGGACCAGACGGGGCCTGCATGCCCTCGTACTCTCCACCTACTGCCCCTAATCCAGCATCAAAGTAGCTCTGAATCCAAGCGATCTTGTCTGTGAAGTAGGTGACAAACTCCTCACAGCAGGTCTGGAACAAGTTCCCGTCCAGGCAGAGGGAGGCCGGACTAACCAGCCCCTGCACCACCCGAAACAACTCCGCCGGGCATGACTTTGCAGATGCTATGAGGACAGCAAGAAACTCCTTTCTTGCTGTCCTCACAGCCTCAACATAGGACCGCAAATGGGCCCTATGGAGAAGTCGGTCGGAGTCAGATCGAATTCGACGCCAGCGTCGCTCCAGCCTCCTGCCTACTCGTTTCATACACCGCAGCTCCTCAGTAAACCAAGGGGCCCTGCGGTGATGAGACCAAGGCAGGGGGCGTCTCAGAGCCACCCTGTCAATGGCCTCCCCCAGCAAGCTGTTGCAATGCTGGACCAGCTCATCAACAGAGTGACCATCCAGGTCCAAGGTTAGCTCCCTCAGGGCCTCTTGGAACCGCTGAGGTTCCATCAGCCTCCGAGGGTGGACTATCCTAGCTGGACAATGCCCTTCAGCAGCACCTCTCTTCTGCTGCTTTTGCTATTAATTTCTTCTGTTGAATATTTGTCTCTATGTATCTGCATATGCGTTGGTGTATAACCCTGCATTTGATCTTGATAATGGGATATTTTGATTGGTAACTCATTCTTCCATAACCATCATGGTAGAAAAAAGTGATTTTAAGATGGGAATTTAATGCCTTAGTCCACCAAACATTTTTCAGGGGTAAGTTGGCAACCTTTCTTTCCCAAAGGTCCCTTTTCTCATTCCTTCTGTACTTTTCTGTCTAGAAAAGTTTCATATTTCACACAGACTTTCTTTTTCAACGCGACCATCAAAATTATTAATTTATTGTTATAATATTATAATTATTATTGGGGATTTTTTCCCCTTTTGTAACATGCTAAAAAGACTTGAAATTATTATTATTATTATTATTATTATTATTATTATTATTTTTTAAAACCAACCCCTCCCTCCAATAATCCTTGGAATATAAGAAATGTAAAGTCTGTTCCTTATTTGGCTATGCTGGTAGGTCTGAAGGTGAACTGTGAATGTAAAAAGATATAAACCCAGAAGCAACAGTGTACTTAAGCATATATCTTAAATATGTTAATTCATTCCTGGTTTATTCAATTACAGTACTCTCTTTCTCACACATTATGAAAATCGTTTAAAAAAAATCGAAATTATTCAATAAGTTCTATATATTCTATAAAAACTCTAAGTATTTGCTTATCTTCCTAAATACTTCTGGAATCTTTTTCATTCCAAGCCCCACCCCACCCCTTTTCCTATTCTGTCCCAGGATATTATTTTCCACATTAGAATGTTTGATCTCCTCCTCAATATAAGAGGCAGCACGTATCTAAATATATGCCATCAAAAAAATGGTGGACATTTGTTCATCACTGGGCATTTTCACACAAGACACTCTTCCCACTACACATGTTAAAGGGCACCCATAGGGCAACAATGGAGCCCTACATGTGGGTGGGTAGAGAATGTCTTGTGTGAAAAAGCCCACTGCCACAAAAAAAAGAGGGAATGGATTTAAACGGCAGCAATGGAGATTTCAGTTAGGAAAATATCAGGAAAAATGTGCTAACACCGCTTTAACAATGCGGTCCTGCAATATGCGTAACACATGAGAAAGCAGTGTTAAAGTGGAGTTAGACAGATGTCTGTTTTCACCCTGTGAGAACTGTTGGGCAATGGAATACGCTGCCCAGGGAGGCTGTGGAATTTCTTTATTGGAGGTTTTCAAAACCAGACGGACGAGCCTCTGCTTGTGATTCTGTAGAAAGCTTTATCCTGCCCATTGAGCAGGGGGTTGGACTAGATGATCCTATGAAAACAGACACACATTAGGCTTTTCAAGTGAATGCCAGTCACCACATCATGGAAGAAAGCAAGGGCACAAATGTGGGGATTAAAGGCCACACTCTTATTAACACAATTTTACTGTTTGAGGGGCAGACATGCACCAAACCTGGTCCAGTGCCTAACAGCAAACCTCAATGAAACTTATATCATGGATGGCACCCAACGTCTGCCTTCTCTTCTAGCTTTCTCTGGGGGGAGACTCCCATCAGGCCCAGCTTTCCAAGACACCCGCCCTGTGTGTGTGCGTGTGCGCCTGCAGGCAGGGCCCCTTCCTGGGGCTTGGAAGAAGGGCGAGGATAGACATCAAGCCCACCCAGTAATGAATCTGCCATGCAAGTGGTGGTAACTGTGCCACCCACCCCTCGGAGGGTTAAACTGGTGGGCCAGCTACATCTGTCTTGTTGTCCTCTTTCCTACATCTCTTTTAGGAAGATGTCTGCCTTTAGTAGAGGTGTGCACCAGGGGCCCATGTACTTTTTTGTTTTCATTTTTTGTTTTCATTATTTAAATCTTGTTTTCATTTTCATAAATATCAAATTGTCGTTTTCATTTTTGCTTTCATTTTTGTTTTCCATTGGTTTCAATGGAACACACATTTTCGGTTCTAACTTTTAGTTTTTCTCTATATTTGGCTGAATGTTGGAGTGTATATATCTCCAATGGAAGGCATTATGTGTACCAAATTCCAAAAAGATTGGGTAAATTAATCCAATTCTAGAAGCAGTTGAATTATTTTAATTTACAAAAATCTTCATATACATTCTTAGGTGTAACATTTTTGCCTCATATTTAATGTAGATAAAATTTGGCAAATTTATACCCTGTTCCATATTTATTATTTCTGCCAACTTTCAGAAGAATTGTATACACAGTACTGGTGGTATAAGCAATTAACGTATAAATTTATGTCTGACTGTAACATCTTTGTAGTCCAACCATTGTACATGGAATTTGGTAGGGCTGTATATCACATTTTCACTATCATCTCTGCCAAATATCAGAAAGATGTGATAAAGGGTCCCAATTGTATATGCCTGCACAGCATATGTAGAGAAGGAGCCTATGCCACGGATTCTCTTAAGTGTCACTGTGGTATAAGACCAGTTTGTGATGCTAATTTGCCAGCAGAAATGCCAACCAAATATCTTCATTATGTGCATCCCAAAATCTCACCCCACTTTTTATTGGGAAGTCAGACGCATCTGTTTAGGAAAGAACCAATAGAGATTCTCTTATGTCCTCTGCGGCAGTGCTGCAGGATGTGATTGTGATGATAATTGACCATCCTGGATGTATAAACTATGTATCCTGATTGCTGGGATGCTATCCCCAAAGTCCCAGTTATTTCCCTTCTATGCCCACCTCAGGGCTGCCCCCATGCCCATCTCAAAGCCACTACCAATTGGCCCTGTAAAGCTAGAAGCATGCAGTAATTGGTCAGTGAATGTGTCTGTCAGTCTTTTGGGTTGTTCTACAGCCTCCCTCCTACAGCCTCCCTCCCCCTGCCATGCCAGGTCCCTGCCTCTTACTGGCACTGCATGTGCTGCTATCTATCTGAATAATGGTCTTCAAGGGGACAACTTCAATTGCTTATAAAATTGGGGCCCTTTATCATATTATCCTGTAGTTTGGCAGAGATGACAGGAACGGCATGCAATACATTTCTGCCAAATATCGTGTAAACAGGATGGAATATAAAAATGTTACAGCTGGAAATATATTTTCAAGTTAATGTCTTATACCATCAGGAACCTTTGTCCAATCTTTATGAAAATTGTCAGGAGTGTTAAACTCGTGGTGGGACATAATATTCATAGGTTTCATGCAAAGCGGGTGGAAGTTAAAAAAGTTGTAGCTGTGAATGTGTATGGAGCTTTTCTTAAAATCACAATTTTCAATTGCTTCTAAAACTGGTTATCAAATCATTTCAAAACGTGGTACACATAGTGCCCTCCATTGGGGGGTACAATTTCCCCATGTTTCATCACAATTGAATAAGAAACATAAAAGTTATCACCAGAAATACGTTTTTCAGTTTTTCCCTTTCTTTCAAAAACAAAATGGCATTTTCTTTCCTATTTTCATTATTATTATTTGTTGTTTTCATTATTGCAATAATGAAAACAAAAATGACAATTTTAATTATCATTATTGTAATAACGAAAATGACATGCACACCCTAGGTTCCCTCTGACCCTATAATACCCATCTCTTTACCCTGGACCACCAAAAAATGTGACAAGCTGCATTTACAACCAAAACCACCCAAGCAAAAATGCCCAGTATTCACAATGAATGGTTGCACTGTGAGGAAGGTGAAAAAACAGCAGCCATAATACCAAACTTGGCCACGTGATAAAATTCCTCTGTGGTTCCTAATGTGGTGACAGATAAATAGGGTGGATGGTGCTCATTCATCCTGATTCTGTTCTCCCCACCCGGCAGGGGGAAAGGGACAGGGTTTCTTTAATTAGGCACATGGAAAGCCTCACATCAGGCGGCTTCTTTCATGCCACAATGGAGCCTTCCTAAGCAGGCTCCCTCCTACCAAGGGGGGTGAGCAAATTAAATAGCGTGGCCATATGATTTTCGCCATATGACTTACTAAACTAAATGAATGGAATCGGCAGATTAGTAGTGGTGTCCTAGCATTAATGAAAGCACATGTTCATGGAGAATACAAGATGGTGTGGTGAACGATGCATTCTCTTATTGGAATTGGTTTGAGTTGGCTGCATTAATATCTATCTAGGAAGCAACAAGTGCGTTATGCAGGCTTTCTGCTTATGCCTCATATTTTTTATAGAAAATCTATTTTAGGAATTCTTCAGACAGTTTTAAAAATATTTATTGGTAATATTTTTTCATACCTCTATGCCTGTAAAGTCAGTTTGTCTCAGAACTATAGGCTGGTTGCAAATCATATTGCTGCAATGGTATGATCCCATATTTTGT
This sequence comes from Sphenodon punctatus, assembly GCA_003113815.1. NCBI lineage: Eukaryota > Metazoa > Chordata > Lepidosauria > Sphenodontia > Sphenodontidae > Sphenodon > Sphenodon punctatus. The sequence continues at coordinate 520,054 of QEPC01000820.1, read as the reverse complement.
ATTCTGTGAAAACTACAGATGCTGGCCCTTTTCAAACGGATGCCCTCCTCCCTCGCCCACATGTGCGGGTGAGTGGGCGGTGGGGGTGGTTTGTGGGAATGCCGTGGCTGGTGGGTGGGGGTGCGTGTCCACTCTCATGCTCCACCCACGCATGGAGCAATGGGCAGTAATGGTGGATGCTCCGTGTGTGGAGATGGGTGTGCGTCCATGGGAATGTTCACCCCACACGCTGTCCACCCATTCCCCCGCACACTGTGGGGAGCCACAGTCCACGCGAAAAGGTCCACAATATTCTACTGCAAAATGGGATTGTCATTGCTCCACTGGGAAAAAAAATACAGTCATGACTAGCGCTGATGAGCTGATGGCTGATACATGACCATGCATGTATCAATGGTATCTGACTGAACATTACCAATTATTGCCTTCCAACCAGTGTGACATTGGGGAGAAATTATATTTCTCAGGGACAGAACGGCCTCTCGGCCAGCTACAGGTAGAAGCCCAGCAAGGTTGGATTTGCCAACAGTTGGCATCAGGAGGGCCTATTATTTCTATACACCAGGAGATGTTAAAGATCTTTTTCCCCTCCAAGAGAATGGGGCCCTCGTCTGAAAAAGAATTTCTGGTGAACCTGATGCCAGGAACAAATAGGGACAAACAACAAATAACTTAAACTAGTTCCTATGGGTCTTCAGATTTGGATCAACATGGTGAACCTGAAACTAAATCTAGTACATTAATTAAAACTTTATGAAGTCATGCAAGTCAAATATACACAGCCTACAAATGAATGAGAACCCCTTTAACAATTAAGCTACATGTACATGTACACGCACACACGTACACATATAGACATGCAGACATCCATATACACAACAAAAAATCCAACAAACTCTCCATAAGATGACTGAACTTAAAGACAAAACCAGTTTCCTTTTGCGTAGAATACAGGTTTCTATATTTGCATCTTTCCATATAAAGGAAGGAAGGAAGGAAATATGGTGACAGAGTTTGGGGGAGTGTACATCTTCTCCCCGGGACCTGACGTGTGGAGTCCTGCAGGATGCTATTCTGTCCCCCCTCTTGTTTAACATCTATATGCAGCCATTAGGGGAGATTGTGAGAGGGTTTCAGGGCATGCAGTGTCATCAGTATGCTGATGACACTCAGCTCTACCTCTCTTTTTCCATCGACCCAGGTCATGCAGTCTCCCTATTTTCCCAGTGCCTGTCAGCTGTGGGGGCTTGGATGAGGTTGAGCCATCTGCAATTGAATCCTGACAAGACGGAGGTGATGTTGGTGGGCGAGGGCTTGCGGGGCCTGGGGGTGGTTGAATCTCCTTTTGTTGGGGGGGCGGGGTTCGCCCTCCCATGGTCTCTCAAGTGCGGAGTCTGGGTGTGCTCCTCGATTTACGTCTCAGCCGGAAAATTCAGGTTGTGGCCATGGCAGGGAGTGCTTTTTGGCAGTTACATCTTGTCCGGTGGCTTCGGCCATATCTCTCAGACTCCGACCTCGCCACTGTCATCCATGCCTTCATAACCTGAAGGCTAGATTACTGCAACGTGCTCTATGTCGGGCTGCCCGAGAAGCTGGTCTGGAGGCTGCAGCTGGTGCAGAATGCTTTAGCGCGTCTCCTTATGGGGGCAGGCCACACATGACACCTGTGCTCCGGGCTCTGCACTGGGTGCCTATAAAGCACCGGGCCAGGTTCAAGGTGCTGGTTCTAACCTTTAAAGCCCTTCACGGCCTGGGCCCTGCTTATCTGCGGGACCGCCTCATGTGCCCGTGCAAGTCTTTTTGGAGGTTCCTTAGGTGAGGTGGCTGGCCACCGATGTTAGATCTTTTTCGGTGGCCGCCTCTGTGCTGTGGAATTTGCTCCCAGAGGAGGTTCGGTTGGTCCCCACTGTCCTGTAATTTCGACGTTTATGTAAGACCTGGCTGTTCCGCCAGGCCTTTGGCGAGGGGTAGGGTTGGGGGAGGTTTTTGGTTTCCCCCCCCCTTGCATTTTATGAATTTTTAACTGTTTTAAATTGCTTTTATATTGTTGTTCGCTGCCCCAGGCCGCCCTGAAAGGGCAGGAGGGGCAGGATAAAAATGTTATATAAATAATTTTTTTTTTAAAAAATGCACTGTTTAATAAAAAGGAATTAATCCATTTCCAACAGATACATTTTTAACGGCAGTTCCTCAAAACAAATTGGTTTTGAAGAACACATCCAATAAAAGAAATAAGAAGAGATGCTCCAAAAGGTAGAAGGGTTTTTCCTTATCAAATGCTAGATAAAATTCAGACTATATATATAATAATAATAAAGTTTATTGTTTGTTTAACCATAGGTTTTTGACAAACATAAAATGTACATATGAGCACATATTTTGACAAACACTAATTTTGACACACACTAACAACAACAACAAGATTTAAACAAAATCCTGTAGTCAAGCATTTATAACAAACAAACCTCCCCCCCGGAATAAAATCCCTAGCTCTTCTACGGAGCTTAAGCATGGGAGACTTTTGACCCCTGAAAACATACTATTATTACTGCTTTACCATGTAGCCTGGCCATTTACCATTACCCATCGAAATGTACTAGACATATATATAAATGTGATAGTGCGGAGCTTAATAGAATAATGGTACACAGTAGAACCTCGTATATACAAATCAAGTTACTACTGCTGCCCCTTTGAAAATAAACCCCCTTTTTCTCTTAATTGATTTCAATTAGTCACAACATGGGGCCAAGTCCCTTCCGCCTCTTACTTGGGTTTGTTTGTCATTGCAACCCTAATCTTTAGCACCACCCTAGCGAAATTTGCAACTGCCCTAGCTAGCGCTGAATCCATGGGACTAAGTGGTTTCCGCATCACCATATCCCGGGGAAGATCTCTATAGAAATCTAAGGGGCCACTAAGGTATTTAATATGCAAACCTGTTAGGAAGGGGCAAATTAACAAGATATGATAAATGGAATCATCCTCCCCTAGTTGACAAAATGTACACCCTCTCTGAATCACCGGGACCCCGCTATATCTCCCCTCTAAATTTGCAGAGGGGAAGACATTACATCTCAGCTTAGTATATGCTGTACGAACTGGAAATTCTAACCACTCAAAGAGATAGCAGCTTCCCGGCAGTGATGGTAAATAAGGTACATAGCATGCTATCACCCTTTGTGATGATAATAGGGGGTCTTCGAGTTGGGTGTTCTGGTCTTTCAAACGAGTAGCAACCAAATGCTTAAAAGCCTTTAGCCCAACCCTCAACAGGATCTCCCTGCCGAACCCCAAACTCCTAACAATTTCCTCAACTGCCATGATCCACCAATCCAAAAGACCAGCCTCCAGGATTTTCCTGAGCACTGAGTTTTCGGAGCCCAATCACAGCTCCAATTTGGCCCAATAAAAAATGATCTGCTGCATTGCTGCTATTCTAACAGGTGGTAATCCCGTTTCCATCCTGAGAAGGACCTGGGGCGTACCCCGTGGAACTCCCAGTATGGCTTGCAAAACTCTATTTTGGACAGGTTCCAGTGCTTCTATGAAGGAGATGCCCCAGGCTGGAAAGGCGTACAACATTTGTGCTAAAACTTTTGCTCTCAAGAGGTGTAAAGCAGGGGAGATCATTCTACCCCCTTGCTTAAAGAAAAAGCCCAGCACCCTGGCTACGGTGTTGTTTGCCTGGGCGCGAGCAATCTTTAAATGGGGATTCCAGCCTAATGACAAGGAAAAAAGGACTCCCAAATATTTAAAGACCTTTACTTGTTTGATGATTTTTCCATTGATATACCACCGGTAGAGCCTTTGCCGCCCTCTAGTCCCCAACACAAGAACTTTAGTTTTAGCGTAGTTGATTCAGACTATCAGCACTAGTGTCAGTAGTCATCAATTACTGGTCAAGGCACAGATGATATATATTAAATGGCATTATAGACAACAACACATGCAACACACACACACAATGGGTGCTTTTAGACGGATGGCAGCTTCAGTTCTCCCTGCACCAGCCTGCTTCATGCCTGGCTTAGTCAGTGCATTTAAAAGCGCCCCACCAGATGTACAAGTAGAGCAGGCTATGCCTGTACTCAGGAAGCTGAAACTTCCTCGAGCGATGGTGGCGGCGGAGTGGACTGGCCAAACTGGGGCACTGGCCTAAGTTGAGCTGCTGTCCGTCTGATGGGTGGACTCATGCTCCAGCTCCACTCTCAGCTGGGTGTTGCCCCAGATAACACCATAAAGTTGTGGGCAACAGCATAGACTGTCAGGCAATCTGTTCTTTGTAGCACCGGATGAGCTGTTCTTTGTAGGTGATAAATCATAAGAGAGCTGTCAAAAATCAACGTGACTCTGGAAGACGTTCTAGAGCAAATTGACAAACTAAATAGTAACAAATCACTGGGAGCAGATGGTATACACCCCAGAGTTCTGAAGGAACTTAAATATTAAATTGCAGCTCTACTACTGGTAACTTGTAATCTATCACTAAAATCTGCCTCTGTACCTGAGAACTGGAGGGTAGCAAATGTTATGCTGATATTTAAAACGGGTTCCAGAGGCAATCCTGGAAATTACAGACAGGTGAGCCTGACCTCGGTGCTGGATAAAAAGGTGGAAATGATTATTAAGAACAGAATTACTGGGCATATTGAGAAACATGACATAAATTATTTATTTATTTCGGTATTTTTCTGCCCTGCATCCTCCTGCTCACAGAGCAGTCCCCATAATGGGGAAGAGTCAACATGGATTTAGCAAAGGGAAATTGTGCCTCACTAATCTATTGGAATTTATTGACTGTGTAAATAAGCAAGTGGATAAAGGGGAGCTGGTCGATATAGTATGCCTGGATTTTCAGAAAGCATTTGATAAGGTTCCTAATGCAAAACTCTTGAGGAAATTAAAAAGCCATGGGATAAGAGGCAGTGTCCTATTGTGGATTGGTAACTAGTTATAGAATAGGAAACAAAGAGTAGGACTAAATGGTCCGTTTTCACAATGGAGGGAACTAAATAGTGGAGTACCTCAAGGATCTGTACTGGGAAGGGTGCTGTTTAATGTATTTGTTAATGATCTGGAAAAGGAAGTAGAGTGAAGTGAACAAATCTGCAGATGACACAAAGTTATTCAAGGTAGTTAAAGCAGGAGAAGACTGTGAGGATCTTGTGAGACTGGGCTTCTTTATGGCAGATAAAATTTAACGTGGACAAGTGCAAAATGATACACATAGGGAACAGCAATCCAAACTATATGTACACAATGATGAGCTCTAAATGAGGAGTTATCACCCAGGAAAAGGACCTTGGAGTCATTGTGGATTCCTCAGCTCAGTGTGTGGTGGCCAACACAAAAAATCAAACAAAATGTTAGGAATTATTCGTAAAGGGATATAATATAAAACTCAAAATATAATGCCACTATATAAATCTATGGTGCAAACACACCTTGAGTATTGTGTACAGTTCTAGTCACCCCATCTCAAAAAAAGATATAGTTGAAATAGAGAAGGTGCAGAGAAGGGCAACAAAAATTATAAAGGGCATCGAACGACTCCCCAATGAAGAGAGGCTAGACATGCCGGGACTCTTCAGCTTGGAGAAGAGACATCTGAGAGTGGATATGATAGAAGTTTATAAAATCATGAGTGGTGTGGAACAAGTAAATAGGGAGTGATTATTCAGCCTCTCAAATAGTCATAGAACTAGGGGGCATGCCATGAAACTAGTAAGTAGCAGATTTAAAACAAATAAAGGGTATTTTTTCACTCAACACACAATCAAGTTGTGGGATTTGCTGGCAGAAGATGTGGTCAAGGCCAGTAGTATAGTTGGGTTTAAAACAGGATTGGACAAGTTTCTGGAGGCTAGGTCCATTAGTAGCTATTAGCCAGAGGTATGTTTGGGGAATGTAACCTCTTACTGTTGGGAGCTGGGAGTAAACAACAGGAAATGGATTGCACCATAGTGACCTTTCGGGTTCCAAGTGACCTTTCGGGTTCCAACCAAGATTGGCCACTGCCAGAGACAGGCGATGGGCTCGATGGACCGTTGGTCTTACTCAGTATGGCACTTATGTTCTTACGATCGCTCGCAACTCTATTATGGTGGTGGCAGGGGCACCGCAAGGGTGGACCACAGGCCGGGGAATCTACCAGGTCCATCTGAAGCAGACTCAGGCGGAGCTGGAAGCAGGCAAACTTGGGAGTGTACCCATGGAGCAGTTCCAGGGGCAGGAAGCCTTCACATCCATCTAAAAGCACCCCCTTTGTTTGTGATACTCAACAATTAAAGTCAATTGGAGTTTTCTCTTTGGTTTCAATGAGCTCAGGTGTGCAGCCTATAAACAAAGAACGTATCTCTGAGAAATATGAGATCAGACAAAAAGGAAAAAAAGAAAACTATGCTATGGGATGGGAAATTATTTTCTGAACAGCTCTAGGACTCATCAGTGGATGGGGACTGTGCTAGTTCAGACAATATGTCATTTAGATTTGATAATTTTTCCAGTTATTATCACACTTTAGTTATTTTGTGCCTCATTTTAATAATGCTGAGGCCCAAGGTCTGCATACATTTGCATAAATAATTACCACACTGGCACATACAAACTGGTAATTTATCGGTGCAACAAATGTCCATCTTGAATGCTCATACCATGCTAAACATACTCCCAGCCAAGTGCTGAGATTTGATATTGAGCTTTGCCTTGGTGAATATCCATCCCTCACGCTTTACCTTCTTGGAGCCGCAGGAAAAAGACAAGTATGGCACAACAAACAGGTGGCTGATTTTTCTCATGTTACAATGCTGTCGTTTTGTGAAGAGCATGCATATGTAAACATACTGAATTATAATCTACTTATCAAAGAGCCATGATTCTTTTGTCTTATCATTTCTAATAATCATTATTAACTGAATGAGATCATTAATAGGTTTTGAAAGTGGTCTGCAACGTCTGACACATGCTAATGATGGTGACATTATGTTTTAGAACAGCACATGGTATGATCTGCATGGCAAAAGGACATTACAGCAATAGGCAATGCTCAGTGGAAATCAGGACCCGGGGGGTGGGGTGGGGCAATTCTGAGAAAGAATTTAAAAAGAGACAGGCAGGGAACTTGAATTGTGAGAAGAGGAATTTTAAAAAGCAGCCAGGAGGTATTCAAAAAAATTAAGCATCTTTTTTTCCTTCTGATGGTACAAACGGCAGAGGGCTGTGCAAATCAGAGAGCTAACTGGCTTGATCAGGAGGCAGAAGGTCTGGAAACTGTCGAGGTAAGATTAGTAAAATTCTGTCCGTTTATTTACTGGGAAGGGAATTACTGCAGAAAGTAATACATGATCAGTGAATAAGGAAGGTCAGAGACAGTGCAGAAGCCTGAGAGAAAGGCAGACATTAGTGACAGGGAACAGTGACAGGGAACAGAGAGTCAAACGCAATAAAATTCTCTGTAATTCCTAGTAAGGCAGATTTCCCTACTCATTTTTGAGCAAACCTGTGCAAATTCCACCCGTATGGACATACACTGAGGTTAGTGCCAAGAGGCAGGATTTCCTGAGAACCTATTGACTGGTAGCCATTTAAAAAGCTCACCAGCATGAATAAGGCTTATGAGCTATGGTGTAACCGTATCTGTTTCCCTAAAGAAACCTGATGGCAATGTGTTGTATAAGGAACTCAGGGAATAACAATTTAAAAATGCTGTCAAATGTGCATGTTGTGAAAAGAGGAAATAAAATATCTGAAAGGAAGTGCTATAACAGACTACAAGAATCAGTCATAAAATTTTAACAAAAGAATGCTCTAGCATCTTTTTTAAAAAAAGAATTCAGCACTCTAAAGGACATTTCACTCCCACCAGCCCCCGTGCAGAGCTACCACCTTCCATCTTAATGACTTCTCCTTCTGCTATCTCCCCCAAGTCCTTTACAGACTCTTTCTGTTTGTGTCCAACTTCTCCCTTGCCCCATGTTATGCTACTGTGACTAAAAGCCAGGGCGACCCATTATCATACACAGTTGCATTATTTTGACTGTCAGGAGAGGATGCTTGTGGAGCCTTTCCACAGAGTTTTAAGATTAACGGATTTTGTTCGTACCAGGTCAGTTCTGGAAGGAGTGCAGCATTAAACGGAGAGATCTATGCTGCACTCAACTTAGATACCTAGGTGACAGGCACAGGAGAAAAATGAGAAAGACAGAAGGAATAAAGCCTATGACATTAGATGAATGGCATTCTTCTATGTTACAATTTAATGAGCTAGTCCAAATTCTTAAAAAGAAAAACACTTTTAAATATCATTAGCTATTATGTTCATTGTTTATGCACATAAAGTATAAGAGAGCTCAAGCAAGAGTCAGTATAGCCTAGTGGTAGGGCTGCCATTAGACTTTTCAGGGCCAAGGGTGAAGATAAAATGTGAGGCCCTGGTGGCCCCACCCCTTTAGAGGCACCCTCTGTGGGGCACCCTAGAGGTCGTTGTGTCTGGGTACTACTGAGAGGGAGAGGGGCCCCAGCCCTGTTGAACCACCGAACCCCTGAAAGTAGGGGGGGGGGAAAGAGGTCTGGGGCAGTCACCCTGGCTCACCCTGTGGTAAGGCCAGCCCTGCCTAGTGGATAAGGTTTTGGACTTGGATCTACAAGACAAGAGTTCAAGTCCTATCTTAGCCATGAACTCAAAGGGTAGCCTCAAGCAGCTCACTATCTTTCAGCTTCAGTTCTCAGTGTGTAAAATGTAAATAACAAGAACAACAATTATGGGGGGGGGGGGG